>WNGS01163099.1:22441-42262 GCA_020271785.1 Procambarus virginalis | reverse complement strand
ACCTAAGTAACAGAAGACAGCGAGTCACTGTGAGGGGGTGAGGTCTCAGATTGGCGAGACGTCACAAGTGGAGTCCCGCAGGGGTCAGTCCTTGGACCTATACTGGTTCTTATATATGTAAATAATCTTCTTGATGGTATAGAATCATTCCTCTCATTGTTAGCTGATGATGCAAAAATTATGAGGAGGATTAAGACGGTGGAAGATAGTATGAGGCTACAAGATGACCTAGACAGACTGAATGAATAGTCCAACAAATGGCTATTAAGGTTCAACCCGAGTAAATGTAAGGTAATGAAACTAGGCAGTGGAAACAGGAGGCCAGACACAGGATACCGAATGGGGGAGGAAGTCCTTTAAGAAACGGAAAGAAAGAAAGATCTGGGAGTTGATATCACACCAAACCTGTCTCCTGAAGCCCACATCAAAAGAATAACATCTGCGGCGTATGCGAGGCTGGCTAACATCAGAACTGCCTTCAGGAACCAATGTAAGGAATCATTCAGAACCTTGTATACCGCATATGTAAGACCAATCCTGGAGTATGCGGCCCCAGCATGGAGCCCGTACCTTGTCCAGCACAACGCGAAACTAGGAAAAGTTAAGAGGTATGCCACTAGGCTGGTCCCAGAACTAAGAGGCATGAGTTACGAGGAAAGGCTGCGGAAAAAGCATTTTACGACAGTGGAAGACAGAAGAGAAAGGGGAGACATGATCACAACCTACAAAATTCTCAGAGGAATTGACCAGGTAGATAAAGATAAACTGTTTAACACGGGTGGTACGCGAACAAGGGGACACAGGTGGAAACTGAGTACCCACATGAGCCACAGGGACGTTAGAAAGAACTTTTTCAGTGTCAGAGTAGTTAACAGATGGAATGCACTAAGAAGCGATGTGGTGGAGACTGACTCCATACACAGTTTCAAATGTAGATATGATAGAGCCCAGTTGGCTCAGGAACCTGTACACCAGTTGATTGACAGTTGAGAGGCGGGACCAAAGAGCCAAAGCTCAACCCCCGCAAGCACAACTAGGTAAGTACACATATAGCCAGAGTAACAGCCTCACCCTTGCTTGTTACAGCCAATTACCTCACCCCCCCCCCATAACATTACAAACAATCGCAGTTTATTACACTGGAGGATAATAAAGGTCATACCTATGCATATTATCCATTTAACGTAGCTTGTCTGTGTTTCCGTCAAGAGCGTATCACAGGAGGCGCGAAAACTTTGTATTATACTCAAGAACCGCGAAGACAAGTCTGGCTTTTACAAGACTACTCCTCCGATGGCCACTTAGTGACGCCGACAACATATAACATAAAATAGGAGGTGGTATGTGTGTAACAGCGTCGCCGAGGCCAGCATATTTGATGCTGAACTGAAGCTAACTATCACTCTGTGTTTATATATATATATATATATATATATATATATATATATATATATATATATATATATATATATATAAAATGATGGGCGAAGGGTAATGGGAGTGGTTAAAGTAGGGACAATTCTGCAGAAACAAGAATCAGACAATAGCGTGTTCGCTCTCAACTGCAATAAAGATGTATTAATGGAAAGAGTTTAGACAATTTAGTTCCTGGTGCACGTGAGTGGATTCTCTGCGGGAAGCGACGTCTCCTCATGTTTAATTTTTCCTCGGACGACTACTTTATTGGGCAGCGTCACTCATACTGTGAGTGAACATACCGCCAGTGGCAGTACTGGGCAGCGTCACTCATACTGTGAGTGAACATAACGCCAGTGGCAGTACTGGGCAGCGTCACTCATACTGTGAGTGAACATACCGCCAGTGGCAGTACTGGGCAGCGTCACTCATACTGTGAGTGAACATACCGCCAGTGACAGTACTGAGCAGCGTCCCTCATACTGTGAGTGAACATACCGTCAGTGACAGTACTGGGCAGCGTCACTCATACAGTGAGTGAACATACCGCCAGTGGCAGTACTGAGCAGCGTCACTCATACTGTGAGTGAACATACCGCCAGTGGCAGTACTGAGCAGCGTCACTCATACTGTGAGTGAACATACCGCCAGTGGCAGTACTGGGCAGCGTCACTCATACAGTGAGTGAACATACTAAGGTTGCTGTATGTACAACACTCCCCAATTGGAAGAAAACCCGTTGTTCAGGCTGTCACTTGTACCCAGACACAGCTGCCCCCACGGATCCCACACACCTGTTGCAAGCATGTCTCCTTCAGTAACTAGACCTACCACTAACACACATGCTACCCTAACGTCTGTTGAAGTCATCAGATAGTTCTTCCCTAAAATTCCAAATGATCATTTTCGAAAAGCACAACCTTAGAAAATAAATAAATTAGATATTGAATGCTAAAAAAATAGTTTTCAAATCATTGTACTAGTGAATGAAACTTTACGATCCAGGACGGATCGAAACTTCTTTTTTTTCATTTTCTGTTGTGTGGTTTGGCCATCTTAATTAATAAGTCTTTACAAACCCTCAAATTGGTGTTTTAAAAGAAATTAAATAAACTTATTGGCAACTGTGATTTATACAAAATGTTAAAGATTTAATTAAATGTTGAGGATAAAATCTTTGATACAAAGTGTGTTCTCGAGTGTGGTGTGATATTTGGCCTCTGACACTTTCTTTTTTGTATTAACCTATTATTTAAACCATTAACAGATTGATAATGGTGACGTTCTTAAATAGTTTGAGAAAAAACTCTGTATAGCCTAGGCTGACCAATTATTTAGAGCCTATTCAAAATTCAGTACTGAAGTTAGCGACAAAATCGATCTGGACAGTAAAAATTTTAAAAGAACATTACATAATTCTTACAATCGCGAGAAATGCCAAACCACTGAAGAGCTCTGACGGACATCCTAACAAGACTGTTGAGAGACGTGTTGAGTGAGAGAGAGGTTCGCTTGGCCGCCCCTGTCACTCACCGCTCCCAATACTCTTTATGCGCCTTACAAACTTAACACCATATTTATGCTTCGTATTTACATTGGCTGTATAGAAATATTCCTAAGGTAGATAAATGGCGATAATCTAGTGCAAATAAATTATAAGTAAAGTTTTTAGCAAGACCAGTTTAATTAAAATTCAGTTGAAAAAAATGCTGAAATTGTAGGGACCCTTGACAAGCAGCCGGCTTCCTGTCCCCGTAGAGGTCATTAGAGATGATGGCCCTCTAATAAATACTGGTAAATTAAAAAATCAGAATGGTTTTCACAAATAAAAAAAAAAAGTTTTAATTCGAAGAATTTCGCTGAACGTTTCCACATTAGATATTTGCTACTTGGAAGACTATCCAGAGATCACACACAACATTTTGCAACCTTCTTTTTGACGTGTTGAGATATTTGTTGGGTTTCTGTAATTGTCCTCAACAAGGCTTCCACGTAATCGTCGCGATTACTGAATATATTGAGAGAAGTTGTTGTGTCAGGCACACTGGCCCAAGATAATATGTTTACATACACGTGGGTAAAGCGAGGCTTTTTGAACTCTACGAAGATTAACTTAATTTAAAGCCTCTCGTGCTATTTATATATTTATCAATCTATAAATATAATACTGAACCTATTACCAGAATAATGCAGTATCCAGCGCAACTGAAAATATTACAAAGGTTGCAATGAATGAAAGTCAAACGAAGTGTTTGGTTTTTACATGTTTTACAAATACATGTGGAAAAAACTAATTTAATCAGTACATGAACTGAGTAGGCCTACCACGAGTGTAGTACGTGCCGCGTCATGAGTAGGCCTATCAGCAGTACAGTATGTGCCGCGTCACGATAGGCCTATCACAAAGACCTTAAAGAGATTTGAAAATTGGAAACAAAGAAGCCGTGGTTGAGGTGGAGTGACACCTGTGCTTACTACAGATGTATTTTAATGTTCCATTCTTATCTTGATCTAAATGTCCCCCCCCCCCCCCCAGCTTGGGGAGTATAACTCTCAGTGAACACTCTAGCAATATGAATTCAACTAACACAAAAATGCGAGTTCAGTTGAACGAATGGACCTTTGGACTTACCTTCGATGATATGTTAATGTTCATCTGAACTTCAAGAGCGAAGCTATTAATTGTCAAGAATAACTTGCTGGGATGATGTAGACGCAAGCGATCACTGGATATGCATTAGAGTCCCGCCTTGCAGACGTTCACTAAGACACCTCAACACTCAAAGAGCTGGGAGTGGAGTGGGAGGTGAGGCCGGAGATATACAAGTCCTTGGCACCGACGGCTGGGCTGGAATGAACGTCCGACCGGCTACAAGTCTGGCGTCTGACTGACTGACTGTGGCGACGGCTCTCACTCCCACCCCACATAGGCCAGGCCTCGCCGCACATGTGGGGCCTACAGCCACCCCCTCCCATCACCACACTCCCCCCTTTACCGTCTCTAACACCCCCCAACCCCACTCTACAATCCCCCTACTTACGTCTCCGTAGAATCCTCCTTACTACCCTCTTGCCTCTTCGTAGAATCTTACCGACAACCTCCTTGCGTCTACTTAGAATCTTCTCTACCACCCCCTTAATACCTCGGATTTAACAAATGTAGAGCATAATGAGAGCGTGTTGGTAAAGGTTACACAGAGTGGTCACAACCACCCAGGTCACGCTCACTACTCGTTCATCATGGACTGACAGTTCCACTAACCTGTCGAACTGCTAGAATTGACGAATTTACATACGAGTCGCTCTTGACTTCCGCGATGACTTTCCGGAAGAAAAAAAATCAATTTTTGTACCAGCTTTATTCTCATTTTCATACACACAACAAGTACCTTGTATATACTTGTTGCTGGTTTCTGGGATCAATGTCCCAGCGTTCCGGTCTATGACCAGGCCTCCTCGTTGGTGGTCGGATCAACCAGGCTATTAGACGGGTGGTACACGCACAAGGGGATACAGATGGAAGCTGAGAACCTAAATGAACCACAGAGACGTTAGAGAGAACCTTTTCAATGTCAGAGTAGTTAGTAAATGGAATGCACTGGGAAGGGATGTGGCGGAGGCTGATTCCATACACAGTTTTAAATGTAGATATGATAGAGCTCGAGAGGCTCAGGAATCTGTACACCCGTAGATTGACGGTTGAGAGGCGGGACCAAAGAACCAAAGCTCAACCCCCCCCCCCACAACTAGGTGAGTACGTTGCTGCTGGCAGGTTGACGTAAGAATCACAGCCCGAAGGCTCAGGTATCCTCTGGAAGTGTTTATTAAGTTCTTTTTTGAACACCGTGAGAGGTCAAGTGGGTGTGATGGTTATGTTCAGAGAGAGGAGAGAACATACGCGCTCTAATATACGTGTAAAGGGATTGTATTGCATTAAGATTTACTGCTACAATATTAACCGTTGCCAGCGTTGTGTGCGTGGGAACCTATTCAAGTGACTATAACAAGAGTTCAGGGCGGATGTGCACCTCGACCAGGTGTAACTTGGGTTATGTGACTCGGGTTACGCGCCTTCAACTTCCCATCTATAGTATATGTGGGCGGTACAAGGCATTGCCTGCCCCAGTAGCCTAGGGTGCGTGCGCCCGGGTCGGGGTAGCGGCCTCCGTCACCCTCACGAGCCTCCGGGTCACACCAACAAATCAACTCTGAATCTTGGCTCATAGTCGCCAAGATTACAAATTACACAGAATTACTGTAACTGTCCCACATGTATCTATAAACTTTCCCCATGTAACATTATTGTCTGGAATATATTAAGAACCTAGTCGAATACTTCAAAGGATCGAATGACTCAAGACTTAACACTAAATAGTTTCCTCGGGTGAACAAGTCCCTTCACGCTTGCTTTCCCAACTGCTTGTTCTAAACTGCATTTTTTTTGTTAAGACAACGATGTAAAAATAGTTTTATTTACCGATATTGTAAACAGTGAGAGAACGAGATGAGTTGTGCAGTTGGTGAAAACCGTTAGTTTGTGTTAGGGTGCGGGGGTTAAAAATTGATAAAAGGCATTCACGCGAGACGTTACATGTAAGACTGTTTACACCAGAAGGTACACGGTACACACCAGAACCCGCACGGTACCCACCAGAAGGTACGCGGTACACAGCAGAACCCGCACGGTACCCACCAGAAGGTACACGGTACACACCAGGACCTACACGGTACACACCAGGACCTACACGGTACACACCAGGACCTACACGGTACACAGCAGAACCCGCACGGTACCCACTAGAAGGTACACGGTACCCACTAGAAGGTACACGGTACACACCAGGACCTACACGGTACCCACCAGAAGGTACGTGGTACCCACCAGGACCTACACGGTACCCACCAGGACCTACGTGGTACCCACCAGGACCTACACGGTACACAGCAGAACCCGCACGGTACCCACTAGAAGGTACACGGTACCCACCAGGACCTACACGGTACCCACCAGAAGGTACACGGTACACACCAGGACCTACACGGTACCCACCAGAAGGTACACGGTACACACCAGGACCTACACGGTACCCACCAGAAGGTACGTGGTACCCACCAGGACCTACACGGTACCCACCAGGACCTACACGGTACCCACCAGGACCTACGTGGTACCCACCAGGACCTACACGGTACACACCAGGACCTACACGGTACACACCAGGACCTACACGGTACACACCAGGACCTACACGGTACACACCAGGACCTACACGGTACCCACCAGGACCTACACGGTACACACCAGGCCCTACACGGTACACACCAGGACTTACACGGTACACACCAGGACCTACACGGTACACACCAGGACCTACACGGTACACACCAGGACCTACACGGTACACACCAGAAGGTACACGGTACACACCAGGACCTACACGGTACACACCAGGACCTACACGGTACACACCAGGACCTACATGGTACCCACCAGAAGGTACACGGTACACACCAGGACCTACATGGTACCCACCAGAAGGTACACGGTACACACCAGGACCTACGCGGGCACCTCAAGGCACTCGCTGCACTCCAGACGTTGCACTGGAGATAAACAAGAGTTGATCTCCGTGTCTTCTGGACCCGGAGGTTGCCCCCTCATCACAAGTCCTTCACGCCATAAGGTTATCAAGGACAGAACCATCGCGCCGGTTATCAATGATACAACTACGGCTCCGGTCAAGTTATCAGCGACTCGACAACTGTACTTCCAAGATGGACAGGAAACAACGTTGATGCTCACGAAAATGTCTAAAACACTTTAATAATTGATGGCGATTGTGTGTGAAGGTGCGCAGGCGCGTCCATCACTGCAGATACACGTCTTTTGTTGGTCTCGGTGTCCGGACATATCTGGACAGCACGCAGGCAGCTCCATGTTTCTAGAGCAGCTTGTGTGTGTGTGTGTGTGTGTGTGTGCGGATGCGCGCGCGCGTGTAGGACAACGCGAGGATGGCCGCAGAGCGAATCTCTCTAAGAACGAAGCCTCGTTATAGCGTCCATCTAACACTAAGAGTGTGGTGGATGCCGCAGCTCTCTCCCTCACTGAGTGGCCACAAGCAGTTACTTCAGCTGTCTCCTGAGGAATTACTTCACCTGTCACTCGAGCAGTAACTTGAGCACTCTCAGCCGCTCAGAAATGTTTAAAATCAGGTATCATTCATGTTTTCATTAATCTCTTCATTAGCTGTGATATTTATAATTATTGTAAGAAACAATGTAGTTAGAGGCGTGTCAAGGTGTCTGGGGTGACGGCGTGCTCACCGCTCCCCTCCTCTGCACCCTCAGTCGCTCCTATACTCCAGGAGAATTTTGAACCGCGTGACTGGGGTCGACTTCTCACCCTCCCGGTGTGTGACTGGCTTTGTAGTCTCCCTCTGCCCGTGGACGTGACACGGCTAAGTAGGAGAAGTCTATTGTTTGTAGAGCGTTGACACGGGCCCAGTGCAGGACCTGGAATGCCTAGGTATAACACCAGCAACAGTAACGCAGGCTGTTGCAACAACAACAACAGTAGGCAGCATCCATCACCGAGTCTTGACAATGTTTCCTGGCAAAATGACCGTTATTTCTCTTAGGGGCCGCGGTAAAATTCTTCGGGAAGAGGAAGGGAGGAAGTCGACTGCCAGCCACGAAATTCAGTTGGCGGACAGAAGGAAGTGAAGAGGGGGGGGGGGCTATAGAAGTCAGCAAAGAGGCGGTGGTTATTGGCTTAAATTGTGGAGCCCGCGGTCTGACAGTGGGGCTGGGTCTACTGGAGCAGCCCGGGGTCTGACAGTGGGGCTGGGTCTACTGGAGCAGCCCGCGGTCTGACAGTGGGGCTGGGTCTACTGGAGCAGCCCGAGGTCTGACAGTGGAGCTGGGTCTACTGGAGCAGCCCGCGGTCTGACAGTGGGGCTGGGTCTACTGGAGCAGCCCGAGGTCTGACAGTGGGGCTGGGTCTACTGGAGCAGCCCGAGGTCTGTCAGTGGAGCTGGGTCTACTGGAGCAGCCCGAGGTCTGTCAGTGGAGCTGGGTCTACTGGAGCAGCCCGAGGTCTGTCAGTGGAGCTGGGTCTACTGGAGCAGCCCGAGGTCTGGCGGTGGTGCTGGGTCTACTGGAGCAGCCCGCGGTCTGACAGTGGGGCTGGGTCTACTGGAGCAGCCCGAGGTCTGACAGTGGGGCTGGGTCTACTGGAGCAGCCCGAGGTCTGTCAGTGGAGCTGGGTCTACTGGAGCAGCCCGAGGTCTGTCAGTGGAGCTGGGTCTACTGGAGCAGCCCGAGGTCTGGCGGTGGTGCTGGGTCTACTGGAGCAGCCCGCGGTCTGGCGGTGGAGCTGGGTCTACTGGAGCAGCCCGAGGTCTGTCAGTGGAGCTGGGTCTACTGGAGCAGCCCGAGGTCTGACAGTGGAGCTGGGTCTACTGGAGCAGCCCGAGGTCTGACAGTGGAGCTGGGTCTACTGGAGCAGCCCGAGGTCTGGCGGTGGTGCTGGGTCTACTGGAGCAGCCCGCGGTCTGGCGGTGGTGCTGGGTCTACTGGAGCAGCCCGCGGTCTGGCGGTGGTGCTGGGTCTACTGGAGCAGCCCGAGGTCTGGCGGTGGTGCTGGGTCTACTGGAGCAGCCCGGGGTCTGACGGTGGTGCTGGGTCTACTGGAGCAGCCCGCGGTCTGGCGGTGGTGCTGGGTCTACTGGAGCAGCCCGCGGTCTGGCGGTGGTGCTGGGTCTACTGGAGCAGCCCGCGGTCTGGCGGTGGTGCTGGGTCTACTGGAGCAGCCCGGGGTCTGACGGTGGTGCTGGGTCTACTGGAGCAGCCCGCGGTCTGGCGGTGGTGCTGGGTCTACTGGAGCAGCCCGCGGTCTGGCGGTGGTGCTGGGTCTACTGGAGCAGCCCGGGGTCTGACGGTGGTGCTGGGTCTACTGGAGCAGCCCGCGGTCTGGCGGTGGTGCTGGGTCTACTGGAGCAGCCCGCGGTCTGGCGGTGGTGCTGGGTCTACTGGAGCAGCCCGCGGGCTGACGGCGAAGCTGGGTCTACTGGAGCAGCCCGGGGGCTGACGACGGTGCTCGATCTTAAAGAGAGAATCAAAACGTTGAGACGTTCCCTTAACAAGTGCTGGAAAAGGAAAGACCCGAGTGAAGGGAGAACAAGCAGAAAAAGTTAACGTAAATAAATTAAGGAACACGAGAGAAGGAGAGTCACTGCATGAAACTATTGATGGAGGACAGGTGAAGGTTGGCAGCACTGTCGAGCACCCGAGCAGGTGGCTGTAAGAGCACAAGTGCACATACGTATACACACACACGTGTACACACACACACGTGTACACACCGCCCATCTGTTGCTAATATTTACTGATCAACGGAGAGCTTGAGCCCTCAACGCCACCACAAACGGGAGTATTGGAACTGTTGTCTCCGTTACCTCTAGATGAGAGTCTGCTGGCGGCCAGGAACACTGTGGTCACTCATTCCCAGGATCCCTGCACCATCATCTTCTCTTTACTGTGTGACTCTTAGTCCGTACTGGAAGCTCTCACTCTTTATTGTGTGACTCTCAGTCCGTACTGGAAGCTCTCACTCTTCAATATGTGACTCTCAGTCCGTACTGGAAGCTCTCACTCTTCACTGTGTGACTCTCAGTCCGTACTGGAAGCTCTCACTGTTCACTGTGTGACTCTCAGTCCGTACTGGAAGCTCTCACTCTTCACTGTGTGACTCTCAGTCCGTACTGGAAGCTCTCACTCTTCACTGTGTGACTCTCAGTCCGTACTGGAAGCTCTCACTCTTTACTGTGTGACTCTCAGTCCGTACTGGAAGTAATAATCGTGTTCGAACGCGTCAAAACACTGCGCGGCTACCCTTAACCCGTCCCACTCGCATTTCTTACGGAATCCGTTAAAAATGCGACGTATTGGAACAAGTTAATGCACCGGAATATTGACGTTTTCTATACATCGGCCTGAATAAGTTAGGCGGATTGTTTGGGTTTGTTAAGTTTCTGGTTAGGTGAAACAGTTGAATCTTTCCCGGAGTGCTAAATGGGTCGGTGACTAGCGGCAGGTCGTTGGTAGTGTCACTGTTATCTTGTTATCTCTTGTGTTGATGGTGATATCCTCATAATGATGATATCCTCATAATGATATCCTCATAATGATGATATCCTCATAATGTCTGCCCACTCTTCTCTTTCGTGCCTGATTTTTGTTGCCTGGTCGGAGAATTCAATTAATCCTGTGAGGCAGGACTTGCCCTCCCTGAACCCATGTTGATGCTGTGTTACAAAGTTCTTTCGCTCCAGATGCTCCACTAGCTTTCTTCGCACAATCTTCTCCATCAGCTTGCATTGTATATAGGTTAGGGACACTGGCCTGTAGTTCAGTGCTTCCTGTCTATCCCCCTTCTTGTATATCGGGACTACGTTTGCCGTCTTCCAAACTTTTGGCAATTCCTTTGTTACCAGTGATTTGTTATACACTATGGAGTGTGGCAGGCACATTGCTTCTGCTCCTTCCTTTAGTATCCACTGGGAGATTCCATCCGGGTCTATAGCCTTTGTCACATCCAACTCCAGCAAGAGCTTCCTTACATCCCCACTAGTAATCTCAAACTCTTCTAGAGGTTCCTGGTTAACTATTCCCTCTCTCTGGAACTTCCCTTTGCTCTAATATTAAGACCTCCTGGAATATCATATTCAGTTCCTAGCACACTTCCTTGTCGTTTGTAGTGAATCTGTCTGCCCCTATCTTCAATTTCATTACCTATCTACCTCCCAGGCTCATATTTACTGTAAGGTAATCAGAGACATCAGATGAAAGAAACTCTGCCCATTAGTTTGTACTAATGAACGGAACCTTCACTGTTCCAGGTATATTTGCTTCTAAACTTGTGTATGGAACTCTCTTGTACTCTTAAAGGTTTAATTATACTCAAGACTGACCATTGACTCGACCCCAGCAGTGAGGCAGGACAAGGGGTGCGGTGCGTGGGTGTGTACCCCAGCAGACAGTGAGGCAGGACCAGGGGTGCGGTGCGTGGGTGTGTACGCCAGCAGACAGTGAGGCAGGACCAGGGGTGCGGTGCGTGGGTGTGTACCCCAGCAGACAGTGAGGCAGGACCAGGGGTGCGGTGCGTGGGTGTGTACCCCAGCAGACAGTGAGGCAGGCCTAGGGGTGCGGTGCGTGGGTGTGTACGCCAGCAGACAGTGAGGCAGGACCAGGGGTGCGGTGCGTGGGTGTGTACCCCAGCAGACAGTGAGGCAGGCCTAGGGGTGCGGTGCGTGGGTGTGTACCCCAGCAGACAGTGAGGCAGGACCAGGGGTGCGGTGCGTGGGTGTGTACCCCAGCAGACAGTGAGGCAGGCCTAGGGGTGCGGTGCGTGGGTGTGTACGCCAGCAGACAGTGAGGCAGGACCAGGGGTGCGGTGCGTGGGTGTGTACCCCAGCAGACAGTGAGGCAGGACCAGGGGTGCGGTGCGTGGGTGTGTACCCCAGCAGACAGTGAGGCAGGCCTAGGGGTGCGGTGCGTGGGTGTGTACCCCAGCAGACAGTGAGGCAGGCCCAGGGGTGCGGTGCGTGGGTGTGTACCCCAGCAGACAGTGAGGCAGGACCAGGGGTGCGGTGCGTGGGTGTGTACCCCAGCAGACAGTGAGGCAGGCCTAGGGGTGCGGTGCGTGGGTGTGTACCCCAGCAGACAGTGAGGCAGGCCTAGGGGTGCGGTGCGTGGGTGTGTACCCCAGCAGACAGTGAGGCAGGCCCAGGGGTGCAGGACCAGGGGTGCGGTGCGTGGGTGTTTATAGGACGTGGAATAATGTCAACATCTGTTATTAACGTAGGTAAGCCCTTCAACCCATAAGATGCATGACTTACAACACAAGAACTGCTGCTCAAGGGCCAACCAAGAGACCTTAGCAACAAGTAGCAGCAGCAGCAGCAGCAGCAGCAGGAGCAGTAGCAGCAGCAGCAGCGGTCGCAGATTACCTTGCCGGAAACAGGAGGTCTTCCTCGGCCAGTGACGCCCCTCCGCCAAGGCTGGGTGATGCAGCCTTCAACAGTCGCCTAAGAACCCGCTACCTGTTTACCACTACGTGAGTAAGAGGCATCAGGTGCAAGGAAACGTGGCCAAACGTCTCCCGCTGCCGGTGACTCGAAGTCTAGTTCAGTCGAAGATCGAACGCCGATCTGCAAGAAGCGAGTTTTAAGGCGCCAGCAGCCCGATGAAGTCACTGTCTAGATAGACAGTGACGGGATGAAGACGGTGACGGCGAGAGCCTCAGACAGGCAGGAGACGCCACTCCCGTCTACAGGTTAGGGAAGATAGGTAAAAGTGCCGTATTCAAGTCCAATAACATGTCAGACTACCCTTCCTGGTGCTCTGTGACTGGAGGAGAGAGTCTTACAAGAGTTAGTCTAAAAAGGAAAATCCATGAGTGAACAGGAAACAAATCTTGTCAACTACTTGATCGTGGGACCCAGCATTGTCACGTCGTTGGTGCCAATCACCACACAATCAATTCCTGTGATCGCAGGAACTACCGCATTTTTTGGAATTTAACAAATCCGTAGACATTATATTTGTCAGAGAATAGCTAGATGAGCCCAAGGCAGAACCTCTACACATAATCATCGGAGCTTTTAACATAACGGAGATTTTAGTATAAGGCGCCGGATCAATCCTTTTGGGGCAGCTGACATTTAGCTTAAAGTCGAGCTCATTTTCACCATACACCAGCTCACGGGCTGGTGGAGGAGGAAGGTTTAATATGTGCCAACCATGCAGTCTTCTTTACATTTTTGTAAAGACATTTCGGTCCGTCCTAGACCATTAAGTGACGACACTTCGGTCCGTCGTGGACCATAACAAGTCGTGTTGTGGGTGAAGATTACTCTTCAAACTGTAAGAGTATTACGTGAGAACTTAGTGTATACAGCGAGGAGTGTAGCTAGTGTCTCGGTGTATAGTTTAGACTCTTGAGTTTACTCTCTTCCTGTGTTGAGAACAATGGTATACTTGCTGGTTGATCAGTAAGCGTTTATGGTGGCCTTAATGTCTCCCGAGAGGTTGATAGGCCTCGACCCCAACCACACCACCACCAACCACACCACCATCAACCACACCACCATCAACCACACCACCATCAACCACACCACCACAACCACACCACCATCAACCACACCACCATCAACCACACCACCACCAACTGCACCACCACCAACCACACCACCACCAACCACACCACCACCAACCACAACACCACCAACCACACCACCACCAACCACACCAACACCAAACACACCACCATACAGAAATGCCAGGAGGCCGAAGAAAGATTTATACCAAAAGTAAAGGGAAAAGTAAGAGGTAATATAATAACCCATGGTTTAATAGGCAGTGTCAGGAAGCAAAACTGAGAAGCAGGAGGGAATGGAGGAAGTACAGAAGACAAAGGACAGAGGACAACAGGATCAGATGCAACAGAGCTAGGAACGATTACATTAACATAAGACGAACATCGGAAAGAAATTATGAGAACGATATTGCGATCAAAGCGAAAAAGCAACCTAAATTACTGCACAGTCATATAAGAAGAAAAATGTCGGTGAACGACCAGGTAACAAGACTGAGGAAAACAGAGGGGGCATATACTGAAAGTGACAAGGAAATCTGTGAGGCACTGAGTGCCAGTTTCCATGGAGTGTTCACAACCGAGCCTGAGCAGCTCCCATTGTTAGAAGAGATTACCCTAGATGAAAGACTATCAGATATAGAGGTGACAGCAGAGGAGGTAATGAAACAGTTGACAACACTGGATGCAACTAAAGCGGTTGGACCAGACAAAGTATCACCGTGGATACTAAAAGAGGGCAGCGCAGGCTCTCAGCGTGCCTCTGGCAAGGATCTTTAATGAGTCACTTATGTCGGGAGAATTGCCCAATTACTGGAAGAGGGCAAATGTCGTACCGATTTTCAAGAAAGGTGATAAGGAGAAGGCATTTAACTATAGACCTGTATCACTGATAAGCATCCTCTGTAAAATACTTTAATATTTTAGTTATATTTTAACTTTACTTTTATATACTTTGATATTTTTTAGAAAGAATAATTAGGCTAAGACTGGTTGCACACCTGGAGAACATTAGGATTGTAAACAAACATCAACATGGGTTCTGGACAGGGAAATCTTGCCTAACAAATCTTTTGGAATTCTATGATAAAGTAACGAGGATAAGGTAGGGCCGAGAAGGTTGGGAAGACTGCATATTTCTGGACTGCCAAACAGCCTTTGATACAGTACCGCACATGAGACTGCTATTCAAACTTGAGATGCAGGCGGGAGTAAGCGGAACTCCCTAGTATGGGTAAGGAACTACCTAACAGGAAGGAGCCAGAGAGTAACAATAAGGGGCGAGAAGTCGGACTGGAGAACAGTAACGAGTGGAGTACCTCAAGGATCGGTGCTGAGAACAATTCTATTTCTAATATACGTTAATGACATGTTTACAGGAGTAGAATCCTAAATGTTGATGTTCGCGGATGACGCAAAGTTGATGAGAAGAGTTGTGACAGATGAGGATTGTAGGATCCTCCAAGAGGACTTGAACTGATTGCAGGGATGGTCAGAGAAATGGCTACTGGAGTTCAACACGAGCAATGTAAAATTATGGAAATGGGATCAGGTGATAGGAGACCAAAGGGACAGTACACAATAAAGGGACCTGTCTACCTGTGACGATACGAGAAAGAGACCTGGGCGTGGACGTAACACCTAATCTATCTCCTGAAGCACATATAAATAGGATAGCGACAGCAGCGTACTGGCAAAAGTTAAAACATCACTCAGAAACCTAAGTGAGGAGGCTTTTAAGGTGCTTTACACTGCCTACGTGAGACCAGTCTTAGAGTATGCCGCGCCATCATGGAGACCCCACCTGAAGAAACACATAAGGAAATTGGAAAAGGTTCAGAAGTTTGCGACGAGGCTTGTCCCAGCGTTACGAGGGATGGGATATGAAGAGCGCCTGAAGGCACTGAACCTTACGACACTAGAAAAAAGAAGAGAGATGGCGGGATATGACTGGAACATATAAAATACTCAGGGGAATTGACAAAGTGGAAATGAAATGTTCATACGTATTATTAACAGAACTTGGGACATGGATGGAAACTGGAAAATCAGATGAATCACAGAGATGTTAGTAAGTTTTATTTTAGAGTGAGAGTAGTGGAAAAATGGAATAGACTTAAGGAACAGGTTGTGGAAGCAAATTCTGTTCATAATTTTAAAACTAGTTATGATAGGGAAATAGGACCGGAGTCAATGCTGTAAACAACCGATGGTTAGAAAGGCGGGATCCAAGAGTCAATGCTCGATCCTGCAGGCACGAATAGGTGAGTACAAATAGGTGAGTACACACACGCACACACCATTATTGAAATATTGGAATATGCAGCACCGGACTGGAATCCAAACCTTGTGAAGCATAAAACCAAAATTTATTAAGATAGATTAGGGAAAATAGAGCTCACTACGCTGAGGAGAGAAGAAATAGTGGGAACATGATCGCAACATACAAGATACTGAAGGGAATTGACAAGGTGGACAAGAGCAGCCCCATTAAAGTTAAAGACATTAGGACACGGGACTTTTGTGGAAGGCAGAAGCGTAAATGTGTCGCAATACTGTAAGGAAGTGCTCGTACACTGTAAGAAAGTGCACGTACACTGTAAGAAAGTGCTCGTACCCCGTAAGAAAGTGCTCGTACCCCGTAAGAAAGTGCTCATACCCCGTAAGAAAGTGTTCGTACCCCGTAAGAAAGTGCTCGTACCCCGTAAGAAAGTGCTCGTACCCCGTAAGAAAGTGCTCGTACCCCGTAAGGAAGTGCTCGTACCCCGTAAGAAAGTGCTCGTACCCCGTAAGGAAGTGCTCGTACCCCGTAAGGAAGTGCTCGTACCCTGTAAGGAAGTGCTCGTACCACGTAAGGAAGTGCTCGTACCACGTAAGGAAGTGCTCGTACCACGTAAGGAAGTGCTCGTACCACGTAAGGAAGTGCTCGTACCACGTAAGGAAGTGCTCGTACCCCGTAAGGAAGTGCTCGTACCCTGTAAGGAAGTGTTCGTACCCTGTAAGGAAGTGTTCGTACCCTGTAAGGAAGTGTTCGTACCCTGTAAGGTGGTCCATATTTGGAACGCACTAAAAGAAGTTGTGGAAGCCACCTCCATCTTCAACGTTAAGGTCAGACTCAAAAAGAATTTGGACGAAATTGAATTTGAACTAATAAATAGTTAAATGATGAGACAATAGGTACAACAAGGCTAATAGCCGGGACACCAAGACCTAGACCTCACTTCCCCGTACGCACTAATAGGTATGTACTGATTGGTAAGTACCTGGCTTACCTGCTTGATGGGGTTCTGGGAGTTCTTCTGCTCCCCAAAGCCGGCTCGAGGCCAGGCTTGACTTGTGAGAGTTTGGTCCACAAGGCTGTTGCTTGGAGCGGCCCGCAGGCCCACATACCCACCACAGCCCGGTTGGTCCGGCACTCCTTGGAGGAAACAATCTAGTTCCCTCTTGAAGATGTCCACGGTTGTTCCGGCAATATTTCTTATGCTCGTTGGAAGGGTGTTGAACAACCGCAGACCTCTGATGTTTATACAGTGTTCTCTGATTGTGCCTATGGCACCTCTGCTCTTCACTGGTTCTATTCTGCATTTTCTTCCATATCGTTCACTCCAGTACGTTGTTATTTTACTGTGTAGATTTGGGACCTGTCCCTCCAGTATTTTCCATGTGTATATTATTTGGTATCTCTCTCGTCTCCTTTCTAGAGAGTACATTTGGAGAGCTTTGAGACGATCCCAATAATTTAGGTGCTTTAACACACACACACACACACACACACACACACACACACACACACACACACACACACACACACACAACACACACACACACACACACACACACAAAGTAATGTGTGTAAAGAGTAAATGCAAAGTAATGAAACTAGGCAGTGGAAACAGGAGGCCAGACACAGGATACAGAATAGGAGATGAAGTACTTAATGAAACGGACAGAGAGAAAGATCTAGGAGTTGATATCACACCAAACCTGTCTCCTGAAGCCCACATAAAAAGGATAACATCTGCGGCATATGCGAGGCTGGCTAACATCAGAACAGCGTTCAGGAACCTGTGTAAGGAATCATTCAGAATCTTGTACACCACATATGTAAGACCAATCCTGGAGTATGCAGCCCCAGCATGGAGCCCGTACCTTGTCAAGCACAAGACGAAGCTGGAAAAAGTCCAAAGGTATGCCACTAGACTAGTCCCAGAACTAAGAGGCATGAGTTACGAGGAAAGGCTGCGGGAAATGCACCTTACGACACTGGAAGACAGAAGAGTAAGGGGAGATATGATCACAACCTACAAAATCCTCAGAGGAATCGACCGGGTAGACAAGGACAAACTATTCAACACTGGGGGGACGCGAACAAGGGGACACAGGTGGAAACTGAGTACCCACATGAGCCACAGAGACGTTAGAAGGAACTTTTTCAGTGTCAGAGTAGTTAACGGATGGAATGCATTAGGCAGTGATGTGGTGGAGGCTGACTCCATACACAGTTTCAAGTGTAGATATGATAGAGCCCAGTAGGCTCAGGAATCTGTACACCAGTTGATTGACAGTTGAGAGGCGGGACCAAAGAGCCAAAGCTCAACCCCCGCAAGCACAAATAGGTGAGTACAAATAGGTGAGTACACACACCCATTCCCTAGAAACACACACGCGTCCCCCCCCCCACACACACCCACAACACCCCCCCTCCCACCCCAACACCCGCCAGACACAGTAGCTGACACAGAGCGTCACGCAGCGCGTCACTGAGGTTCCCGGGTGAGGTGCCGCGTCGTCTCCCTCCACCAAGCCAACCACACCACCCACAATAAAACTATCACTATTACCCAGACTCAGCGGCTGAGGGGGGCGCCGCTCCCCGTCCTCCGGGGGGGAAAGCGAGTGCGCTCCACCTCCGCCTCATCTTACGTCTTCTCCTGAATCGCCCGATCCGCTTAACATTTGACGTATTAGTCCATATTAAAGCGCGCAATATTACGGTTTCTAAGTGATAAGGTAATTATCATGAAAAGCACGAAGCCACTATGACCGTATAGCACTTCAAGAATTTGTAATCATCTTAGATCTTGGCTTTTGTCTAACATGAGAGTATGTTTAGCCAACAATTCTCTTGTTGATTAAACTGGGCTTGTCCCGTGTGATTTATTTTGAAGAGGACAGGTCAAGCGCCTGGACCTTGGGAGCTGGTCGGCCCGAGCGGACAGCACGCTGGACTTGTGTCCTGTGGTCCAGGGTTCGATCCGGGCGCCGGGAGAGAACAATGGGCAGAGTTTCTTTCAACCTATGTTCCCTGTTACCTATCAGTAAAATAGGTACCTGGGTGTTAGTCAGCTGTCACGGGCTGCTTCCTGGGGGTGGAGGCCTGGTCGAGGACCGGGCCGCGGGGACACTAAACCCCCGAAATCATCTCGAGATAACCTCAAGATAACCTTGGTGGTCATACTTGTGTACTTGAAGGCTACAACCACCGTGGGGGGGGGACATGTGAACCACCCGTCACTGTATGTCGCCCACCAAGGTTCCGTTCTTCATTTAATGGAATTTTCGTTTCATTTTCCTAGTGGATACTTACGCATAAGCAAATCACTTGTTTTTTTTTGTGACTATCCTCTTATTGATTATCCTAACTATTTATAATTCAAATTCAAATTCTTTTCGAGTCTGACCTAACGTTGAAGATGGAGGTGGCTTCCACAACTTCTTTTAGTGCGTTCCAATAATAATATATATATATATATATATATATAATAATATAAGAGAGACAGAAAGATATTATTTAAAATTCCAGTTAACGTTTTTACTACTTTACCTGTAGTAAGGTGATTCCTACAAGAGTGTTTACCTGGTCCTGTGACGTCACCAGGTACACCGTCCCCCCCACGGCACTCCTGGCACCCTGCACCCTGGCAACCCTGGCACCCTTGTGCTCCCCTCCACTACCCTTTATTGACCCCTTTTCCACTACTCCCCATCCTCTACACACACACACACTTCCACTTCTGCTTCGCCCCCACCGCCTCCTACATCTGCATTCCCTCTTCTCCCCCTCCCACACCTCTCCCACCCCCTCCCCATCCTCCTCCGCCCTCTCCCCAACCTCCCCCCACCCACTCCCAACCTCCCCCACCCCTCCCCATACCTCACCCACCCCCTCCCAACCTCCCCCCACCACCTCCCCAACCTCCCCCGCCTCTCCCCAACCTCTCCCCCACCCCTCCCAATACCTCACCCACCCC
>WNGS01163099.1:6049-21441 GCA_020271785.1 Procambarus virginalis | reverse complement strand
TGTGCGGTGTGTGGGGGGGACGCGTGTGTGTTTCTAGGGAAATGGGTGTGTGTGTGTGTGTGTGTGTGTGAGTGTGAGTGTGTGTGTGTGTGTGTGTGTGTGTGTGTGTGTGTGTGTGTGTGTGTGTGTGTGTGTGTGTGTGTTAAAGCACCAAAATTATTGGGATCGTTTCAAAGCTCTCCAAATGTACTCTCTAGAAAGGAGACGAGAGAGATACCAAATAATATACACGTGGAAAATACTGGAGGGACAGGTCCCAAATCTACACAGTAAAATAACAACGTACTGGAGTGAACGATATGGAAGAAAATGCAGAATAGAACCAGTGAAGAGCAGAGGTGGCCATAGGCACAATCAGAGAACACTGTATAAACATCAGAGGTCCGCGGTTGTTCAACGTCCTCCCAGCGAGCATAAGAAATATTGCCGGAACAACCGTGGAATCTTCAAGAGGAAACTAGATTGTTTCCTCCAAGGAGTGCCGGACCAACCGGGCTGTGGTGGGTATGTGGACCTGTGGGCCGCTCCAAGCAACAGCCTGGTGGACCAAACTCTCACAAGTCAAGCCTGGCCTCGAGCCGGGCTTTATGGAGCAGAAGAACTCCCAGAACCCCATCAAGCAGGTAAGCCAGGTACTTACAATCAGTACATACCTATTAGTGCGTACGGGGAAGTGAGGTCTAGCTCTTGGTGTCCCCGGCTATTAGCCTTGTTGTACCTATTGTCTCATCATTTAACTATTTATTAGTTCAAATTCGTCCAATTCTTTTTGAGTCTGACCTTAACGTTGAAGATGGAGGTGGCTTCCACAACTTCTTTTAGTGCGTTCCAAATATGGACCACCTTACAGGGTACGAACACTTCCTTACAGGGTACGAACACTTCCTTACAGGGTACGAACACTTCCTTACAGGGTACGAACACTTCCTTACAGGGTACGAACACTTCCTTACGTGGTACGAGCACTTCCTTACGTGGTACGAGCACTTCCTTACGTGTGTACGAGCACTTCCTTACGTGGTACGAGCACTTCCTTACGTGGTACGAGCACTTCCTTACGGGGTACGAGCAACTTCCTTACGGGGTACGAGCACTTCCTTACGGGTACGAGCACTTCCTTACGGGGTACGAGCACTTCCTTACGTGGTACGAGCACTTCCTTACGTGGTACGAGCACTTCCTTACGGGGTACGAGCACTTCCTTACGTGGTACGAGCACTTCCTTACGTGGTACGAGCACTTCCTTACGTGGTACGAGCACTTCCTTACGGGGTACGAGCACTTCCTTACGTGGTACGAGCACTTCCTTACGGGGTACGAGCACTTCCTTACGTGGTACGAGCACTTCCTTACGTGGTACGGGCACTTCCTTACGTGGTACGAGCATTCCTTACGTGGTACGAGCACTTCCTTACGTGGTACGAGCACTTCCTTACGTGGTACGAGCACTTCTTACGGGGTACGAGCACTTCCTTACGTGGTACGAGCACTTCCTTACGGGGTACGAGCACTTCCTTACGGGGTACGAGCACTTCCTTACGGGGTACGAGCACTTCCTTACGGGTACGAGCACTTTCTTACGGGGTACGAGCACTTCCTTACGGGGTACGAGCACTTTCTTACGGGGTACGAGCACTTTCTTACGGGGTACGAGCACTTTCTTACGGGGTACGAGCACTTTCTTACGGGGTACGAGCACTTTCTTACGGGTACGAGCACTTTCTTACAGTGTACGAGCACTTTCTTACAGTGTACGAGCACTTCCTTACAGTATTGCGACACATTTACGCTTCTGCCTTCCCAAAAGTCCCGCGTCCTAATGTCTTTAACTTTAATGGGGCTGCTCTTGTCCACCTTGTCAATTCCCTTCAGTATCTGTATGTTGCGATCATGTTCCACTATTCTTCTCTCCTTCAGCGTAGTGAGCTCTATTTTCCCTAATCTATCTTAATAAATTTTGGTTTTATGCTTCACAAGGTTTGGATTCCAGTCCGGTGCTGCATATTCCAATATTTCAATAATAGTGTGTGCGTGTGTGTACTCACCTATTTGTACTCACCTATTCGTGCCTGCAGGATCGAGCATTGACTCTTGGATCCCGCCTTTCTAACCATCGGTTGTTTACAGCATTGACTCCGGTCCTATTTCCCTATCATAACTAGTTTTAAAATTATGAACAGAATTTGCTTCCACACCTGTTTCTTAAGTCTATTCCATTTTTCCACTACTCTCACTCTAAAATAAAACTTACTAACATCTCTGTGATTCATCTGATTTTCCAGTTTCCATCCATGTCCCAAGTTCTGTTATAATACGTATGAACATTTCATTTCCACTTTGTCAATTCCCTGAGTATTTTATATGTTCCAGTCATATCCCCCATCTCTCTTCTTTTTTCTAGTGTCGTAAGGTTCAGTGCCTTCAGGCGCTCTTCATATCCCATCCCTCGTAACTCTGGACAAGCCTCGTCGCAAACTTCTGAACCTTTTCCAATTTTCTTATGTGTTTCTTCAGATGGGGTCTCCATGATGGCGCGGCATACTCTAAGACTGGTCTCACGTAGGCAGTGTAAAGCACCTTAAAAGCCTCCTCACTTAGGTTTCTGAGTGATGTTTTAACTTTTGCCAGTACGCTGCTGTCGCTATCCTATTTATATGTGCTTCAGGAGATAGATTAGGTGTTACGTCCACGCCCAGGTCTCTTTCTCGTATCGTCACAGGTAGACAGTTCCCCTTCATTGTGTACTGTCCCTTTGGTCTCCTATCTCCTAGTCCCATTTCCATAATTTTACATTGCTCGTGTTGAACTCCAGTAGCCATTTCTCTGACTATCTCTGCAACCTGTTCAAGTCCTCTTGGAGGATCCTACAATCCTCATCTGTCACAACTCTTCTCATCAACTTTGCGTCATCCGCGAACATCAACATTTAGGATTCTACTCCTGTAAACATGTCATTAACGTATATTAGAAATAGAATTGTTCTCAGCACCGATCCTTGAGGTACTCCACTCGTTACTGTTCTCCAGTCCGACTTCTCGCCCCTTATTGTTACTCTCTGGCTCCTTCCTGTTAGGTAGTTCCTTACCCATACTAGGGCCTTTCCGCTTACTCCCGCCTGCCTCTAAAGTTTGAATAGCAGTCTCATGTGCGGTACTGTATCAAAGGCTGTTTGGCAGTCCAGAAATATGCAGTCTTCCCAACCTTCTCGGCCCTACCTTATCCTCGTTACTTTATCATAGAATTCCAAAAGATTTGTTAGGCAAGATTTCCCTGTCCAGAACCCATGTTGATGTTTGTTTACAATCCTAATGTTCTCCAGGTGTGCAACCAGTCTTAGCCTAATTATTCTTTCTAAAAATATCAAAGTATATAAAAGTAAAGTTAAAATATAACTAAAATATTAAAGTATTTTACAGAGGATGCTTATCAGTGATACAGGTCTATAGTTAAATGCCTTCTCCTTATCACCTTTCTTGAAAATCGGTACGACATTTGCCCTCTTCCAGCAACTGGGCAATTTCTCCCGACATAAGTGACTCATTAAAGATCCTTGCCAGAGGCACGCTGAGAGCCTGCGCTGCCTCTTTTAGTATCCACGGTGATACTTTGTCTGGTCCAACCGCTTTAGTTGCATCCAGTGTTGTCAACTGTTTCATTACCTCCTCTGCTGTCACCTCTATATCTGATAGTCTTTCATCTAGGGTAATCTCTTCTAACAATGGGAGCTGCTCAGGCTCGGTTGTGAACACTCCATGGAAACTGGCACTCAGTGCCTCACAGATTTCCTTGTCACTTTCACTGTATGCCCCCTCTGTTTTCCTCAGTCTTGTTACTTGGTCGTTCACCGACATTTTTCTTCTTATATGACTGTGCAGTGATTTAGGTTGCTTTTTCGCTTTGATCGCAATATCGTTCTCATAATTTCTTTCCGATGTTCGTCTTATGTTAATGTAATCGTTCCTAGCTCTGTTGCATCTGATCCTGTTGTCCTCTGTCCTTTGTCTTCTGTACTTCCTCCATTCCCTCCTGCTTCTCAGTTTTGCTTCCTGACACTGCCTATTAAACCATGGGTTATTATATTACCTCTTACTTTTCCCTTTACTTTTGGTATAAATCTTTCTTCGGCCTCCTGGCATTTCTGTATGGTGGTGTGTTTGGTGTTGGTGTGGTTGGTGGTGGTGTGGTTGGTGGTGGTGTGGTTGGTGGTGGTGTGGTTGATGGTGGTGTGGTTGATGGTGGTGTGGTTGTGGTGGTGTGGTTGATGGTGGTGTGGTTGATGGTGGTGTGGTTGGTGGTGGTGTGGTTGGGGTCGAGGCCTATCAACTTCTCGGGGAGACATTAAGGCCACCATAAACGCTTACTGATCAACCAGCAAGTATACCATTGTTCTCAACACAGGAAGAGAGTAAACTCAAGAGTCTAAACTATACACCGAGACACTAGCTACACTCCTCGCTGTATACACTAAGTTCTCACGTAATACTCTTACAGTTTGAAGAGTAATCTTCACCCACAACACGACTTGTTATGGTCCACGACGGACCGAAGTGTCGTCACTTAATGGTCTACGACGGACCGAAATGTCTTTACAAAAATGTAAAGAAGACTGCATGGTTGGCACATATTAAACCTTCCTCCTCCACCAGCCCGTGAGCTGGTGTATGGTGAAAATGAGCTCGACTTTAAGCTAAATGTCAGCTGCCCCAAAAGGATTGATCCGGCGCCTTATACTAAAATCTCCGTTATGTTAAAAGCTCCGATGATTATGTGTAGAGGTTCTGCCTTGGGCTCATCTAGCTATTCTCTGACAAATATAATGTCTACGGATTTGTTAAATTCCAAAAAATGCGGTAGTTCCTGCGATCACAGGAATTGATTGTGTGGTGATTGGCACCAACGACGTGACAATGCTGGGTCCCACGATCAAGTAGTTGACAAGATTTGTTGCCTGTTCACTCATGGATTTTCCTTTTTAGACTAACTCTTGTAAGACTCTCTCCTCCAGTCACAGAGCACCAGGAAGGGTAGTCTGACATGTTATTGGACTTGAATACGGCACTTTTACCTGTCTTCCCTAACCTGTAGACGGGAGTGGCGTCTCCTGCCTGTCTGAGGCTCTCGCCGTCACCGTCTTCATCCCGTCACTGTCAATCTAGACAGTGACTTCATCGGGCTGCTGGCGCCTTAAACTCGCTTCTTGCAGATCGGCGTTCGATCTTCGACTGAACTAGACTTCGAGTCACCGGCAGCGGGAGACGTTTGGCCACGTTTCCTTGCACCTGATGCCTCTTACTCACGTAGTGGTAAACAGGTAGCGGGTTCTTAGGCGACTGTTGAAGGCTGCATCACCCAGCCTGGGCGGAGGGGCGTCACTGGCCGAGGAAGACCTCCTGTTTTCGGCAAGGTAACCTGCGACCGCTGCTGCTGCTGCTACTTGTTGCTAAGGTCTCTTGGTTGGCCCTTGAGCAGCAGTTCTTGTGTTGTAAGTCATGCATCTTATGGGTTGAAGGGCTTACCTACGTTAATAACAGATGTTGACATTATTCCACGTCCTATAAACACCCACGCACCGCAGCCCTGGGCCTGCCTCACTGTCTGCTGGGGTACACACCCACGCACCGCACCCCTGGGCCTGCCTCACTGTCTGCTGGGGTACACACCCACGCACCACACCCCTTGTCCTGCCTCACTGCTGGGGTCGAGTCAATGGTCAGTCTTGAGTATAATTAAACCTTTAAGAGTACAAGAGAGTTCCATACACAAGTTTAGAAGCAAATATACCTGGAACAGTGAAGGTTCCGTTCATTAGTACAAACTAATGGGTAGAGTTTCTTTCATCTGATGCCTCCGATTACCTTACAGTAAATATGAGCCTGGGAGGTAAATAGGTAATGAAATTGAGGATAGGGGCAGACAGATTCACTACAAACGACAAGGAAGTGTGCTAGGAACTGAATATGATATTCCAGGAGGTCTTAATATTAGAGCAAAGAGAAGTTCCAGAGAGAGGGAATAGTTAACCAGGAACCTCTAGAAGAGTTTGAGATTACTAGTGGGGATGTAAGGAAGCTCTTGCTGGAGTTGGATGTGACAAAGGCTATAGACCCGGATGGAATCTCCCAGTGGATACTAAAGGAAGGAGCAGAAGTACTGTGCCTGCCACACTCCATAGCGTATAACAAATCACTGGTAACAAAGGAATTGCCAAAAGTTTGGAAGACGGCAAACGTAGTCCCGATATACAAGAAGGGGGGTAGACAGGAAGCACTGAACTACAGGCCAGTGTCCCTAACCTATATACAATGCAAGCTGATGGAGAAGATTGTGCGAAGAAAGCTAGTGGAGCATCTGGAGCGAAAGAACTTTGTAACACAGCATCAACATGGGTTCAGGGATGGCAGGTCCTGCCTCACAGGATTAATTGAATTCTCCGACCAGGCAACAAAAATCAGGCACGAAAGAGAAGGGTGGGCAGACATTATGAGGATATCATCATTATGAGGATACCATCATTATGAGGATATCATCATTATGAGGATATCATCATTATGAGGATACCATCATTATGAGGATATCATCATTATGAGGATATCATCATTATGAGGATATCGTCATTATGAGGATACCATCATTACGAGGATATCGTCATTATGAGGATACCATCATTACGAGGATATCGTCATTATGAGGATACCATCATTTTGAGGATGTCATCATTATGAGGATATCATCATTATGAGGATATCATCATTATGAGGATACCATCATTATGAGGATATCATCATTATGAGGATACCATCATTATGAGGATGTCATAATTATGAGGATGTCATCATTATGAGGATGTCATCATTATGAGGATGTCATCATTATGAGGATGTCATCATTATGAGGATATCATCATTATGAGGATATCATCATTATGAGGATGTCATCATTATGAGGATGTCATTATGAGGATATCATCATTATGAGGATATCATTATGAGGATGTCATCATTATGAGGATACCATCATTATGAGGATATCATCATTATGAGGATGTCATCATTATGAGGATGTCATCATTATGAGGATGTCATCATTATGAGGATGTCATCATTATGAGGATGTCATCATTATGAGGATATCATCATTATGAGGATATCATCATTATGAGGATATCATCATTATGAGGATATCATAATTATGAGGATATCATCATTATGAGGATGTCATCATTATGAGGATATCATCATTATGAGGATATCATCATTATGAGGATGTCATCATTATGAGGATATCATCATTATGAGGATATCATCATTATGAGGATGTCATCATTATGAGGATATCATCATTATGAGGATATCATCATTATGAGGATATCATAATTATGAGGAAATCATCATTATGAGGATATCATTATGAGGATACCATCATTATGAGAATATCATCATTATGCGGATGTCATCATTATGAGGATATCATTATGAGGATGTCATCATTATGAGGATACCATCATTATGAGGATATCATCATTATGAGGATGTCATCATTATGAGGATATCATCATTATGAGGATATCATCATTATGAGGATATCATAATTATGAAGATATCATCATTATGAGGATATCATTATGAGGATATCATTATGAGGATATCACCATTATGAGGATATCACCATCATTATGAGGATATCATCATTATGAGGATATCACCATCATTATGAGGATACCATCATTATGAGGATATCATTATGAGGATACCACCATTATGAGGATATCACCATTATGAGGATATCACCATTATGAGGATACCATCATTATGAGGATATCATCATTATGAGGATACCATCATTATGAGGATACCATCATTATGAGGATATCACCATCAACACAAGAGATAACAAGATAACAGTGACACTACCAACGACCTGCCGCTAGTTACCGACCCATTTAGCACTCCGGGAAAGATTCAACTGTTTCACCTAACCACAAACTTAACAAACCCAAACAATCCGCCTAACTTATTCAAGCCGATGTATAGAAAACGTCAATATTCCGGTGCATTAACTTGTACCAATACGTCGCATTTTTAACGGATTCCGTAAGAAATGCGAGTGGGACGGGTTAAGGGTAGCCGCGCTGTGTTTTGACGCGTTCGAACACGATTATTACTTCCAGTACGGACTGAGAGTCACACAGTAAAGAGTGAGAGCTTCCAGTACGGACTGAGAGTCACACAGTGAAGACTGAGAGCTTCCAGTACGGACTAAGAGTCACACAGTGAAGAGTGAGAGCTTCCAGTGTGGACTGAGAGTCACACAGTAAAGAGTGAGAGCTTCCAGTGTGGACTGAGAGTCACACAGTAAAGAGTGAGAGCTTCCAGTGTGGACTGAGAGTCACACAGTAAAGAGTGAGAGCTTCCAGTGTGGACTGAGAGTCACACAGTAAAGAGTGAGAGCTTCCAGTACGGACTGAGAGCCACACAGTGAAGAGTGAGAGCTTCCAGTGCGGACTGAGAGTCACACAGTAAAGAGTGAGAGCTTACAGTGTGGACTGAGAGTCACACAGTAAAGAGTGAGAGCTTCCAGTGTGGACTGAGAGTCACACAGTAAAGAGTGAGAGCTTCCAGTGTGGACTAAGAGTCACACAGTAAAGAGTGAGAGCTTCCAGTACGGACTGAGAGTCACACAGTAAAGAGTGAGAGCTTCCAGTACGGACTGAGAGTCACACAGTAAAGAGTGAGAGCTTCCAGTACGGACTAAGAGTCACACAGTAAAGAGAAGATGATGGTGCAGGGATCCTGGGAATGAGTGACCACAGTGTTCCTGGCCGCCAGCAGACTCCCATCTAGAGGTAACGGAGACAACAGTTCCAATACTCCCGTTTGTGGTGGCGTTGAGGGCTCAAGCTCTCCGTTGATCAGTAAATATTAGCAACAGATGGGCGGTGTGTACACGTGTGTGTGTATACGTATGTGCACTTGTGCTCTTACAGCCACCTGCTCGGGTGCTCGACAGTGCTGCCAACCTTCACCTGTCCTCCATCAATAGTTTCATGCAGTGACTCTTCTTCTCTCGTGTTCCTAAATTTATTTACGTTAACTTTTTCTGCTTGTTCTCCCTTCACTCGGGTCTTTCCTGTTCCAGCACTTGTTAAGGGAACGTCTCAACGTTTTGGTTCTCTCTTTAAGATCGAGCACCGTCGTCAGCCCCCGGGCTGCTCCAGTAGACCCAGCTTCGCCGTCAGACCCCGGGCTGCTCCAGTAGACCCAGCTTCGCCGTCAGACCCCGGGCTGCTCCAGTAGACCCAGCTTCGCCGTCAGACCCCGGGCTGCTCCAGTAGACCCAGCTCCACTGTCAGACCTCGGGCTGCTTCAGTAGACCCAGCTCCACTGTCAGACCTCGGGCTGCTTCAGTAGACCCAGCTCCACTGTCAGACCCCGGGCTGCTCCAGTAGACCCAGCTCCACTGTCAGACCTCGGGCTGCTTCAGTAGACCCAGCTCCACTGTCAGACCTCGGGCTGCTTCAGTAGACCCAGCTCCACTGTCAGACCTCGGGCTGCTTCAGTAGACCCAGCTCCACTGTCAGACCCCGGGCTGCTCCAGTAGACCCAGCTCCACTGTCAGACCTCGGGCTGCTTCAGTAGACCCAGCTCCACTGTCAGACCTCGGGCTGCTTCAGTAGACCCAGCTCCACTGTCAGACCCCGGGCTGCTCCAGTAGACCCAGCTCCACTGTCAGACCTCGGGCTGCTTCAGTAGACCCAGCTCCACTGTCAGACCTCGGGCTGCTTCAGTAGACCCAGCTCCACTGTCAGACCTCGGGCTGCTTCAGTAGACCCAGCTCCACTGTCAGACCTCGGGCTGCTTCAGTAGACCCAGCACCACCGTCAGACCTCGGGCTGCTCCAGTAGACCCAGCTCCACTGACAGACCTCGGGCTGCTCCAGTAGACCCAGCTCCACTGACAGACCTCGGGCTGCTCCAGTAGACCCAGCCCCACTGACAGACCGCGGGCTGCTCCAGTAGACCCAGCTCCACCGTCAGACCTCGGGCTGCTTCAGTAGACCCAGCTCCACCGTCAGACCGCGGGCTGCTTCAGTAGACCCAGCTCCACCGTCAGACCGCGGGCTGCTTCAGTAGACCCAGCTCCACTGTCAGACCGCGGGCTGCTTCAGTAGACCCAGCTCCACCGTCAGACCTCGGGCTGCTCCAGTAGACCCAGCTCCACTGACAGACCTCGGGCTGCTCCAGTAGACCCAGCCCCACCGTCAGACCTCGGGCTGCTTCAGTAGACCCAGCCCCACCGTCAGACCGCGGGCTGCTCCAGTAGACCCAGCTCCACTGTCAGACCTCGGGCTGCTCCAGTAGACCCAGCCCCACTGTCAGACCGCGGGCTGCTCCAGTAGACCCAGCTCCACTGTCAGACCGCGGGCTGCTTCAGTAGACCCAGCCCCCTGTCAGACCGCGGGCTCCACAATTTAAGCCAATAACACCACCTCTTTGCTGACTTCTATAGCCCCCCCCCCCCCCTCACTTCCTTCTGTCCGCCAACTGAATTTCGTGGCTGGCAGTCGACTTCCTCCCTTCCTCTTCCCGAAGAATTTTACCGCGGCCCCTAAGAGAAATAACGGTCATTTTGCCAGGAAACATTGTCAAGACTCGGTGATGGATGCTGCCTACTGTTGTTGTTGTTGCAACAGCCTGCGTTACTGTTGCTGGTGTTATACCTAGGCATTCCAGGTCCTGCACTGGGCCCGTGTCAACGCTCTACAAACAATAGACTTCTCCTACTTAGCCGTGTCACGTCCACGGGCAGAGGGAGACTACAAAGCCAGTCACACACCGGGAGGGTGAGAAGTCGACCCCAGTCACGCGGTTCAAAATTCTCCTGGAGTATAGGAGCGACTGAGGGTGCAGAGGAGGCGGTGAGCACGCCGTCACCCCAGACACCTTGACACGCCTCTAACTACATTGTTTCTTACAATAATTATAAATATCACAGCTAATGAAGAGATTAATGAAAACATGAATGATACCTGATTTTAAACATTTCTGAGCGGCTGAGAGTGCTCAAGTTACTGCTCGAGTGACAGGTGAAGTAATTCCTCAGGAGACAGCTGAAGTAACTGCTTGTGGCCACTCAGTGAGGGAGAGAGCTGCGGCATCCACCACACTCTTAGTGTTAGATGGACGCTATAACGAGGTTTCGTTCTTAGAGAGATTCGCTCTGCGGCCATCCTCGCGTTGTCCTACACGCGCGCGCGCATCCGCACACACACACACACACACAAGCTGCTCTAGAAACATGGAGCTGCCTGCGTGCTGTCCAGATATGTCCGGACACCACCAGACCAAAGACAAAAGCTGCGTGATTCACTGACGCGCAATCCATCACATCAATTATTAAAGTGTTTTAGACATTTTCGTGAGCATCAACGTTGTTTCCTGTCCATCTTGGAAGCAGGTTGTCGAGTCGCTGATAACTTGACGGAGCCGCAGTTGTATCATTGATACCGGCGCGATGGTTCGTCTTGATAACCTTATGGCGTGAAGGACTTGTGATGAGGGGGCAACCTCCGGGTCCAGAAGACACGGAGATCAACTTGCTTGTTTTCGTATGCTCCAGGTGCGCGTAACGTCCTGGAGTGCAGCGGTGCCTTGAGGTGCCCGCGTAGGTCCTGGTGTGTACCGTCCTTCTGGTGGGTACCATGTAGGTCTGGTGTGTACCGTGTAGGTCCTGGTGTGTACCGTGTAGGTCCTGGTGTGTACCGTGTACCTTCTGGTGTGTACCGTGTAGGTCCTGGTGTGTACCGTGTAGGTCCTGGTGTGTACCGTGTAGGTCCTGGTGTGTACCGTGTAGGTCCTGGTGTTACCGTGTAGGGCCTGGTGGTACCGTGTAGGTCCTGGTGGGTACCGTGTAGTCCTGGTGTGTACCGTGTAGGTCCTGGTGGTACCGTTAGGTCCTGGTGGTACCGTGTAGGTCCTGGTGTGTACCGTGTAGGTCCTGGTGTGTACCGTGTATTCCTGGTGGGTACCGTGTAGGTCCTGGTGGGTACCGTGTAGTCCTGGTGGGTACCGTGTAGGTCCTGGTGGGTACCACGTACCTTCTGGTGGGTACCGTGTAGGTCCTGGTGTGTACCGTGTACCTTCTGGTGGGTACCGTGTAGGTCCTGGTGGGTACCGTGTACCTTCTGGTGGGTACCGTGTAGGTCCTGCTGTGTACCGTGTAGGTCCTGGTGGGTACCGTGTAGGTCCTGCTGTGTACCGTGTAGGTCCTGGTGGGTACCACGTAGGTCCTGGTGGGTACCGTGTAGGTCCTGTGTGTACCGTGTACCTTCTGGTGGGTACCGTGTAGGTCCTGGTGTGTACCGTGTACCTTCTAGTGGGTACCGTGCGGGTTCTGTGTGTACCGTGTAGGTCCTGGTGTGTACCGTGTAGTCCTGGTGTGTACCGTGTAGGTCCTGGTGTGTACCGTGTAGGTCCTGGTGTGTACCGTGTACCTCTGGTGGGTACCGTGCGGGTTCTGCTGTGTACCGCGTACCTTCTGGTGGGTACCGTGCGGGTTCTGGTGTGTACCGTGTACCTTCTGGTGTAAACAGTCTTACATGTAACGTCTCGCGTGAATGCCTTTTATCAATTTTTAACCCCCGCACCCTAACACAAACTAACGGTTTTCACCAACTGCACAACTCATCTCGTTCTCTCACTGTTTACAATATCGGTAAATAAAACTATTTTTACATCGTTGTCTTAACAAAAAAAAATGCAGTTTAGAACAAGCAGTTGGGAAAGCAAGCGTGAAGGGACTTGTTCACCCGAGGAAACTATTGAGTGTTAAGTCTTGAGTCATTCGATCCTTTGAAGTATTCGACTAGGTTCTTAATATATTCCAGACAATAATGTTACATGCGGAAAGTTTATAGATACATGTGGGACAGTTACAGTAATTCTGTGTAATTTGTAATCTTGGCGACTATGAGCCAAGATTCAGAGTTGATTTGTTGGTGTGACCCGGAGGCTCGTGAGGGTGACGGAGGCCGCTACCCCGACCCGGGCGCACGCACCCTAGGCTACTGGGGCAGGCAATGCCTTGTACCGCCCACATATACTATAGATGGGAAGTTGAAGGCGCGTAACCCGAGTCACATAACCCAAGTTACACCTGGTCGAGGTGCACATCCGCCCTGAACTCTTGTTATAGTCACTTGAATAGGTTCCCACGCACACAACGCTGGCAACGGTTAATATTGTAGCAGTAAATCTTAATGCAATACAATCCCTTTACACGTATATTAGAGCGCGTATGTTCTCTCCTCTCTCTGAACATAACCATCACACCCACTTGACCTCTCACGGTGTTCAAAAGAGAACTTAATAAACACTTCCAGAGGATACCTGAGCCTTCGGGCTGTGATTCTTACGTCAACCTGCCAGCAGCAACGTACTCACCTAGTTGTGGGGGGGGTTGAGCTCTGGTTCTTTGGTCCCGCCTCTCAACCGTCAATCTACGGGTGTACAGATTCCTGAGCCTCTCGAGCTCTATCATATCTACATTTAAAACTGTGTATGGAATCAGCCTCCACCACATCTCTTCCCAGTGCATTCCATTTACTAACTACTCTGACATTGAAAAGGTTCTCTCTAACGTCTCTGTGGTTCATTTAGGTTCTCAGCTTCCATCTGTATCCCTTGTGCGTGTACCACCCGTCTAATAGCCTGGTTGATCCGACCACCAACGAGGAGGCCTGGTCATAGACCGGAACGCTGGGACATTGATCCCAGAAACCAGCAACAAGTATATACAAGGTACTTGTTGTGTGTATGAAGATGAGAATAAAACTGGTACAAAAATTGAATTTTTTTCTTCCGGAAAGTCATCGCGGAAGTCAAGAGCGACTCGTATGTAAATTCGTCAATTCTAGCAGTTCGACAGGTTAGTGGAACTGTCAGTCCATGATGAACGAGTAGTGAGCGCGACCTGGGTGGTTGTGACCACTCTGTGTAACCTTTACCAACACGCTCTCATTATGCTCTACATTTGTTAAATCCGAGGTATTAAGGGGTGGTAGAGAAGATTCTAAGTAGACGCAAGGAGGTTGTCGGTAAGATTCTACGAAGAGGCAAGAGGGTAGTAAGGAGGATTCTACGGAGACGTAAGTAGGGGGGATTGTAGAGTGGGGTTGGGGGGTGTTAGAGACGGTAAAGGGGGGAGTGTGGTGAGGGAGGGGGTGGCTGTAGGCCCCACATGTGCGGCGAGGCCTGGCCTATGTGGGGTGGGAGTGAGAGCCGTCGCCACAGTCAGTCAGTCAGACGCCAGACTTGTAGCCGGTCGGACGTTCATTCCAGCCCAGCCGTCGGTGCCAAGGACTTGTATATCTCCGGCCTCACCTCCCACTCCACTCCCAGCTCTTTGAGTGTTGAGGTGTCTTAGTGAACGTCTGCAAGGCGGGACTCTAATGCATATCCAGTGATCGCTTGCGTCTACATCATCCCAGCAAGTTATTCTTGACAATTAATAGCTTCGCTCTTGAAGTTCAGATGAACATTAACATATCATCGAAGGTAAGTCCAAAGGTCCATTCGTTCAACTGAACTCGCATTTTTGTGTTAGTTGAATTCATATTGCTAGAGTGTTCACTGGGAGTTATACTCCCCAAGCTGGGGGGGGGGGGGGACATTTAGATCAAGATAAGAATGGAACATTAAAATACACTGTAGTAAGCAAAGGTGTCAATCCATCTCAACCACGGCTTCTTTGTTTCCAATTTTCCAATCTCTTTAAGGTCTTTGTGATAGGCCTATCGTGACGCGGCACATACTGTACTGCTGATAGGCCTACTCATGACGCGGCACGTACTACACTCGTGGTAGGCCTACTCAGTTCATGTACTGATTAAATTAGTTTTTTCCACATGTATTTGTAAAACATGTAAAATCCAAACACTCGTTTGACTTTCATCATTGCAACCTTTGTAATATTTTCAGTTGCGCTGGATACTGCATTATTCTGGTAATAGGTTTATATTATATTTATAGATTGATAAATATATAAATAGCACGAGAGGCTTTAAATTAAGTTAATCTTCGTAGAGTTCAAAAAGCCTCGCTTTACCCACGTGTATGTAAACATATTATCTTGGGCCAGTGTGCCTGACACAACAACTTCTCTCAATATATTCAGTAATCTCGACGATTACGTGGAAGCCTTGTTGAGGACAATTACAGAAACCCAACAAATATCTCAACACGTCAAAAAGAAGGTTGCAAAATGTTGTGTGTGATCTCTGGATAGTTTCCCAAGTAGCAAATATCTAATGTGGAAACGTTCAGCGAAATTCTTCGAATTAAAACTTTTTTTTTTTGTGAAAACCATTCTGATTTTTTAATTTACCAGTATTTATTA
>WNGS01163098.1:0-10457 GCA_020271785.1 Procambarus virginalis | reverse complement strand
CCTAGAAGGGGTACCACCTCTGGTGCAAGTGCAGGGCACTACTACTTCTGTTGTCACTACTACTACTGTTGTCACTACAACTTCTGTTGTCACTACTACTACTTCTGTTGTCACTACTACTACTTCTATTGTCACTACTACTACTACTGTTGTCACTACTACTGTTGTCACTACTACTACTTCTGTTGTCACTACTACTATTGTCACTACTACTACTACTGTTGTCACTACTACTTCTGTTGTCACTACTACTACTTCTGTTGTCACTACTACTTCTGTTGTCACTACTCCTACTGTTGTCACTACTACTGTTGTCACTACTACTACTGTTGTCACTACTACTACTTCTGTTGTCACTACTACTACTGTTGTCACTACTACTTCTGTTGTCACTACTACTACTACTGTTGTCACTACTACTGTTGTCACTACTACTACTACTGTTGTCACTACTACTACTGTTGTCACTACTACTTCTGTTGTCACTACTACTAATACTGTTGTCACTACTACTGTTGTCACTACTACTACTACTGTTGTCACTACTACTACTGTTGTCACTACTACTTCTGTTGTCACTACTACTACTGTTGTCACTACTACTACTACTGTTGTCACTACTACTACTGTTGTCACTACTACTTCTGTTGTCACTACTACTACTACTGTTGTCACTACTACTACTGTTGTCACTACTACTTCTGTTGTCACTACTACTACTGTTGTCACTACTACTTCTGTTGTCACTACTTCTATTGTCACTACTACTACTACTGTTGTCACTACTACTACTGTTGTCACTACTACTACTGTTGTCACTACTACTGTTGTCACTACTACTACTGTTGTCACTACTACTTCTATTGTCACTACTACTACTGTTGTCACTACTACTACTTCTATTGTCACTACTACTACTGTTGTCACTACTACTACTGTTGTCACTACTACTACTACTGTTGTCACTACTACTACTGTTGTCACTACTACTACTGTTGTCACTACTACTACTGTTGTCACTACTACTACTACTGTTGTCACTACTACTTCTATTGTCACTACTACTACTGTTGTCACTACTACTACTTCTGTTGTCACTACTACTACTACTGTTGTCACTACTACTTCTGTTGTCACTACTACTACTTCTATTGTCACTACTACTACTACTGTTGTCACTACTACTACTGTTGTCACTACTACTTCTGTTGTCACTACTACTGTTGTCACTACTACTACTGTTGTCACTACTACTACTGTTGTCACTACTACTACTGTTGTCACTACTACTACTGTTGTCACTACTACTTCTGTTGTCACTACTACTACTGTTGTCACTACTACAACTGTTGTCACTACTACTTCTGTTGTCACTACTACTACTTCTATTGTCACTACTACTGTTGTCACTACTACTACTGTTGTCACTACTACTACTGTTGTCACTACTACTACTGTTGTCACTACTACTACTGTTGTCACTACTACTACTGTTGTCACTACTACAACTGTTGTCACTACTACTTCTGTTGTCACTACTACTACTTCTATTGTCACTACTACTGTTGTCACTACTACTACTGTTGTCACTACTACTACTGTTGTCACTACTACTACTGTTGTCACTACTACTACTACTTCTATTGTCACTACTACTGTTGTCACTACTACTACTGTTGTCACTACTACTACTGTTGTCACTACTACTTCTGTTGTCACTACTACAACTGTTGTCACTACTACTTCTGTTGTCACTACTACTACTTCTATTGTCACTACTACTGTTGTCACTACTACTACTGTTGTCACTACTACTTCTGTTGTCACTACTACTACTTCTATTGTCACTACTACTGTTGTCACTACTACTACTGTTGTCACTACTACTTCTGTTGTCACTACTACTACTTCTATTGTCACTACTACTGTTGTCACTACTACTACTGTTGTCACTACTACTTCTGTTGTCACTACTACTACTTCTATTGTCACTACTACTACTGTTGTCACTACTACTACTGTTGTCACTACTACTTCTGTTGTCACTACTACTACTTCTATTGTCACTACTACTACTGTTGTCACTACTACTACTGTTGTCACTACTACTACTGTTGTCACTACTACTACTGTTGTCACTACTACTACTGTTGTCACTACTACTACTGTTGTCACTACTACAACTGTTGTCACTACTACTACTGTTGTCACTACTACTTCTGTTGTCACTACTACTACTTCTATTGTCACTACTACTGTTGTCACTACTACTACTGTTGTCACTACTACTTCTGTTGTCACTACTACTACTTATATTGTCACTACTACTACTGTTGTCACTACTACTACTGTTGTCACTACTACTACTGTTGTCACTACTGCTACTGTTGTCACTACCACTACTGTTGTCACTACTTGTGGGACACTACTGTTGTCACTACTACTACTGTTGTCACTACTACTTCTGTTGTCACTACTACTACTGTTGTCACTACTACTACTGTTGTCACTACTACTTCTGTTGTCACTACTACTACTGTTGTCACTACTACTACTGTTGTCACTACTACTACTGTTGTCACTACTACTACTGTTGTCACTACTACTACTGTTGTCACTACTACTTCTTTTGTCACTACTACTACTGTTGTCACTACTACTACTGTTGTCACTACTACTTCTGTTGTCACTACTACTACTGTTGTCACTACTACTACTGTTGTCACTACTACGTCTGTTGTCACTACTACTACTGTTGTCACTACTACTACTTCTGTTGTCACTACTACTACTGTTGTCACTACTACTACTACTGTTGTCACTACTACTACTGTTGTCACTACTACTTCTGTTGTCACTACTACTACTTCTGTTGTCACTGCTACTACTTCTGTTGTCACTACTACTACTACTGTTGTCACTACTACTACTTCTGTTGTCACTGCTACTACTTCTGTTGTCACTGCTACTACTTCTGTTGTCACTACTACTACTACTGTTGTCACTACTACTACTTCTGTTGTCACTACTACTACTTCTGTTGTCACTGCTACTACTTCTGTTGTCACTACTACTACTTCTGTTGTCACTACTACTACTTCTGTTGTCACTGCTACTACTTCTGTTGTCACTGCTACTACTTCTGTTGTCACTACTACTACTTCTGTTGTCACTACTACTACTACTGTTGTCACTACTACTACTTCTGTTGTCACTACTACTACTTCTGTTGTCACTACTACTACTACTGTTGTCACTACTACTACTACTGTTGTCACTACTACTACTTCTGTTGTCACTACTACTACTTCTGTTGTCACTACTACTACTTCTGTTGTCACTACTACTGTTGTCACTACTACTTCTGTTGTCACTACTACTACTACTGTTGTCACTACTACTACTTCTGTTGTCACTACTACTACTTCTGTTGTCACTACTACTACTACTGTTGTCACTACTACTACTTCTGTTGTCACTACTACTACTCCTGTTGTCACTACTACTACTTCTGTTGTCACTGCTACTACTTCTGTTGTCACTACTACTACTTCTGTTGTCACTACTACTACTTCTGTTGTCACTACTACTACTTCTGTTGTCACTGCTACTACTTCTGTTGTCACTACTACTACTTCTGTTGTCACTGCTACTACTTCTGTTGTCACTGGTACTTCATCTCATGCCACTACTACTTCTGTTGTCACTACTACTACTTCTGTTGTCACTACTACTACTTCTGTTGTCACTGCTACTACTTCTGTTGTCACTGCTACTACTTCTGTTGTCACTGGTACTTCATCTCATGCCACTACTACTTCTGTGACACTATTGCTACTATTGTCATTATTACTTCAACAGTTTTTACTACTTCTGTTATCACTACTACTACTTCTGTTGTCACTACTACTACTGTTGTCACTACTACTGTTGTCACTATTACTGTAACTCTATAAATGTTGTTTTTACTTAATAATTTTACTAATAGGAGTAGTCAGTTCACGCAAGAAATTACAATCGTCTGTCTGTCGGCTACTTGACAAAAATATATTTTCACATTCAAGTGTTATTTGCTTTCATGGTGGGCAGTGTCAGATGGACGTGACCTCGCCTACGTCTGCAACTAGTTATAAGCTGATAATTGCAGACGGTTGTTTGTGTTCTTCCCATCAAGCAAGCAGCCAGGCGTGATATAAGAGCGAGATTGCCGTGGGCTGTTTCTGGTAAGCGGGGCTTAGCTCCTGGCCATCCCCTTTAAAAACTTGTGCAGTGAAACTGCACAAGTATATACTTGTGCAGTTTCACTTTGACAGCAGATAAAGATTCTTCACACGATACTGCGGGTCTTACCCGTGAGAGCAGACATTGTTCAGAGAGCAGACATTGTTGAGAGCTCTCCAGGCCAGCGGGAGCCTTGACTTACTCTATACAACTTGCACTACGAGACCTTTGGTGAGATTGTGAGCTGATGTATTTTGTGTTCGTAAATTTCAATCGGATTCCCGATTCAAATTTAGTCTTTGAATCGGATACCCTTAGATCTTAGAGTTATTGCTAAGTCATGCTGTTANGTTAAAAATAAAAAAGAGGGAAAGTTAGATATGCCGTATGATACAAAACCATATAAAGTGATTAGTGTAAAAGGAACTATGGTACAGCGAGTAATAGAGATCATAGTATAACACGTAATATGGCTATTTCAAAGTGATTCCAACTAGTAGAAAATGATGAAGTGCAAAGTCGTGCAAAAGAAAAAGAAAAAATGAGTTATAACTCGATAAACAATTCATCGAGGGATATTCTTGTACTCAAGGACTCTCGTCCTAAACGTCATGTTAAACGCCCTACACGATTAATGATTAATTGTGTTCCTATGTAATGCAAAGTATTTACTTTTTATGCTGAACTAAATTTAATATTGTTTGAATAATGCAGATCTCTCATTCAATATTTTGTAACTTTGTATTACAGTTTCTTTCATGTTTGTTTATCATTGCATATGTATTTTTAACATTGAAATCCTTTGTGGTAAAGTTGTTTAAATTCTTTGTGTGTTTAATTAATGTTAAATGTATGCAATATCTCTTGATATGTTAATAACTTACTTTGTGTCAATAACTTTGCTTTGTGCTACAAGCATGGTAGACATCCTGTATTCATTCTTTTTAAAGAAAAGGAGGGATGTCATGTTCACAGAAAATGGTACCATCCGTTTTCTATGTGCGGCGGCTGGACGCCACAGAGAGAGGAGGTAAACAAAGCACAAGACGCCTGCCAAGCTTGGGAGCTCTAGTCATGTAATCGTTTATAAGTATTAAAGTCAGTAACCAGGAATGACTTTACATCAACCTTACTACCAAGACTATCTCAGCTATATACAGATACCACAGATGGGTAGCAGGGAGACGCACTATCCGTTGAAACTGGCGGCAGTGGGCGAGAAGACGTTCAAAGCTCAGGGGCCATAGCCCCGACTCGGCATGGAGAGAAAGAACTGGCGAGGAGGGCATAGCTCCTAGCACTGAGCGAAGGGCACCATTTTGAATAGGATCCAGCCTTGCCAAGACAGATGCTGCTCCTGAGCCATAGACTTCACTCACATACATGATCTTGCTACGAATGAAGGCCTTATAGAGAGCTAGGAGCGACTCTCGTGAAGCCCCCATGCCGCACCAGAGAGCCGTTTCATGATGTTCACGCGACGAAGCCATGAGGCACGAAGGTAGTCCACATGATGCCTCCACGTCAGCCGAGGGCTATCTAGAACGACCCCCAGCCACCTGTGTTCCGTAGAGATCGGGAGACGACAGCCCCGACGGTCACCACTGGCTAGTCTGGTAAGCGGGTCCAGGTGAAACTCATGACCCAACTTTTCACAGGGTTAATGGAGAGTCCCTTCCCCAGCACAGTAGCTGAGAACACAGTCACGGCATCTTGCAGGAAGCCTTGTGCCTCTAGGAGAGTGGCACCATCCGCCACGAGGGTTACATCGTCGGCATAGGCTAAAACCTGGACCCCCGGAATACAGGGAGATCAGACAGAAGAATAGAGAATAATAGTGGGCTCAGAATCGCTCCCTGGGGGACACCACGCGAGACAGGGCGGGACGTAGAGACGACTCCACCAACTGCCACTTTGAATGAGCGGCCCTGTAGATAGTTTTGGAACCACCTCAACGCCGGACCCGAGAGACCTAGTCGAGACAGACTCTGAAGGACAGCAGAATGAGACGCAGAGTCAAATGCACTCTTGATGTCGAAGAATGCTGCAAGGAGCACTCTTCTCCGGCGATAAGTGTCCATTATTCGATGTTCCAAGGAGAGGAGGCAGTCCATCGTGCTTCTTCCCGTCGAAATCCACTGATACTCTCTGGTAGGAGACCTGAGGTTTCCATCACCCATTGTAGCCGGGTGTGAACAAGACATTCCATCAGTTTCCCGAGACATGGAAGCAGACTTATGGGCCGATATGAACTCAGGACAGACGGATCCTTCCCTGACTTGGCCAATGGTAGAAGAATGGTGTGTTTCCACGGGGCAGGGAAGACACCATAGGACCAGCAGGCATTGTAGAAGTGAAGGAGGTGGGACTGAAGGATCTTGGGTGCCCTTCGAACAAATTCATATGGGACGTTGTCTATCCCTGGCATAGTGCCCAACTTAGAGAATGACAGAGCGTCCTTCAGCTCAACAGATGTAAATGAATGATCCAGGTCCTGAGCTAGTCCTATACCCTGTCGGGAGTCCCATCCTATAGAACTCACAGAAAGGAGCAGGGAACGGTTACATCTTCAAAGTGGTCAGCCAAAAGTTCGGCTATTTGTACTTCCCCCAGGCCCCCATTACCACTCGGGTCTCTGAGTGGGATGGAAGGCTGGGAGTACCTACCTGTCATCTTGCGAACAAAGGCCCAGGCTCCTGCAGAGGAGGAGTCGAATCGGAGAGAGGCACAGTAATCAGCCCAGGCCTTGCGTTTGGCAAGGAGGACTGTTCGTCTACACCTGGCGACCGCCCTGCGGAAGGTCTGCCGCTGCAGTGGAGAAGGGTGGCGCCGCCACAAATTCCACGCACGTCGCCGGTCGAGTACTGCCTGCCGACAATCAGGATTCCACCATGGTGCCCCATGGCGGGAAGGATTGGTTGCCTGGCCACTAGTTCTCCTGAAATGCCAAGAGCCTACACTGAAGAGGGACTCGGAGAGAGCATTCGCTGACCCATGCAGATCTGCAGTAACTGCGGGAAGGGTTGACCAGTCATCCGCCTCATAGCCATGCCACCCCCTCTTCCGAGAAGATCCATTTGGATCTTCGGGAGGTCAGAGCAGGACGAACAGTACCCCCGAAGGAGATGACGATGGGCAGGTGATCACTACCCAGTTACGGCCCGGTCCATATCTGCGCCATCGTGAAGATGTAACACCGTAAAGGTGTTTGGGTTAGTTATATTTAATATATACATATAATTCATGAGTCACAGACAAGGAATTTGAGAGGCGCCAGTTTGTCGGCTTGGATCTCTCACACCTCTAGTGTTAATGACCACCAAGTTGACCTGAGGTCAGATCATGCGAATCTCACCTGGCTCCCGCTAATCTTATAATTTAGCCTGGTAGCCTTCAAATATGCCGACGTTTAAGGAGTGGCTGGTAGAGTGCCCGAGGCTATCTACTTGTGGGCGGAGTTAGCTACTAGGTTTCCCAATATATACTCGGAGAGCTGTCGATTCGAGAGGACAGCAGAGCAGGAGGAGACGACGAGAAGAAGGAGGATAAGACAGAAGAACAGCCAAACCAGGGAGGCTGTCACCCGGAAGGGGCGGGACAGTCTCTGTCAACTACAGACCCCCCCCTCTCTCTCTATTCAACGGAACAGAGCCTCAGACACTTGGTGAGTTGAACATTAAGGTGACTTGGTCGTGTTTTACAAGTGTTGTGTGATGATCAGGGGCAGCCAGTTGTAGGGTTCTCAGATTCTTGGATGATGACTCACTTTACATATATATATCTTGAACATTTTTAATTGCTTAAATTATGATACTTATCATGTGAAATATACTTGAATTTATAATTTTAAATTGTCTTTAACTTCGTTCCCTAGAGTTTTGAGTGAGATGAGGAAACCTCAGCGGTTACTGGTTTTATGAGATTAATGAGTACATGTTTAGAGTTGAAACATGGTAATAACATCTTTTGGTACAGACAAGTTCCATTCCTTGTCTTGTATGTAAATGATCTAGAATGGATGGTGGCAGCAATTAGCATTTCTTCTTCTACTATCTATTCTTCTATTCTTTCATTCTTCTATTATCTACTCTTCTACTTCTACTATCTACTTTCCTACTTCTACCCTTCTACCTCTTCTACTTCTCCTACTCACTTCCTACTTACTCGTTATTCCATTATTCCCTACCCCCCGTTACAAAGGGGCCTCTTCCAATGCAAAGATCGAGCGTTGAAGTATGCCCATTTAGCGGGTCTATCCGAGTTCCCAAACCTGGCGGCGTCAGTAAGGAGAGGTATGGGGAGTCAAGGAGAAACTGAAATAGGGCTCGGCCAGCCATGTTGTGGTGGCGACCCGATAGCATAGGTTTCCATGATGAGTGCCGAGCGTTAAAGTCACCCATGACGAGGCAGGTGTCTGTAATCTGACCAAAATAGTGTTCTAGTTCCTTCTTCGTTACCGGTAGACAGGGGTTATACAGAACTCCAAAGGTGCCCCACCCATGTGAGAGGGCCACCTTCACTGCGATGAATTCTAAATGTCCACCCGGGAAGGAGTGAATCCGGAGCTTGGAGCTCGGAACTGAGTCCCTGACCAAAAGGGCAAGTCCCCCTCCACCCCGTACTGGCCGATCTTGTCTATAGACTGAATACCCCGGCACCGTGAAGGAAAGATCGTCAGTAAGCTAAGTCTCACAGAGTCCCACGATCAACGGTGGTGCGCTGGCGATAAAATTGCGTAGAAATTGCGTCTTTTTAAATAGGGAGCGGGCATTCCAAAATACCACAGTATTTTCAGGATGGGGCGCCATTATCCCTGAAATACTACAGCTAACTTTTTGACCACCAGTGCACAGACGTCTCCAAAGGGGGAACCACGAGAAAAAGCCATAAAACCCTCATACAAAGTAAGTAAAATATGTGGTATCAATGACAGCCAGTCCAGAGGATGCTGATCAATGCTTCTCTCTGCCTGACGGAAGCGGTGATCGGCTCGCGAACTCTCTTGACGGCGCCTGCGACTGGTGGGTGCTTCACTCTGGGCCTCATGTTCCACCGGTGTCACAATCCCGTGGGAAGGTGCCTGTGGGACCAGAGGATCATCAGGACTGTCTGTTGGAGCAGTACCTCCTGATCGATGGGTGTGTCGACGACGCCGGTGTTGGCTTCTTTGGGGAGAGGCAGGAGGGTGACGAGTGCCAGGCTCCGGCCGAGACTGAGCGTCCATGTCTGTATCCGTGGATGAATTTCCGTCAATGTCAAGGCTACCCAGGAGGGAAAATCAATTAGCAACCTGGGCGTATGAGGCATGTGACTGGGACAGGCAAGAGCGTCTGCTAGTTCCTACTTGGGAAGAGGCCCGACCAGGGGGAACCTGGAGGCGAGAAGAAGTGATAGGCTGATTGAGGGTGCACAACTTCTGGAACAGCTCATGTCGAGGTGTCCCCGCTGTTTTATGATCGATGTCCAACTGGAGGGCCTCAAGATATACCGGGCAACTCTTGGACGTAACCTTATGATGGCCATGGCATAAAAAGCAGCGAGGTGCATCAGAGCACCCACCGTTATCTCTGTCTGTATGGCCTGTTTTGCCGCAGTTTGCACAACGTGCTGCATTACGGCAGGTGAGGCGACTGTCACCCAATAGATGACAAGCGTAACATCGTAAAATAGGGAAGTTGTAGGGTTGAACCTGATACGAGGTCCTGTGTAGTGCCACTCGGTCAGGGAGGGGCCCATCGAACTTAACACGGACCATGGATGTCGGCCCTGCTGCTCCGCGAATCCTAGTAACTTCCAATAATCCCGCTGATGCACCCCCTAACACCTGCAGAGCGGCCTGGATGTCATCCACATCTACACTCTGGTCAATTGGGCCAATCTTCCCATACCGGGCCCGAGACTCCTCCTCCTGCGACAATACCTGTCGGCACCTGACAGGCCAGTCCCCCAACTTAATAATGTCGGATACACGGATGTGTGATAGAGCCTCCTTTCTGATATGTAGCTTCAGTGCTGCACCCCTACCCAGGGTACGTATGGTCTCAGGCAGGCAATGTGGCCACAATACCGAACCCTCAATTGCTGCACCTAAGGTACGAGGATTTGCAAACACGCACTGACCTGATTCTGACTGGATTAGGACTACCACAAACGAGGAACGGGGTACCACAAGACTAAGGTCTTCTGAAGGGGAAGAAAGCCTCTTAGCATCTCGCTCTGGGGCAACATCAGCCGAC
>WNGS01163097.1:0-24574 GCA_020271785.1 Procambarus virginalis | reverse complement strand
CCTATAGTCACACTCCATGCTCCCCCACCCATAGTCACACACAATGCTCCCCCACGGTCCCCCCACCCATAGTGACACACCATGCTCCCCAGGGTCCCCCCCACCCATAGTCACACACCATGCTCCCCATGGTCCTCCACCCATAGTCACACTCCATGCTCCCCCACGGTCCCCCACCCATAGTCACACACCATGCTCCCCCACGGTCCTCCAACCCATAGTCCACACATCTCCCTCCCCACGGTCCCCACCCATAGTCACACACCATGCTCCCCCACGGTCCCCCACCCATAGTCACACACCATGCTCCCCCATGGTCCTCCAACCCATAGTCACACCCCATGCTCTCCCACGGTCCCCCACCCATAGTCACACACCATGCTCCCCCACGGTCCTCCAACCCATAGTCACACTCCATGCTCCCCCACGGTCCCCCACCCATAGTCACACACACATGCTCCCCCACGGTCCCCCACCCATAGTCACACACCATGCTCCCCCACGGTCCCCCACCCATAGTCACACACCATGCTCCCCCACGGTCCCCCCCACCATAGTCACACACCATGCTCCCCCACGGTCCCCCACCCATAGTCACCACCATGCTCCCCCACGGTCCCCCACCCATAGTCACACACCATGCTCCCCCACGGTCCCCCCACCCATAGTCACACACCATGCTCCCCCACGGTCCCCACCCATAGTCACACACCATGCTCCCCCACGGTCCCCCACCCATAGTCACACACCATGCTCCCCCACGGTCCCCCACCCATAATCACACACCATGCTCCCCCACGGTCCCCCACCCATAGTCACACACCATGCTCCCCCACGGTCCCCCCACCCATAGTAACACACACATGCTCCCCCACGGTCCCCCACCCATAGTCACACACCATGCTCCCCCACGGTCCCCCACCCATAGTCACACACCATGCTCCCCCACGGTCCTCCAACCCATAGTCACACTCCATGCTCCCCCACGGTCCCCCACCCATAGTCACACACATGCTCCCCCACGGTCCCCCACCCATAGTCACACACCATGCTCCCCCACGGTCCCCCCCACCCATAGTCACACTCCATGCTCCCCCATGGTCCCCCACCCATAGTCACACTCCATGCTCCCCCACGGTCCCCCACCCATAGTCACACTCCATGCTCCCCCACGGTCCCCCACCCATAGTCACACACATGCTCCCCCACGGTCCCCCCACCCACAGTCACACAACATGCTCCCCCACGGTCCCCACCACCCATTGTCACACTCCATGCTCCCCACCGTCCCCCCCACTCATAGTCACACTCCATGGCCCCGTCAACGGTCCCCCCCACCCAGTCACACTCCATGGTCGTCAGGGTCATGGAGTGGTGGACATCAAGTGTGGTTATGGAACAGTTGAACACCTCAATGGATGAATTTTTGCACAAGAAACACTTCATCCAATGGTGTGTTGAACTGTTCTACATCCCCTACTTTGACCACTACCTTTTGCTTCTATTTACTTTCTAACAAGAATTTTTATCAAACTAATAAGTCGGGTGTTTATGTATTTTTGTGATTATGTATGTATAATATGTAAAAAATATATTAAATTTAGTTATTTGTTTAAATTACTCCAATGTTTATTATTTCATTGAGATTTTTGGCTACGTCTGAATCGATATGTGATTTTTCCAAATGTATCAGTGTAACGTCTCGATAATATCCGCGCTGTTACCACCATAATTCCTATAATGGATAAAGGTATACCTGAAAATATAATTGTTTTCCTAATATAAATGTTAAATAAGAGTGTATATATTGCAACTAAATAGAAAAATAAGATAAATCACAGCAAGGGATAAAAGGCAACTTTTTTTTATTTTGTGCATAAAAATAATTAAATTCCTCTGTAAATATGCTTATTTCTCGTGTATGAGAAAATAGTTCACAACACTGGGATATTTATAATCTACTAATGAGGTACATGGACACTTAAAAATTGTAAACGGAAAACCTTTTAGTTTTTTAATAATAATTAGCTTTTATTTGGTCTAAAAAATATTTGTTTGTTGATTGAAGCTTTATATTCCTTGACCGCACCCTTTTCTTCTCTATTATCTTTTACAAATTTAAAATGTGTAAAAACCAGCCCAATTCTTGAAAGATTAATAACACTAAAAAAGGAGCACACATTGAAGAATACTGTATTTTGGGGGTGTTTATGTCTTGTTTATTTTTTATTTGTTTATATATAAATAAACTCCAGAGTTGTTTTTACATTGTTGTACAGCCACTAACAGGCATAGCGTTCCGGGCAAGTCCTTAATTAATCCTAATTTTCCCAGGAATACGACCCACTATATCGTTTAACAACCAGGTACCCATTCACTGCTGGGTGAACAGAGGCTACAGTTAAGGATTGGTGCCCAGTCATTCCTTCCCAGCCAGGATACGAACCCAGGCCAAAGCGCTCACGAAACACTAGGCAAGTGTTTTACCACTGCGCCACGGGGACCAGTAATCAATCAGCAATTTAGTATAAAGTTTTATTATCAAAATAAAGAACATAATTTGCTTAATATAGGAGAAAACAAACAAGTTTTTCTACGTATAAACCCTAAAATGGTGCTGGACCGCGGTGGAAGCAAACAATTAAAATATATATTTTTTTATATGTAAGTAAGTTTATCTTTATAAGAAACCTAGGTTATTACCCATTCAATTATTAATATTTTTATCGGCATAATCTAGTTTCAGATGATGCGTGTTCGTTACTTTAAACTTCTGGAGAGAATGAAGAACATACTCAAGCATCCTGAGGTGGACCACGTCCTATTCTTATCTCGAGCCTGTGTCCACCAAGACTATGGGCGTCTAAGAATTAGCACAAAAATCGCTCAGGTTGGTAATCGACTTTACCTGATGTTGCTGGCAAGCTTAGTTAGATACTCTATTGATTCTTCGACCAGGTATTAGTAATAAGGTGCTGCTGGTGTGCATTAATGAACCCTTGGACCTGGCATTGGCAATAAAGTTTTGCAGGTTCCACTGGTTCTCACAGATTCTGCAGGTGAGCATTCAGAGCCCACCGCCATAGAGCTGCAGAGGGATAGGGCAGACTGGAGTTCCGAGAGAGAGAGTTATGAGATGGTTATATGGGAGCTGGAGGTGAGAGTGAGAGACCAAGGTATGAGACACAAGAACGGGCTTATGAGTAAGTAAAGTAAGAGGAATGTGAGCATCGGGGTTAATGGCTGAAAAGTACGAACCCCGTTTGTCTGCGACAACACCGGATCTATGGCAACAGAAACCTGGAGACGAAGAACAGGCAAAATGTCTGAACAAATTTAGCAGCAATCTTACAGATCTTCTCCCAGACCTCAGAAGGCTATCAACTATAAACCTGGAGATGTAAGGATCTCCAATTCACCTGTTTAGCTGTACAGATTGCCAAACGGACTACAGCACTCGCCTTCTGAGACAAAATGTGTTTCTTAGAAGAGTCGCTGACTGTAGACTCAAAGTTACAAGCTTCACAGTTACAGTGTACAGCCCATACACAGTCCGAATTTCGCTAGGGAACGCACTTCCGCGCACTACTGGATACATAGCGAGGAATAAAGAGGAGGGCAGTGTCCAATAAGGTGTGAAAAAAAGGAGGGCTTGTGAGAGAGGCAGATCAGATGGGTTGGAAGGAGGAACATAGAAGGTGACGTCGCCAGTCCATTTATCGAACCGCCACTGAGGGACCGAGGGAGAAGGACGAAAAGAGTGTTACTAAGATGTTATAATGGTCACTATTATGGAGGTCATCGAGGACTCTCAATGACAGATTTAAATGGAAGACGAGCAAAGGGAAAAATCAATATAAGAAATGGTGCAAGTACGGGAATCAGCATGAGTTTGCTTGCTGGAATTCAGGAGAGACAATGGAAAGGAGAGGACGAAAGGTTATAAGAGACGGCCTCGAGTATTCATCAGACCCTCACCCCAGAGGGCATGCTGAAGGTTCAGATCACCCAAAAGAAGCACATGCTCCTGTAAAGAGTTCAAGAGGAGGTTTAGGAAAGAAAGAGGGAACATGCCAGGACAGATAAATAGAACAGCCAAGGTACCATTAACCCAAAAAGATACGAACGGCAGAGAAATGATCGTTCGACTGAAAAGAAGGACAACGGGACCATTGTGGCGCATACCCGGGTCCTACTCTCCCCCCCCCCCTACAGCGACACTGTCCACTTAAGGGAAAGTACCTCAGTCACTTCCGGGGAAGAGTCCCCCACTCAACCTTGTAATGCCGGAGTGAGGTAAACTGGCCGCTCCCAGTCTATGTATCTACGGACACTGACTCGAGCTCAATGCTGCCGATTTGCCTATCACAAAATAATTTAGTGTAGGGCGCCAATCTTGCTAATGATTAAAACAAGGCCAGATAATTGTCATAAATACAGTGGTATTTGTCCCAGCCTGGAGTTTTATTATGTTCAATGTTCCAATCCCAGGAACGATACCAGTTTTTACCCCAGGCAAACAATGTAGAGGGTGAAGATAGAGGTGAAGCGAAATACAATATAAAAATAAACACTTTATGAAACACAATATATAACAATTTACTGGAAATAAAAGTTCATAGGCTTACGGCCGAAAATATCTTAAATATCAATATGTGGCAACACTCCATGGTGAAATTTAGCAACAATATGGCAACATGGCTAAATAAATATTAGCAGAAAGCATTAGGCTTTTATTTTATTAATAGTTTTCCCAGCACAGAATATTACTAAAAACTCATATAATAGTGGCCTTTATTTTTTCCTCAATAACACATGATTAATCTGGATCAAACAAATTATAGTGCAAAAGCGATTTATGAGTATTATGAAATGTCTTAAAATGGTTCTCTGCCACAAACAAATCACTCTGCATAGAGGAACTAAATTATCTTTACTTTTCATCAAACAAGGGAAAATGGGTGGAAATTTAATGTACCTTCCTATCAAAGAAGAAAGGCGGTCTTAGCAGCCTGTTGCAGTTGGTGGATGCTCCCTCTGGGACATCTGAGTGGTTCCTGCAGAGTTCCTCTTCAGTCCTCTTTAGTAAATCCACAGTTTATCTCTACTCGCAGCTGGTCGATGAACTGCCAATAACTGATCTCCTCTGAAGATCCCACTGGGTTTTAATATCTCGCAGACCTGCGTTTATCTCCTACGTTGATTAGTTGTCCACTTCTCCCATCTAGAAATGAAGCCATGCAGTGAAAATGCAAGGATTCGTCTTATCATTTATTAAAACAACCCTTGTACAACTTCTTTCATTACGTAAAATAACATATTTCCCTTCTGTGACAAACTGAAGTACACCAATGTAGTACATCAATACAAGTGCTGTTCTGATAGACCTGAACACATTATCAGGTCGATCTCTCTATGGGTCCTGGAATCAAGTAAGTACTCTTGAAGCTCCTGTTTCACTACTTCCTTCAGCAACGACTCGTGTCCAGTGGATACCACTGCTACCTGGAGTTCCACCATCTATATACACAGTTCCACTATATAGGGTTCGTCATACACATGAAGTTCCTCTGCACAGGCTTCACAGTGCACATGTAGGTTCACTGCACAAACTTCACCAAACACATGGACTTCTCTCTACAAACAAGAAAAGGATGGTGTGCCGACGACACGCAAATATGGCAGCCGACCTGGTCCTCCACAAATTTTTCTTGGAAAACAGCAGAGCACACTTTTAGGAAGTTAGCTTGCATTAAGGAGCGGTTATTTACGAATGGTGCGCATCTCGGAAGGTTGAGACTAAAGAGCAGCTTGAACAACTTATCTTGTTAAAAGCTTTCAAGGAGTGTCTATCAGGTGATCTGAAAACGTACTTGGAGGAATAGCAAGTAGAGACTTTGGGTGCTGCAGCCTCTATGGCTGAAGAATACATTTTAACCCAAAGGCCCTCTACAAGATACGTTGCAAAGACGTACTCAAAACCTTTTACCAAGTGTAAAGAGGAGAGAACCGTCCCACATGGTGCCGTGAAGAAAACCCCAGGTAGTCCAAGACGAAAAGGCCCCTAGGGGAAGACATAGTGTGATGGACATACGGGAAGAAAGGATACGTGTCTGCCAAGTATAAGAGCAGGGCAGGTAACGATTCGCATAGGGAACTTATGCTGGTGAGTTGTGTTACACAGCCAGTGGAAACCCTTTCCCTATGGGCAGGTATGAGGGAGAAACCAGAATTGTTTGCCCATTCACTTCAAAAGAGTATGTATAGAATGACCAATGTGATAAGTCAAAAGTAATTCTCAGATAGTAGAGCAGCCCAATCTCTGATTATGAAGAGCTTGTTACCCAAGGAAATGCCGATTGAAGGAAAGAAAAGTGTCATTTTAGGTGAGTTTCCCTCCACTTTGTATGTTGCCCCCCCCCCCACCTTCCCACCTTCTTAGTAGAGGTTCACTTGGAATCATCATGTATTAATTGCAGGTGGACATTTGAAGTAGTAGACCATCTTCCTAAAGAATAGATAGAGGTAATACTGGTCAATGACTAAGCTTCGGGGTTCGACAGTAACCATTCCATTGTTGTTACCGATCCTGTAGAAGACGTGGTAAGGCCAGTAGTAGTAATCCAAAACAGATCACAGGTAAAGATCCGGTTGGGAATAGATGCTCTGTTTAACCATTGATATGATCGCTTTCTAATAACCGTCCTTTCCTGCCTCAAGTGTCATTTCCACCCACATAGAAAGATTGCAGACGGCCCAAGCTGTAATTTAAGTTAAACGAATCGAATCTTATTCACAATCTTGTGAGATATTTGGCTGCAAGGGAGGTGAATTGTTGCAGATTGTGAAACAAAATGTCGCCCGGGCAGGCGGTGACACATCTGGCATCTTTTGGTGTGCATCGACCTATGTCTAGAGCTCACGCAACGAGAGATGAGTGGCGGTGGCTCAGGTGGTCAACCGACCCGCGACAAGCTTCCTGTGACGTCAGCGGCGGGCACCGAGCCCGCCCCAGGGAGCAGAGCCCAGCTAACTGTTCAGCTAGACTTTAGACGGGAAGGTGGTGACTTTGGGCATTCTCAAAATGATCGGCAGATTTCGATCTTAAGTGGCAAGTTAAGCCTAGGAGAGAGGCAACAGGACTCTGGCCATAAGTAGGCACCAAAGTGACCTTTCTGGAATAAGGTCGTATGAGTATCGTCGATGAAGAGACTTGCTGAGATTAGAAGAGGCTCGATAGCATGACAGATTCATTAGAGGCAGCTGATAGTACCTTCATTTGGACCATGGTGGGTCAACGTGAAAAGACTAACAGTAGAAACCTAGTGACAGTCCCGACCAGTGAGCGTCGGAAGTGGTAACAGACTGGTGTGTGTGATTCAATACGGAGGTAGTCGTTGAAGAGGCTATTGAAAACACGACCGGGGTCATGATAAGTAAGTACTTCTTTTGATTCTTGCCTGTGAAGAGGCAAGCGGGATGATGAGTGTGACACTGGAAATGGAGTGCTTTCTATAACTGTGCCAACGAAGAGGCTGTAAACAATTGTGTATCGATGTCAAACAATTCTATAGCAATCAATGAAGTGAACAAGGGTGGCAGAAATTAAAATATCTGGTTACCCCCATAAAGACGGAGAATATAATGAACAGACTGCGACGGCGCCCTGTATCGAAACTGACCCAGCCAATGAGGTTGACCGTCGTAAAACCTTCCATGGCAGTGATATATATATATATATATATATATATATATATATATATATATATATATATATATATATATATATATATATATATATATATATATATATATATATATATATATATATATATATATATATATATATATATATATATATATATATATATATATATATATATATATATATATATATATATATATATATATATATATATATATATATATATATATAACCATGATGAAGGTACATATAAACATAGCATTTAAAAGTAAAAAGAACATTTTCTGACCACAGAATTACACCAAAATAATTAATGTTTTGTCTTGGATTGTCTCAATCAAGTCTACAATCAATGGCCGATCAAGAACTTCATTAATAACAGCGTTACTATAGTCACATTTATATGCGTAAAGTATCCTACAAATGAGCGTATACATATAATAATAAATTTGAACAGGTTCCCTTAGGAATGCCTATTCAACAAGTGGTAAAGGGGAGGACAAATAACTTAGCTAGGAAATGATGGTGTCTTTAGTGGTGTGTGTATCTGTAACGTGTCGCCAGGTCACTGAAGATCCATCACCACATCTTGGCAGCTACCTGGCTCACACGTCTCCTCGTCCTTCTTCCTTTCTTGGGTAATACAGACATGGCGCCGATCCGCTCGACACACCAGGGGGGGGGGGGGGGGACACGTTCAGTGGTGTGTGTGTGGCAGAAATTTCTATCCATTAAAAGGGATGGAAATTTCGGGGTATTTAAGCTCCAACCTCCGTCCCCCAAGACCACTAGAGTAGGTGAGAGGTCACTGACGTTTTCCATCAAGAACCTGTTAATATGGGAGAACACGGTGTCCATGCTTTATGCACTATGCTTTATGCAAGTGCATAAAGCATGGACACCGTCGCCGATGGTACCCANACCGCGCATATGAAAGAAAAAATATAGTGATATCACTAGAAATTTGTGTTAAAACAGTGAACATTCGCCAGCTCAGGCCACGTGGAAGGGCCACGTGGCTTTCTTTACATATTGGTACATAGAAGGGACATTTGGGACTATAGTGAACAGTGGTACAGTAAAGCAGTGAACTGTAACACACAGACATAACGATACAGTGACTGACTCTAAAGCTTTGTGTTAGATAGAGAAGAACCGACGACATCAATCTACTAGCACTTAGTGAAGACCACGTGGGAGGGACGAGGACCACCTCGTCATCCAGTCATCTCTACTATTCACCTGGTTGTGCGAACGGGAGGCCTCCGCCTCTTTGTCAATTATCTGGCGTACAGAGTGAGGTAAAATACTATCAAATTCTTGTTCAGTATATCATATATATTTAAAATCTCAAAGTAGCTCATTCCGGGTAGAGGTTGACATTTAATTGGCCCTCGTGACAGACGCACGCACACGTGCGTGCGTGCGTGTGCGTGCATCTGCCACGAAAGGCCCAGACAAAAAGGCAGAGACAAAAAGTCGGGTCAGAGAACCAGAGACAGAGAGAGAGATACATTCAAAGAGGCTGGGACATAAAGTCAGAGACAGAGAGGCAAAAGCAGTGTGAGATTTTTTTCTACGCCTACCTCCCTTAGGAGGTGGACTACAAGTTTAAAGGCTGCACACGGCAGTTAAGCATGAGTCCAATAGAAAAAGGAAAAGCGGGAGCAAACCGCTAGGCTTCCACCACTAGGGTGAAAACCTGTCCACATAGGCCGCTGGTTCCTCCTAGTTAAACAGGACGTTAAAACTAATAAAGGGTAACCGATGGGTTCTCACAATCAAATATTTATATTTGATGTGGCGCTATGAATTGGAATTCGAATTGCCAAGAGCACAGCCGTCATATCAAAAGATCACAGCAACATTCAATCGTATAAAGCAGAACATGGGTGGAAAAGAATGGTTGAAGGGTTGACATCAAAGACCGTTTTCTATAAAATAATCAATTTATTAATAACACGAGACTAATCTACTACATTATCGAGTTTACGTTAATGTCCATCCAGTGGCACGATAACAAACAGCTAACTAGCAACCCTTGCTGTGCGGATGCATACTGAACTAACCTGAACACAGGTGTGCCCACTGACGACGCAATATTGCAAATCAAAAAAATATCACAGACTAAGTTACACCACAGCAAGTGGTTACGTTATTGTCTATCAAGTGGCACTTGCAACACAGCTATTCAACAGCCCCTCAAGAAGTGACAGCAGGCGCCATCTTGCTGACACTTCGGTCTGATTACATGAACTGACTGAACAAATGAAGGATACCCACTGATGACACAGCTTGCAATCAATGTTGTCACGGCTTCACGGTAACAGACACTATAATTACAATCTTACGGGTCCTCCCGCCCAACAGGAGAGACCAACGTAACTAGGCAGGTAGTCCAACAGTAACCCCCCCTATCACAACCTAATGTGAACACTCTTTGCAACTCTCTACAAGAAGTTGCACTGTAAACAGTAAACAAAATCAGGCAAGGTGGGATTCTGAGACACAGCTCCAGTAATCCCTAAGTTACTTTACTCTCGTCACCAGACGGGAAACAAAAGAAATTGCCTTAATCAATTGCAACATAGATTATGTGATTGAATATGTTAATTGACTGATCACAGCAGTCAGCAACAAGTACTACGTTAATCACAAACACTTGTCTCTCTTAGACAACAACATGATGGTACTCTACGTTAATCATTAACACTTGTCTCTCTTAACACAAGTCATCTTGTTAACAATAACTCAAGACTCTTACATTACATCACACTTGACTCCTTGCAAGTATTCAGTGAGTAATTCTTAATTAAGGTCAAACGGACCACTAATTAAATCCCAAATGAGTTAGTTAACTGAGCCTACCCTAACTTGGTAGCTCCTCAACAGTCTGTGTCAAAATTTACTTTAATGAGTGTTAATTAACCTAATTAACCCTGAGCAATTAATTAACTGTCACCAGGACCGATAATTAATCATACATAAATACGTCTCACTCCGCACTGCCTAAGCAGGTCTCATCAAACATTGTGAATTCACGGGAGAGGAGTTAATTACTCCCCTAATTAACAAGAGTGCATCTTAATCCACTGTCATAAGACAGGATATGATTAATATAACGAGTTATGCTATGCTATGTTATGTTATGCTATGTTATGCTCTCAAAGACTATCTGAATCCCAGGACGAGAAAAGAATTGTTACGATATCTAGGGATGATCGGATACTACAGAGGATTTTGCAAGAACTTCTCGACAGTGGCACACCCTCTGACTGAATTGCTATCTAAGAACGTTAGATGGAAGTAGGGGGAAGCATGCAGGAGTCCTTCGAGAAGACTAAGAAGTTATTAACCGAAGCGCCAGTGCTGATTTCGCCCGACTTCGAGTCAGACTTTATCTTGTACGTCAGGGGTCTCCGAACTTTTCAATGTAAGGGCCACATTATATATTTCCCATATTTATGCGGGCCGTACAGTGTTTTGTACTCCCTGAATATTGTATTGTACAGTGTTTGTGCTCCCTGAAACAGAAGCAGCGAAGCCCCACTCGCCCTCCATCCCCACAATATACAGTTATACACAACTGATTGGTTGTAATGCACAACACATACCTACCAGTACTAGTATCTGTGCGTCACACTATCGAGAGAGAGGAAAACTGACTCGGGCTGAGCGCCACCAGTCAGCAGCCCCATCTTTGAATAATTCTGCGATGCCATTCGTACGATAATTTTTTTCAAGGCCACCACACAGGGATTTGTTTGGCGGGCCGGATGAAATTATGTGGCGGGCCGGATGTGGCCCGCGGGCCATAGTTTGGAGACCCCTGTAATGTACGTCGACGCTAGTGACGTGGAGATTGGAGCCATGTTAGCTTAAGAGAAGGACGGAGTTCACCGTCCAGTAGCGTTCTACTCGAAGAAATTCGAAAAGTACCAAAGGGCTTATAGTACAGTGGAAAAGGAGGCCTTAGCCCTGATCCTGGCACTGAAGCATTTCGACGTCTATGTGGGTAGAGGTACTAGACTGGTGCAAGTGTTCACCGATCACAACCCCTTGACGTTCGTGCACAGGATGAAGAACACGAACCAAAGGCTGACAAGATGGGCCCTACTGTTACAAGAGTACTGGCTAGAAATCAGGCACATTAAAGGAAGGATGAATGTGGTAGCAGATGCCCTTCCCGGATTCACTAACCGATATGATTCTTATTTTAAGGGGAGGGGTATGTTACGGTGCCCTCTCCTATCTGTTTCGTTTGCCTGCTTTAAGAGTCATATCAACTCTCCCTACTGATTCTCTGAGGTACAGGGAAGTCTGTTGGTATATGTGGTGACCAGATTGGCCGCCAGTTAAGGAGAAACTTACATTATAAGTTTGTAGGTAAAGGGGAAAGAGGCGCCTTGATATAAATGAAAGAGTATCCCCTACTGCAGATATGACGTTTTGGAAGTGATGCTAGCCATGTGCGGATTGGGTGGCTTGGGTCACGGGCGACCAATCAGAGCCAGCCCGTGACGTCACCGAGGCCGCACCTTGGCCAGCTCTCAAGGATTGGAGGCTCTACAGGCCTTTCTCAGTGGATTAAGCTAGCCATCGCAGCCACCTTAAGATATTGGAGACTCCGCGCTTCTGGAAAGCAAAAAGGAACGAAGTTCATTGAGCAAAGGAGTGCCAAACTTGGGAAATAGTCGGCGGCGACGCTGGACGTTGAGGGCCTGGAAGGTGTGGCGGGCAGGCCTAGCTGTGACTGGGTCACATCCACTGAGGGTTTGGAGGGACAACACCGTTCCTAGGACAAGGAGCAACGCCCTGTGGAAGGGACAAATGTGTGAATATAGTGATTAGCTCAGCGCCCATTGGTGAACCAGGATTGGGATAGCTGAATCTCAGGGATTGGAACGGCGACGACGCGAAGGCTTCACGACACCTGAGGACCTGTGGAACGTTCCTAGATCGTCAAGGATCGACTCAGGAAGCGTGAGACCCTCACACCATTGAGGGACAGGCGTCGTGAGCCAGGAATGTAAAGGTAGATCAAATTTCCCTCCCATTACCCCTTGTGTGAGTAGGCTAGATAGGCCACAATATTACTTGTGTATGTGGCAATAGGACATTAATACTTAAGTAGTAGAATAGGCTGCAGGGCAGCTTATGTCCAGGACAGTCAGAGAGGACAGTGTGTGTGGACGGCAGGACAGTGAAGAAGAGGTGCCGACGTGGTTAAGAGGCCCTTCTGTGAGAATGTGTGACTCCTGTCTTTTCTGCCCAGTTGAAGGAGTGTTGGAGGTCGTGGAAGAAGAGTTGCTGACGATCTCCAGATTTATTATCCTTATTTTCATATTCATGTATTACTTGTGATTGTATGTGTGATCATGTATTTGTGTCAGTAAATTCACACATTTTATTATTGTGTTTAAGTGTGCCTCCATTATAATATTTCTCTATGAGCATACACGAAGGTTATCATAGTAGCACCTAGGGAACACCTCGTTCTCTATGGAAGTTCTTATTGCCTGGAGAGTGGTAAAACAGCACAGACTTATATAAAAGTGTACCCTTAGCCATCCGATCAGTAACAGTGCCTGAATGGTGGCAACTAGTAACGTAGTGGCTACAGAGAGGTAAAGCCACACAGACCTTCATGGGAGAGTACCCTGGTTGACAGTTCAGTAGCAGACCTATGGGAGTAGCAACACTCTGGCAACGAACAGTATAGAGTATACCCACTGAGCTGCATTGCTGGGGTGCAGATATAATAACCCAGCTGGCGACCTTGTTAAGAAGAAGATAGAGAAGATAGGCGGAAAGGAGTTCCTGCAACCTTTTTGTCTGGCAGGCAAGGCTAAGGGAGGTTATTGTTATAAGGTAAGCCTAAGTCTTCCTTCACTCCTCCACGGGTCTAGGCCGGAATTGCTGATAGCAGTTTCCCCGTGGTTGACTGAAGGGCATCCAGGGTGAGTCAGTGGCACCCCCTTCAGAGGTGGAAGCAAAGACCTGCGGAGGTGGGCATTGTTGGTCCTCTCCTTTGGGACCAAGGAGACTCCGGTGAATCCTGGGAGTCGGAGGGGCTGAGTATTCGGCCTTTTGAGCCCCTAGCAGCTGAGTGCTAGCAGAGCCCCGGCCCACCCCCCGTGACAATATATATATATATATATATATATATATATATATATATATATATATATTATATATATATATATATATATATATATATATATATATATATATATATATATATTAGTATATTTGGTAGCAGTCTTTCCTGTAGACATATATTATAAATAAGACCGAAAAAGTTAGATTAATAATTCTAACACGAATTTTCTCGATTTTCCTTATGTTTCTTTTTACTGGCGACGTTAAATGAAAAATCAATTCTCCAAATTCACTTTTATTTCTAGTCTGACGCGACACTTGAGCGCGTTTCGTAAAACTTATTACATTTTCAAAGACTTTAGTTTATCCACACACACAACTTATGCTTGAAACAGCATTGGCTCTTATACCTGCATTTGGGTGAGGTGATGTAGTACAATAGTGGGGTGAAAAACAAACTTTCAACAAAACACAGAACACGGAATAATCGATATAGATTTGCAGAAGTTGGGTACAAATAGAACTGCAGAAGGCCTATTGGCCCATATTTCTTGATGTTTCCACTTCAAGACTCCGCTCCAACATAGAAACATCAAGAAATATGGGCCAATAGGCCTTCTGCAGTTCTATTTGTACCCAACTTCTGTACCCAACTTCTGCAAATCTATATCGATTATTCCGTGTTCTGTGTTTTGTTGAAAGTTTGTTTTTCACTCCACTATTGTACTACATCACCTCACCCAAATGCAGGTATAAGAGCCAATGCTGTTTCAGGCATAAGTTGTGTGTGTGGATAAACTAAAGTCTTTGAAAATGTAATAAGTTTTACGAAACGCGCTCAAGTGTCGCGTCAGACTAGAAATAAAAATGAATTTTGGAGAATTGATTTTTCATTTACCGTCACCAGTAAAAAGAAACATAAGGAAAATCGAGAAAATTCGTGTTAGAATTATTAATCTAACTTTTTCGGTCATATTTAATAATATATATATATATATATATATATATTATATATATATATATATATATATATATATATATATATATATATATATATAATATATATTATATTGGTGAATATGGCAGCAGTTTTTCATTTATACATGTTTCATTGAATAAGACCTGCATATTCTGTATTGATTATATATATTATTAGGGCTTCTATACCTTTGACTAGTGCTCTTGCATCTTGGTTTAAATGAAGAGGAGTTCTCCAAAAGTCATCTTCGTTCCAGGTTAAGAAAAAAAATAACTGTAGAATGTATTACACTTATTATAAAATTACACAACGTTTCGGACCTACAATGGTTCATTCTCAAGTGATAGAGAAGTACAAAGCATATTGGAATTATTCCATTAGGGGGTCAGGTTCAGTCATCACGGCTGAACTTATGCAATTTTGTTTGCTCTTTGTCACCTGCTTTCTCGTTGTAATTCTTCCTTTGTTGTTTTAGTTGGCTCTCGCAGTTCCCTCATGGCTCTGGAGTCCTTTAAGCCTATCCATCCTGTGGTCGTCGAAATTAATTTTGGCTGTTTCTTATCTCCAGCAGATTAAAGACGGTTGAGTTTGTTAGGTTCCCTGCCATATCGGTGTGTTCTTAGATTAGCCTGCGGACGCTGCCGCTAAGGATGCTATCAGCGCCTGTCCCATCTTCCGTAAAGGTATTCTTCATCCCGACTTCTTCCCAGTTATTCATTCGCCATCCTTACCCTTGGCAGGGTCGTTGGTCTTCTGTTACTGATAACACGCTGTGTGTTCTTAAGAGTAGTGTGTCCCCATGGCCTTCCTCCTACCACCGTAACTGGTGGTGGGAAACGGTTCTGGCGATGTTACGTATTGGCCATACCCGCTTAACTCCCGGACACTTGATGGAACACCCCCCCAAATTGGAATGTCCCTCTTACGGGCGTGCATATCCTTGTTGAGTGCCCTGACTTCCAGGATTTGCGTGCATCTTGCTTCTCGACTGTCCAACGTTGTCACCTGTCCCTCGATAGTATCCTTGGTGACTCAGATCCGTTTGATGTTGTTCGCCTTATGCGCCTTTGTTCTCGTATTGGCATCCTTAGTGATATTTAGCACCTTTTAAATATCCTGCACTTTTGAAGTTGTTACATAGCCTTCCTGCTTGGTGCTTTCTTTTGAATAATTACTTACTTGACATAACACATCTGCAAGGTCATGGAGAGAATCCTATGGGAAGGAATCATAGAATATCTCAGAGAGCAATCGTGTAAAATTCATGCAACATGGGTTTCTTAAAGATAGATCCTGCCTTACTAACCTGCTCATACTTCTGGAAACGGTAACCGACTATTCAGGCAAAGGACTTAGAGTAGATGTAGCTTACGAGGACTTTGCTAAAGCTTTTGACATGACCACATGAGAGGCAGGAAATTACAGGCACATGGAATAAATGGGAAAATACTGGAATGGATAAAATAATTGTTAAAACATAGAAAACAAAGGGTCCTGCTTAATGGGATTGAATCTGACATGGCAGATGTGCTAAATGGGGTGCCACAGGGATCCATTATGGGGCCAACGCTTTTTTCATATATACATCAATCACAGATGAGAATATTACAAACCACATCATCAAATTTGCAGATGACACTAAAATCTATGGTAAAGTGGGAAGTGAAGGTGATATTGAGACCTTACAAAGAGATCTACATGAACTCCACAAATGGTCAGATGACTGGCAAATGCTTTTTAATGTCGATAAATGGAAGACGTTGCACGTGGGACACAACAGTCCACTCCACAACTACCAAACTGACAGCACTATCTTACAACACATAGACGAAGAAAAAGACCTTGGAGTCAGAATCTATTACTTATTAAAAGTTGCACAACAAGTGGGAGCGGCAGTAAAAAAAATCGAATAAAACCCAGGGAATAATCAAGCGTACCTTTATCTTCAAGGAAAAGAATGTAGTCGTTCAATTGTATGAGTCTCTGGTGCGCCCCGACCTTGAATTTTGCACCCCAGACATCGAGACCTCATCTTCAGAAAGACATAGCTGCTCTGGAGAAGGTGCAACATTGGGTAACAGAAATATTACTAAAGTTTAGTCATCTCATGCATCAGTAAGGGTTGAGGGCCACAGGACTAACAACACTGCAGACCAGGCATGACAGGGCGGACCTCATCGAAACCTTTAAAATACTGAACAATTTGGAGGATGTCGTTCCAGTCAATTTATTCATAAGGTCAGATGTAACACGAACGAGAAGCAATAGGTTCAAGCTCAACAAGCCAAAATGTAGAAAAGAATACTGGAGATGCTTTTTCACCCATAGGGCTGTAAACCAGTAGAACCGCCTTCCCGCCGAAGCCGTGAACGCCAAACCTCTGCTGGGTTTTAAAATTCAGCCACAAAAGATCATCAGGGCAAATGGTGGGGGGGAGGAACCATTGACAAGCCGCCGGCTTCCTGTCCTCATCGAGGTTACTAGTATTAGTGGCCCTCAGGTAAATAAATTCTGGTGAATATTTATGTATGTACTATACATATATATTGCCAGTGCTAAACAAAGGGGATTTAGTGTAGTTCTACACCATTAATCTATATAAATTAACTTCAATTTATTCTGATTGCTGGCAAATCTAGTGTTAAATAAATAATAAAGTTAGCATTCAAGACTGCAGAAATTATTGTTGGTTGGGAGCTAGTTTTTAACTAGCTCTCTTGTGCTAGTGATCAAAATAAATTTATACCAGTGATCAAAAATAATTTATTCGTGTATGTAAGGTAAACATGAAATAAATTACATATAAACATGTGAATTAGAAATTATTTCAATGCTTTCTCGCTTTTAGCTTATGTGTGTGGTACCGTTTACTTAACTATATTTCGTGTATTTACATGGTCAAAATTCATCATGTTTGCTCGCACTTATTTATTTATAAAGAGTTCAACTGGACAATCTTATGCTTCAAGTTATGTCATCTGGATGATATTAAACTAATCCACTGTGATAGTTTTAAACTGAGGAGGAATACATTAACGTTTTACCCTGGGAACATACACACAATAATAAGACAGTATTCACTTTAAATACTTACGGTATCCTCGAGTCGTTGTTGGGACAAATTATTTGAGTGGGAATAAGAGGGAGCCTCCCATTTATCACGGATATCATCTGTGGATGCGAGGTGCTGAGTGCCCACATTGTTGCGAGAGCATCAGAAAGGAGTGCAGCTAGACTGCTACATACGGTTAAGGTTAATTCTGGAAACATCTGAATAGTCAATGGGTACGAAATGCTTTTGATTCTGCCATCTGTTATCAGAACTATATCAAACTCTGTCTTCAGACAACACACAGCCCCTGAGTTTTTACACTAAGGTGATGTGAGTGGTGAACCAGCTGAGGTAATGTTAATGGTTAGAGAGAGATGATGTGAGTGGTGAACCAGCTGAGGTAATGTTAATGGTTAGAGAGAGATGATGTGAGTGGTGAACCAGCTGAGGTAATGTTAATGGTTAGAGAGTGGTGAGTGGTGAACCAGCTGAGGTAATACAATGAAAAATTATGTAAACATTTGAAGTGGAGAGAATAAGAGATAAGACGAACAAGAGAAAGTTGTTTGAATAAGAGATGAGACGAACGAGAGGAAGTTGTGTGAATAATAGATGAGAGATAAATGAGAACAATAAGAGTGTCACCCGGGATGTAGTGAAGAGCGCCCTCAGCCCATGAGACCCCCAAACGATAACAAGATTGGGTCAGACACAAGAGGAGCAGAGGAAAGAAAGCGAACCTTCGACTCTAAACAAGAGTATTAGGTTGCCTCCTAATAAAAGGCTTTAAATATACAAGCACAAAATAAAACACTAAACAATTAAATAAACAAAATAAATTTTGAATCATGAGTAACCAGAATAAATTCTGGTTAGGAATAAGGGTATTTAACTTATAAAGCAAACTGCATAGTAACATAATAGAAGTGGGAACATTAGATTGTTTAATTCTTAGTAAGTATTAAACAATTTTAAGCTTAGGTAATTGAATGTACTAAAAATCTTATCTCTGTTTCATTGACTTTTAGATGTGTCTCCTCATCGCCACGAAGCAGAACTACAAAATGGTCCGAGTAAGTGTCACCAACCCAGTCTCTGAGAAAAGCCTCCTTCGTCTGGGTTTTGTGGTCAGCGCCACATTGGACTTCTGCTCCCTGGAGGAAGGACTGATTGAGCCCTCCCGCATGGACTGCAAGCAGTTAAAAACTATGACTAAACGTTTGTCACCGACATCAAACCTATAGCCTAAATGCAGCACGCAATGAGGGTTTTTCTCAAGTCTACTATATAACTAATATATAAACACAAACTTTTTTCCAGTTGCTGGAAAATATGGGTTCAGAGAAGGGACATTATTCCTTAACAAGCCTTTTGGAATTCAATAATAATGTAAAAAAAATAAGGCAGGACAAAAAAGGATGGTCAGACTACATATTTCTGGACTGCTAAAAATCCTTTAATTCAGCAGTACACAGGAGATTGTTATCCAAACTTGACAGGCAGGTGGGAATCAACGGAAAAGTCCTACCAATGGGTCTGGAAAACAACCCGCCCTCAGACCAATTTCATTCTATCCACCGGTCGACCCCAAAGATGCAGACATCAGTTTTAACATTCGGTCCATTCAAAACAAAACTTTTCTCGTATATAAGTTAATATTATATATTAGCATAGTGCACATATTTAGGCGCTGGTTAGGTTAGGTTAAGTGTTTAGGTTCTGCTGGCGATTATTTGTATTTGTAGTACGTGGGTGAAGCATTTGCAGCGTTGTGGGTTCGAACAAAATTCGTTTGTGAAGCACTTGTTCTGGAAGTGTTCGAATGAAATCAGTTGTGAGTCGTTTGTAAACCGTTTTTCATTCATAAACACGGGGTTGGCGGGTGCATGGAATCACTTTTGGGTCTTTGTTTGGAGGACGGGCTGTTTATAGCGTTGTGGATCAAACAAAAGTTGTCAGCGAAGCACTAGTTCCGGATGTGCTTGGACATCATGAGTTGTGAGTCGTGTGTAAACCGTTTTTCATTCATTAACAGGGGGTCTAGCAGGTGCATGGAATGGACTTTGGGTCTTTGTTTAGAGGACGGGCTGCTGGAACGATCTAACCGGAAAGAGCCAAAGAGTAACACTCAGGGGTGAGAAGTCAGATTGGTGAACAGCATCGAGTGGAGTACCTCAAGGATCGGTGCTGAGACCAGTCCTATTTCTAATAAACGTGAACGACATGTTTTCCTGAGTAGAGTCTTCTATGTCGATGTTCGCGGATGACAAAAATTATGAAAAGATTTTTGACAGATAAGGATTTAAGGATTCTCCAAGAGAACTTAAATAGTTTGCAGAGATGGTCAGATAAATGGCTACTAGAGTTCAACACTAGCAAATGTAAATTTATAGAAATAGGTTTACAGGACAGGGGACCAAAAGGGACAGTACACAATGAAGAGAACCTACCTGCATGTGACGGTTCGAGAGACCTGAGAGTGGATGTAACACCTTTTCTAACTCCTGAGGCACATATAAATTGGATAATGACAGCACCATCCTTTATGCTGGCAAAGTTAGAACATCAATCAGAAACCTAAGTAAGAAGGCATTTTGGGCGTTATACACTGCCTATGTGAATCCAGTCTTAGAGTATGCTGCCCCATCATGGAGCCACCACCGGAAGAAACACCTAAGGAAACTGGAAAATGTTCAGAATTTTACGACAGGCTCGTCTTAGAGTTGCCAGGAAAGGAATATGAAGAGCGACTGAAGGCAGTAAACCTGACGACACTGGAAAGGAGCCGGAGGATATGATAGAAACATAAAATACTTCGGGAGATTGACAGTGGAAATTGACGAAATGTTCACACTGAATACTAAGAGAAAAGGGGACATGGATGGAATCTGGAAACTCAGATGAATCATAGAGATGTTAGGAACTTTACTTTTAGCGAGAGAGTAGTGGAAAAATGGAATGAGCTTATGAGCAGAGTGTGGAAACAAACTCTGTTCTTAATTTTAAAACTAAATATGATAGGGACATAGGAGTCATTGCTTTAAACAACCGACGGCTAGAAAGGTGGGATCCAAGAGTCAATGCTCAATCTTGTCGGTACAAATAGGCGAATACACACACACACACACGCATACACTCATCCATACTCCCACGCACACAGATACACCAATTTTGTGGAACCAAAATTGGAATATTCCGCATATGTATGTGTGACGGTAAAGTAGTGGAGTATGGTGGTCGGCAGTCTTCCACTGGCAGATGTTAAGGCCAGGTCACACATAAAACAAAAAAGTAAAAAAAAAAGGAAAAAAAAGAATGACTGCGTGTTGGATAATCTGTGGTAAGGTAAGGGAAGAGACATAAAACACAATAATAAACAATGCTCTTTAATAACACTAAGAAACAAATTGAAATAAAGGCAAAATCTTGGCTTAAGGGTGCAGAACAACAAGTGGAAAAATAACTGAACATAAAACTGAATTACGTTAAAGGGAGGAGAAGTGACATAAAATAACAAGTAAAATAATATTAGTGCTGGGAATATATGCGCTAGCTATAAACCTCTATTTGATCACACGAGGTGAGTCAACTTAGGTGTTCACAGCAAGAGCACTGGATATATTCTGACTGGTAGGGCTGCTAGGGACTCCAACATTGACTGGCGAGGAATGTGATTGGCGTGGAGCGGGAGTGGTGTGTTGTTGAACGGCCAATCAAAATGCAGGACTGCCACAAGTCGATAGTTTGACTGGGAGCAGCAGTTGGCAGGTCGACCAGGTGTGCAGAAGTGGGGGGAAGGAGGGAGTTGCAGGTGTGTGTGGCTGTCTTGATATATACGTTAAGCCACTATAAAACGTATCTTGAATATTGTAGAGAACGGGACGACGGGAAGATATAGCAGGCTAAATCTCTGGGAAGAGATTATCGTCACATATGGTACTCAAATCTCAAGAGGCACATCAATAAACAGAAAAAGGTGCCACTGCATGCTACAAAATGACTTCCAGAACTGGAAAAACAAGAGTTACACGGAGAGACTAGAGGCGTTAAACATGCCCAAACCAGAAGATACAAAAAAAAAGGTGATATGATCACCACTTACAAAATACTAAGAGGAATCTACCAAACTGACAAAGAAGATTTCCATAAACCAACAACTTCATGAACAAGAGGACACAGATTCAAGCTATCGAAATAAAGGTGCAAAAGAAATATAAGAAAGTCTTGTCTTTTGCAAACAGAGTGGTAGACGGTTGGAAAAAACTATGTGAGAAGGTGGTGGCCAAAACCGTCAGAAGTTTCAAGGCGTTATACGACAATATATATATATATATATATATATATATATATATATATATATATATATTATATATATATATATATATATATATATATATATATACATATATATATGCAGAAAATCCACAGAGAATATGAAAAGAAAGTGAACGTTTCGGCCTGCTAGAGCCGTTGTCAACACAAGACTTGTGTAGCCAACGGTTCTAGCAGGCCGAAACGTTCACTTTCTTTTCATATTTCTCTGTGGATTTTCCGCATAAAATGATCAGTGTTTGTGATCGTCAATTGCACACACACACACATAATATATATATATATATATATATATATATATATATATATATATATCTATATATATATATATATATATATATATATATATATATATATATATATATATTGTTTGTTGTTTGGGTCTTTTATACCTGCATTTGGGTGAGGTGATGTAATACAATAGTAAGGTGAAAACAAACTTTCAACAAAACACAGAACACAGACAATGGGTATAAGTTGGGCAGACTTGTAACTGCAGACGGCCTATTGGCCCATATTTCTTGATGCTTCTATATTGGAGCGGAGTCTTGAAGTAGAATACAGTTGTGCATTAATTGGCTGTTGATTGCTGGTGTTGACTTCTTGATGTGTAGTGCCTCGCAGATGTCAAGCCGCCTGCTGTCGCTGTATCTATCAATGATTTCTGTGTTGTTTGCTAAGATTTCTCTGGTGATGGTTTGGTTGTGGGAAGAGATTATATGTTCCTTAATGGAGCCCTGTTGCTTATGCATCGTTAAACGCCTGGAAAGAGATGTTGTTGTCTTGCCTATATACTGAGTTTTTTGAGGCTTACAGTCCCCAAGAGGGCATTTGAAGGCATAGACGACGTTGGTCTCTTTTAGAGCGTTCTGCTCAGTGTCTGGAGAGTTTCTCATGAGTAGGCTGGCCGTTTTCTTGGTTTTATAGTAAATCGTCAGTTGTATCTCCTGATTTTTGTCTGTAGGGATAACATTTCTATTAACAATATCTTTCAGGACCCTTTCCTCCGTTTTATGAGCTGTGGAGAAGAAGTTCCTGTAAAATAGTCTAATAGGGGGTATAGGTGTTGTATTAGTTGTCTCTTCAGAGGTTGCATGGCGTTTCACTTTCCTTCCTATGATGTCTTCGACGAAACCATTGGAGAAGCCGTTGTTGACTAGGACCTGCCTTACCCTACAGAGTTCTTCGTCGACTTGCTTCCATTCTGAGCTGTGGCTGAGAGCACCGTCGACATAAGCGTTAACAACACTCCTCTTGTACCTGTCTGGGCAGTCACTGTTGGCATTTAAGCACATTCCTATGTTTGTTTCCTTAGTGTATATATATATATATATAATATATATATATATATATATATATATATATATATATATATATATATATATATATATATATATATATATACAGAGGTTTTGTCCAGCGAGCTTAACATCTGGTTCTTGGATGATAGTACCCTAGCTGGTTCCCAAGACTCCCTCCTGGAGGACATCAGAAAAATCCAGGAGCACGGTGCAGTTTTAGGCCTCACCCTGAACCCTTCTAAATGTGAAATAATATGTTCCAACCAGGGCATTGTAGAGAGAATAGAGGGTCTTCTGCCAAATATCCATAAAACTAAACCTGAAGACAGCACACTCCTAGGGGCTCCCCTGGGGTTGAAAGCCATCGATGAGGTCCTTGATAAGAAAATCGCCGACCTTAAGAGGATGGATGGGAGGATTGAGGATATTGATGCTCATGATGCACTCTACCTCATCACCAGATGTCTGTCCCTCCCCAGGTTAACCTACTTTCTGAGGTGTTCACCATCTTACAGTAGCCAAAAACTAAGTGAGTATGACCGGTTACTGAAATCAATGCTAGAAAAAGCCCTTAACCTCTCTCTTGATGACCTACAGTGGAAACAAGCCTCTCTTCCCATAAGACTTGGGGGCCTCGGAGTTCGAACAGCAACGCAAATCGCTGTTCCAGCCTTCCTGTCCTCCTTATCAGCATCCGACGACCTTGTGAAGGAAATTCTACCTGCCCACTTACATCAGCTGGCAGGTGTACATGATCCCAATTTTACACGCTGTGCCACAGAGTGGGCCTCTCGTGCAGGCCCATCACCTCAACCACCATCCCCAAAAGCCCACAAGCAATCCAGCTGGGATGGCCCCATTGTAGACCAAGTTGCTGCAGAGTGCTGCAACAACACAACACGACATTGCTCGCCTCACAGCAGTAGCAGCCCCACATGCAGGGGATTTCCTGTTAGCAACCCCAATGTCGGCAACTGGCACGCGTCTCATACCACACGCCCTCCAAATTGCTGTGGCTCTCCGCCTTGCTGCCCCAATCCACACCAGATATAGGTGTTTTTGCGGCGAGGTGGTGGCTGACAGGTACGGCCACCATGGCCTAC
>WNGS01163091.1:23896-40908 GCA_020271785.1 Procambarus virginalis | reverse complement strand
TTATGGCTGTAGAGAAAAGCTCGTTGCCTTCATGCACCAAAAGGAAGAATAATTCAACGTGCTATTTACTGACGTTGAGTTACTCTAGGCCTTGAATAAGATAAGTAAGTAATAATCAAAAGAAGGCACCAAGCCGGGATTTCTACATAGCATCATAAAAGTGCTTGGACGATAAATATCACCAAGAATGCCAATATGAAACAAATCGCATAAGGTGAACGATATCAAAGGTATCTGAGACACCAAGAATTCTATCGAGGAACAAGTGACCGTGAGGGAAGGTTGGGAACCATGAAACATACGCATCTGGAAGTCCGGACATTCAACAAGGATATGTATGACCGTAAAGGACAATGCAGTTTGGACAATAAGAAGCAGGACGCGCTCCATTAAGTGCCTGTGAGGTAATATGTTTAGCTAATGTGTAACCTCGCCAGAGCCATTTCCTACCCCCGGTTATTATGATAGGAAGAAGGCCACAGGACACACTACTCTTAAGGGCACGCAGTTTGTTCCCAGTAACGAAACACCAACCTCTGCTAACGGGCAAGAATTGAGGAATGAAAAACTGGATAGAAGTCCGATTGGGACCACCTTTAGGGGAGATGGGACAAGTATGGATAGCCTCCTTAGCGGCAACATCCACGTGCTCATTTAAGGATACATCATATGGCTGGAAACCCAGCAAAACACCACTGTCTTAAATCTGCTGGCGATAAGAACAGCAATGATGAATATCGACTACCACAGGATGAACTGGATTATGTACTCCAGAGCCATGAGGGCACTGAGATAGTCAACTACAACAACAAGAGGATTGACAATGACAATGCAATTGACGAAAACATACAACACAGTATAAAATACTGCCGTGAAGATGCTAGTCTCTGGATGCAGGCGACACTCATAGGTGTGGTCAGGAAAAAACAACAGAGTAGCCTACACCGTTTGCAGACATAGACCCATCGGTGAAGACGGAAATGAGCGAGAGTGTGAAGAAAAGTGTTCAAGGAGAGGCATTTCAGAACTGTAGGAAGGTAAAGCTTTAATTGTGCGGGTCAAAGTCATACAAAACTTAGGAAGGGGACCTTCCACGGGGGAAAGGATGGAACGTAAAGAGGAGAAATACTGGTAACTAACCGAAAGAGAATCTTGTAGGCGAGACACCCTTACAGAAAAAGGGAGGTGGTGAAGAGGAAACAGGGAACAGGGTAGCTTTTCATCCAATTTCCCTTACTAGCTGCATTTACAAAACATTCGAGAGAATGATTCTAAACCGTCTCCTCCATAGAATAAGAACAATGTTATCCCCCCAGATATATGGCTTCATGCATGGAAGGAGTGTGCATCATTGCATCACCACCTTTCCTACCCTGCACACTGAAAAGTCATATACCACCTTCCTAGATCTCAAGTCTGCCTTTGATTTTGCAAATCGACATGTTATCTTGAGTGAGCTTGCAAAATGAATATTGGTGGTCGGCTTCTTTGTTGGACCAGGGGTTACTTATCCAACAGGAAGTCATTTGTATTTGCCAAGGCAAGGAGTTCGAAGGAGTACCTAGTTCGAAGTCTCTTGTCACAGACAAGAGACTTCGAACTAGGTACTCCACAGGGAGTGTCCTCAGTCCTACCTTATTTAATATCTTAATAAACACGCTTTAAACTCTGTACCGAGCAAACCCAACGTTCAATCATTAGTTGTGCTGATGATATAATGATACACACCAAGGGTATGCTAATGCCACAGAACACTCTTAACTCTGTATTAGATTCGTGTCAGGACCTATGTTAGTCAACTCAGAGGAGAAAAGAAAGATACTACAATAGTCGCCCACCCAAGCAGAGAGGAACTGTTCGCAAGATGAAACTGTCTGATAGCTCCCAGCTTGCCAATGTAAACAGATTCAAATACCTTGGCATTGAGGTGCAACTGTATGGTCCTGTTTTATTCAGACTCTGTCATCAGTAATTAAAGAGAGGCTCCGAGCTCTCAAGGTTGTTGCAGGCTATGGCTATTGTGCCAATGTCAAATTTGTCAAAAATTATGTACCTTGCATACATCAGATTTTAGTGGAATATGCTGCACCTCTGCTTGTTTTGATGCCTGAAAGAAAGCTTAGAGGGCTTGAAAAATTGCAGAACGAAGCCTTGAAGATAATCTTTGGGTGCCCTCGTACTTCAAAGATACTTAACATGAGAAAGGAACTTAATATTCCGAGCGTTGTTGATTGTGTTACTGAAATTAACTGTCAAATTGTATAAAAATGCTTAGGCTAACTCATCCAAACCCTTGCATAGAAGCCCTCCAGAATTTCTTTATTGTCAGCATTATTCCAAATGGATTACTGAAACTGGAACTGAACAAAGAATTTATAAGATTTATAATTTGTACCAAGAGAGAGACAACAAAGGCACTTTCCTGCATCGTGGAAGATTACACCCTTTCCAATTTTAACCCCTCCCTTTCCTCCTAAGATGCAAATTAGAGATCATCCCAAGCTTCATCTTGAGGCAAAGCCCTCGCCTTAGCCATATTGATGCTCTGTCCACAGCATTCTCTCTCTCAAATCATATTCACTGATGGTTCTCTATACCACCCCACGGTGCAGCTGGAAGTGCATTTGTCCTGACAATGGGAGATGGCTTATATTTTGAGTGGAGAGTCCGTATAAACAACTGGGCCTCTACCCTTCAGACCGAACTATTTGCCATGCTTCTTGCACTGAAATGTGTACAAGTCCCCAAACTTGATACATTAATTGTAAGTGACTCTTTTGAGAGAGATATATACAAGAGTTGTTACATTATTGTCTTTATCATCCTTAATTGTTCTCAACTCTTTAAGACATAAATGAAACATGCTCGTGTCCAAAACTTGACACAAATACAACCAAATTATTAATGATGGTAAACATCCATTTAATGTGGTCTCCATCTCATGTTGGCCTCCGAATGCATGATAGAACTGATGAGATACCAAAGAATCTGCCTTTAAAGGAGACGTTGAGTGTAACCTTGGATTGTCAATGTAAAATCAGCAGACTTTTAGATGTTACTATGCTAGGCTTAGACTCGGTTACAAGTATGTCTGGGAATTCTCATTATCTGCTGATGTAGCCCTGATCAGATGTAAACTGTGTCAACAAAATTATTTGGCCACCCTCCGTCATATGTGATGGAGTGCGAAACGATAAGTGAATTTAGAGACAATTCTATGACTAATGTACCAACGATGTGTAAATATTTAATTCAAAATGATCTGCTACCAGAAATTTTAGCCAAATATCCCCAATTTGCTGTCTATAGGAAGTATTAAGTGATTGTAACCTATCCACGCTGCCAGCTGGATGGGGGACGATGTGCAGGACAAACTATCAATTGTGACACCAGCTCTCCACATATGTCAGTTGCTTAATTTAGAAACTGTACTTGTGGTTGATTTCGAACCCATTGATGATGTGACGATTTATAGTGAATTTTGTAACTATCTCATCAAGATTGTAACTACTTAGCTAAATGAATTGTGGAGTTCAGTCCCTGAGCCCATTATGTGCCTCTGTAAACTTTTCTGCTACCGTCCACAAGATGGTATGGAGTGCATCATAAATGAACTAAACTAACTAAGGCTTTGATGAGTCTGCAAAGGGGCAATCTTTTCTAAGATTGACCTGAAAGATGCCTACTTGCAAATTCCTGTAAATGAGGAGAACCAGAAATTGTAAGTGATAAATACCAACAAGAGATTATTTAAGTATAAAAGACTTCCTTTTAGACTGTCCTCGTCTCCAGCAATATTCAGATTCATGTCCCAGTTGTTAGTAAACCTTCTCCAATGGTTTCGTTAAAGACATCGTAAGAAGGAAGGGTGAAACGCCATGCAACCTCTGATGAAGAGACAACTAACACAACACCTGTACCCCCTAGTAGACTATTTTACAGGAACTTCTTCTCCACAGCTCATAAAACGAGGAAAGGGTCCTGAAAATATGTTAATAGAAACATTATCCCTACAGACAAAAATCAGAAGATGCAATTGACGATTTACTATAAAACCAAGAAAACTGCCAACCTACTCATGAGAAAATCCAGACACAAAGCAAACACACTTGAAAGAGACCAATGTCGTCTGCCTTCAAATGCCCACTTGGGGACTGTAAGCCTCAAAAAACAGTATATAGGCAAGACAACAACATCTCTTTCCAGGGCGATTAACGATGCATAAGCAACAGGGCTCTATCAAGGACATATATATCTCTTCCCACAACCAACCATCACAGAGAAATCTTAACAACAACACAGAAATCATTGATAGATACAGCGACAACAGGCGGCTTGACATCTGCGAGGCACACACATCAAGAAGTCAACCCAGCAATCAACAGCCAATTAACGCACAACTATATTCTACCCACTTCAAGACTCCGCTCCAATATAGAAACATCAAGAAATATGGGCCAATAGCCTTCTGCAGTACAGATCTATTCTTCCCTTTAGCTTATACCCATTGTTTCGTGTTCTGTGTTGAAAGTTTGTTTTCACCTCACCCCAAACCATTGTAACATGTCACCTCACCCAATTCAGGTATAAAAAAGAAAGCTGTTTAAACTCTGTTTAAGTTATAGTTGTTTGTTTTGTGTGTGTAAACTAAAGTCTTTGAAAATGTAATAAGTTTTCGAAAAACGCGCTCAAGTGTCGCGTCAGACTAGAAATAAAAATGATTTTGGAGAATTAATTTTTTATTTACCGTCACCAGTAAAAAGAAACATAAGGAAATAGAGAAAACTTCGTGTTAGAATTATTAATCTTACTTTTTCGGTCATATTTAATAATATATTTCTACAGGAAGACGCTACAAAAATATACCAATATATTATATATATATATATATATATAACTGAAAACTCACACCCCAGAAGTGACTCGAACCCATACTCCCAGGAGCAACGCAACTGGTATGTACAGGGCGCCTTAAACCACTTGACCATCACGACCGGACATAAGGAAGTGATAGCTGAGCTATATGAACCACTTCCCCGCCGGCACCTGGATGGTTATCTTGGGCATAGCATTTTATCAAATCACCTCATTTTTTGGGGCAACACGTGAGGAACACAAATGCAAACAAGCCTGAATGGTCCCCAGGACTAGATACAACTGAAAACTCACACCCCAGAAGTGACTCGAACCCATACTCCCAGGAGCAACGCAACTGGTATGTACAGGGCGCCTTAAACCACTTGACCATCACGACCGGACATAAGGAAGTGATAGCCGAGCTATATGAACCACTTCCCCGCCGGCACCTGGATGGTTATCTTGGGCATAGCATTTTATCAAATCACCTCATTTTTTTGGGGCAACACGTGAGGAACACAAATGCAAACAAGCCTGAATGGTCCCCAGGACTAGATACAACTGAAAACTCACACCCCAGAAGTGACTCGAACCCATACTCCCAGGAGCAACGCAACTGGTATGTACAGGGCGCCTTAACCACTTGACCATCACGACCGGACATAAGGAAGTGATAGCCGAGGCTATTGAACCACTTCCCCGCCGCACCTGGATGGTTATCTTGGGCATAGCATTTTATCAATCACCTCATTTTTTGGGGCAACACGTGAGGAACACAAATGCAAACAAGCCTGAATGGTCCCCAGGACTAGATACAACTGAAAACTCACACCCCAGAAGTGACTCGAACCCATACTCCCAGGAGCAACGCAACTGGTAGTACAGGGCGCCTTAACCACTTGACCATCACGACCGGACATAAGGAAGTGATAGCCGAGCTATATGAACCACTTCCCCGCCGGCACCTGGATGGTTATCTTGGGCATAGCATTTTATCAAATCACCTCATTTTTTGGGGCAACACGTGAGGAACACAAATGCAAACAAGCCTGAATGGTCCCAGGACTAGATACAACTGAAAACTCACACCCCAAAGTGACTCGACCCATACTCCCAGGTGATTTGATAAAATGCTATGCCCAAGATAACCATCCAGGTGCCGGCGGGGAAGTGGTTCATATAGCTCAGGCTATCACTTCCTTATGTCCGGTCGTGATGGTCAAGCGGATTAAGGCGCCCTGTAGTTACCAGTTGCTTTGCTCCTGGGAGTATGGGTTCGAGTCACTTCTGGGGTGTGAGTTTTCAGTTGTATCTAGTCCTGGGGACCATTCAGGCTTGTTTGCATTTGTGTTCCTCACGTGTTGCCCCAAAAAATGAGGTGATTTGATAAAATGCTATGCCCAAGATAACCATCCAGGTGCCGGCGGGGAAGTGGTTCATATAGCTCAGGCTATCACTTCCTTATGTCCGGTCGTGATGGTCAAGCGGATTAAGGCGCCCTGTAGTTACCAGTTGCTTTGCTCCTGGGAGTATGGGTTCGAGTCACTTCTGGGGTGTGAGTTTTCAGTTGTATCTAGTCCTGGGGACCATTCAGGCTTGTTTGCATATATATATATATATATATATATATATATATATATATAAAATTATACCAGTATAATCTAATAATATATACTGGTCTAATAAAATAATTAGACCAGTTAATACTCTCACTCGTTGTGTTAGGATATGTTAGCTTGATAAAACTGACTGTTCATTGTTGAGAAATGTGTTAACAAACAATATATCTGACTTTATCAAGACTGTAGCTTGCTTAGCAAAAGGAACTTTATTAAATTTGGGTTCAGTTTAACTACTGCTCAATGGATAAGTAATTGGGGCATAATAAAGGAACTAAGCTGATAAAATGAAAGATGGGAAAACAACATTAGAGAGACAAACTCGAGAGATGTTTTCATGTTAACCCGAAAATTATTTGAGGAGCAAGACGGACTGCGGGTCAGGCAATTCGTCCCCCATGCTATCGTGATGGGGGATCAGCCATTACACGTGTTAATGACTCTTGTATAGTTGTGTAGTTAAGGACAACAGGGTGAAGAGGTAATGTGTGTGTTGTGTGTGTGTGTGTTGTGTGTGTGTGTGTGTGTGGTGTGTGTGTGTGTGTGTGTGTGTGTGTGTACTCACCTAATTGTGCTTGCGGGGGTTGAGCTTTGGCTCTTTGGTCCCGCCTCTCAACTGTCAATCAACTGGTGTACAGATTCCTGAGCCTACTGGGCTCTATCATATCTACATTTGAAACTGTGTATGGAGTCAGCCTCCACCACATCACTGCCTAGTGCATTCCATTTACTAACTACTCTGACACTGAAAAAGTTCTTTCTAATGTCTCTGTGGCTCATTTGGGTACTCAGCTTCCACCTGTGTCCCCTTGTTCGCGCCCCTCCAGTGTTGAATAGTTCATCCTTGTTTACCCGGTCAATTCCCCTGAGGATTTTGTAGGTTGTGATCATGTCCCCCCTTACTCTTCTGTCTTCCAGTGTCGTAAGTTGCATTTCCCGCAGCCTTTCCTCATAACTCATGCCTCTTAGTTCTGGGACTAGTCTAGTAGCATACCTTTGGACTTTTTCCAGCTTCGTCTTGTGCTTGACAAGGTACGGGCTCCATGCTGGGGCCGCGTACTCCAGGATTGGTCTTACATATGTGGTGTACAAGATTCTGAATGATTCCTTACACAGGTTCCTGAACGCCGTTCTGATGTTAGCCAGCCTCGCATATGCCGCAGACGTTATTCTCTTTATGTGGGCTTCAGGAGACAGGTTTGGTGTGATATCAACTCCTAGATCTTTCTCTCTGTCTGTTTCATTAAGTACTTCATCTCCTATTCTGTATCCTGTGTCTGGCCTCCTGTTTCCACTGCCTAGTTTCATTACTTTGCATTTACTTGGGTTGAACTTCAACAGCCATTTGTTGGACCATTCACTCAGTCTATCTAGGTCATCTTGTAGCCTCCTACTATCATCCTCTGTTTCAATCCTCCTCATAATTTTTGCATCGTCGGCAAACATTGAGAGGAACGAATCTATACCCTCTGGGAGATCATTTACATATACCAGAAACAGTATAGGTCCAAGGACTGACCCCTGCGGGACTCCACTTGTAACGTCTCGCCAATCTGAGACTTCACCCCTCACACAGACTCGTTGTCTCCTGTTGCTTAGGTACTCCTCTATCCACCGGAGTACCTTCCCTTTCACTCCAGCCTGCATCTCCAACTTTCGCACTAGCCTCTTGTGTGGCACTGTATCAAAGGCTTTCTGACAATCCAAAAATATGCAGTCTGCCCACCCTTCTCTTTCTTGCCTTATTTTTGTTGCCTGGTCGTAGAATTCAAGTAACCCTGTGAGGCAGGACCTGCCATCCCTGAACCCATGTTGATGCTGTGTTACAAAGTTCCTTCGCTCCAGATGCTCCACTAGTTTTTTCGCACAATCTTCTCCATCAGCTTGCATGGTATGCAGGTTAGGGACACTGGCCTGTAGTTCAGTGCCTCCTGTCTATCCCCTTTCTTGTATATCGGGACTACGTTAGCTGCTTTCCAAATATCTGGCAGTTCCCCTGTTGCCAGTGATTTGTTATACACTATGGAGAGTGGTAGGCACAGTTCTCTTGCTCCTTCCTTTAGAACCCATGGGGAGATTCCATCTGGGCCTATAGCCTTTGTCACATCCAACTCTAGTAAACACTTCCTTACTTCCCCGCTGGTAATCTCAAAGTCTTCCAGTGGTTCCTGGTTAGCTATTCCCTCTCTTACCTCTGGAATTTCTCCTTGCTCGAAGGTGAAGACCTCCTGGAATTTCTTATTCAACTCCTCACACACTTCCTTGTCATTTGTAGTGAATCCTTCCGCCCCTATCCTCAGTTTCATAACCTGTTCCTTTACTGTTGTTTTTCTCCTGATGTGGCTATGCAACAATTTAGGCTGAGTCTTTGCCTTGCTTGCGATGTCATTTTCGTATTGTCTTTCTGCCTCTCTTCTCATCCTGACATATTCATTCCTGGCATTCTGGTATCTTTCTCTGCTCTCCAGTGTCCTGTTATTCCTATAGTTTCTCCATGCCCTTTTACTTTGCTGCTTAGCTAGCCTACATCTCTGATTAAACCATGGGTTTCTCATTTTCATTTCTCTGTTTTCCTTTTGGACTGGGACAAATTTGTTTGCTGCGTCCTTGCACTTCTGCGTGATGTAATCCATCATATCTTGAGCCGTCTTTCCCCTGAGCTCTGTTTCCCATGCTATATCTGTCAGAAATTTTCTTATCCCCTCATAGTTTCCCTTTCGGTATGCTAACCTTTTGGTTTCGGTATCCCTCCTCGAGTTCAATAACCCTTCTTCAATCAAGTACTCAAACACCAGTACACTGTGGTCGCTCATTCCTACTGGGTCCTCAAAACCGATTTCTCTTATGTCGGAGTGGTTCAGAGTGAAGACTAGGTCGAGTCTCGCTGGTTCGTCATTGCCTCTCATCCTTGTGGGTTCTCCGACATGCTGGGTTAAAAAGTTTCTTGTCACCACCTCCAATAGTTTGGCTCTCCACGTATCCTCGCCTCCATGCGGTTCCTTGTTCTCCCAGTCAATCCTTCCGTGATTGAAGTCGCCCATGATGAGCAGGTGGGATCTATTTCTACAGGCAGCAGAGGCTGCCCTCTCAATTATAGTGTTAACTGCCATGTTGTTGTTTTCATACTCTTGACTGGGTCTTCTGTCATTTGGTGGAGGGTTGTATATTACTGCTACTACTATTCTTGGTCCTCCCATTGTCATGGTGCCTGCTATGTAGTCTCTGAACTCCTCACAGCCCGGGATGGCCATCTCCTTAAAACTCCATTCCTTTCTCATGAGTAGGGCCACTCCGCCTCCTCCCCTACCTTCCCTCTCTTTCCTTATTACTGTGTACTCCTGGGGAAACACGGCATTCGTTATGATTCCAGAGAGTTTTGTTTCAGTGAGTCCGATTACATCTGGGTTCACTTCTTGTGCTCTTTCCCTTAGTTCACTTGTCTTGCTTGTGATCCCATCTATGTTCGAGTACATCACCCTGAAACTGACTCTCTTCTGCTTCTCCTCTGGGGGGGACCTTTGGGATCTGGGGTGAGTGGGAGCTGGGGGACCTGGCACGGGGAGATTGGTGGAGGAGGGAGGGCTTGGGGGAGGTGGGGGAGAGGGGGTGGTGGGGGAGAGGGGGAGGGTAAGGGGGGTGGGTAAGAGGGGGAGGGTAGGGGGGAGAGTGAGAGGGTGAGGGTTGGGGGGAGAGTGAGAGGGGGAGGGTTGGGGGGGTGAGAGAGGGAGGGTTGGGGAAGCATGGGGGGAGGAGAGGCTTTGGGGGATAGGGGAGATGGGGAGGCTGGGGGGGGGGAGAAGAGGGTGGAGGGCTTGGGGGCATGGGGGAAAAAGGAGGGCTGAGGTGGGTGAGGAAGAGGGGAGGGTTTAGGGGAGTGGGGGAGAGGGGAAGACTTAGGTGGGGTGGGGGAGAGTGGGGGGCTTAGGGGGCGGGGGATAAGGGAGGGCTTGGGGGTGGGAGAGACGGGAAGGCATGTGGGAGAAGGGAGGGTTTGGGGGATGGGGGAGAAGGGAGGTCCTGGGGAGAGGGGTGAGTGGGAGTAGGGGGGTGAGTAGGAGGAAGGGGGTGGGGGGGGGGGGGGGTGGGGGGGGAGAGTGCCCTAGGTGGGTACTTAGTGGGGGGCTGACAGGGGATGGGGCAGGTTGGTTGTCTGTGAGGTAGAATGTGGGGGTGGTGCCCCAATCCCTGTGGCTGTTGCACTGTTTGAGGAGGGTTCTCCACTTCCCTCTGGGATTGTAGGGTTCCGGGTTGTGGTACTCTGAATCCTTTCTCTCTCCCTGCGCTCCTTCCTCCGGTCTGCTGCCTGTATTCTTTCTTCCCTTGTCATATCCCTCTGCAGGAATACTTTTTGAACTTCGGAACATTTTTAGACCGCTCTTCCTTGCTAACAGCTCCTCTTTCGTGATTTCGCTCATAAAAACCACTTTATCATTCGGTCCCTGTCCTTGTTGAACTTTCCAAGCCTGAAAACCTTTTCACCTTTTGGGTCAGTTCCTCCATCCTTACCTCTTAACCCTTAAATGGCGCATAGCTATATACCATTGACCCCACAGCGCATACAAAAAAAAAAAAAAAAATTATTTTTTCTTCCTAACCTGTTAATTGTGTTCACTGATCACGGGAAAAATAATAAAAAAAAAAATCGTAAGTGAATATATTGGCCGCTATAGGGCAGGGAAGTCTGGCACAAACAGGCGCTCACTCAGCATGCGTCCCAGGCGGTCTGTTGATCGCCAGCTGTCAGGCCGGAGTTGCCACAAAGAGATAATTGCCTAATTATTTCAATGTCTCTGATTGATTTTTCGTAGTAGTTTTTTGCTGTAATATTATTCAATAGTGTGTAGTGTGATAATTTATATAATGAAATGGGTGAATCATCGCTGTACTCAAAAATATGGTGTGCTTATTGTTGATTCAATATGTTCATCAAATAGTGAACAAATACTTTGTCGGTTGTTATACTATATACACAGGTTATATATAAGTATCTGCATGTTTTGTTCACCATAACGAACCACTAAGTTGCTATTATGAGTCAAAAAGTAACGAGGAGTGACCGCCGTGTACCAGCCAGCCACTCACGCCCTTCCTCAAGTCATCTGACTCGCCCACATTCTCCTCCACAATACTGTTTTTGCTTTTATTCACTATATACAGACGCTATATATAAGTATCTACATTCGTGTTCACCATAACGAACCACTAAGTTGGTATGCTGAGTGGCAGTGGCAGCCCGCCACTGGCTGCCACTGCCACTGATGGACCTCACAGTCAGCTGATGGCTGCCACCCTCAAGGCCACACGCACTATTATTTCTCCTCCAACAATACTGCTTGTGGTATTACGCTATATACACACATTATATATAAATATCTACGGTTTTATTCACCAAACTTGTACAAGTAAACTGGTATGGTGCCCAAAGACGTGATCACCAGTAAACAACACGATAATTCCTGCAGACGACGCTCCTCTCACCAAAATGGCGGCTCCCAACCTCCTACTCTTGCTGTTTATACTCTCTATACACACATTATATATAAGTAGCTACATTTGTGTTCACCATAACGAACCGCTAAGCTGGTATGGTGAGTGCAGTCAATAAAAGGTGGCCACACACAGTCAGATAACAACGCCACCACCCTCCCTCCCACAGCATTACTCCTCCCTCCATGGAGCACAGCGCTAAATATCATCACAATCCTCTTATTATCAGACCCATGGTCAGTTCTATCACAGTCAGGGTCTTCTGTAATAATATTATCGCTACATAATAGCATGAACAGTATATTATGGCATTTTTAGGCGATGCTGTGGTCACAAGCTGAACAGCAGTGCTGTGAGCTCATGCTGCGTGCGTCAGGCTTGGTAGCTTACTCGATACTGAGGCCCCTAACACCCGGGAGTTTGGCCCACGATTTTTTTTAAAAATGGCGTCTGTTTACAAGAGCCCTGATGAAGGTGTGGTGAACCCCGTGTATCCGCGGGCCGTTTAAATCTTGCGTAGTACTCCAACGCATCATATGATGCGACGCGCAATTTTCTGCAAGTCGGTCAACGCATCATATGATGCGATGCGCAATTGAAGGGTTAAGGATCTCGGTAATTGCATTTTTGTCCTTATCTCTCCGCTCCTGTGGGCTGGTCCCTGTTTGCTCTTTAATGCCTGCTACTACTGCTGCTCTTTTCCTCTCAATCAGCCGGCTAGTACATCTAGCTGCTTCCTGAGAGGAAGCCACTTCCATGGCAACTTTCTTAACTGCAGACCTAGCTTCAGGGCTCTTTTTAAGCATTTCAGCAAATGAGAGCTGGGCTGTGGTGGTCCCTTCGACAGTAGCATTCCTATCTCCCTGAGGTACGGTTTGTGTCTGGTATTGTGGAAGAGTCTCCTTTAGGCATCTTATCTCCTCCTTCGCTGCCCTTAGATCATCTTGCAGGTTGGCTACGGTCTCCCTCATTACCCTCAGTCCTTCACTGAATTCATCCTACATTTGCTGGAGTACTTCTTCATCTAGTCTTCCTGTTCCCTCCCATCCTCTGTATTTGTTCCAGCTGCGATTGTCCTCCTGCGTTCGCCAGCCCGAGTTCGCATCCCTTCCATGATTTTCCCTATGTGTGTGTGTATGTGTGTGTATGTGTGTGTAATTACCTAAGTGTAATTATCTAAGTGTAGTTACAGGAGGAGAGCTACGCTCGTGGTGTCCCGTCTTCCCAGCATTCTTTGTCATATAACGCTTTGAAATTACTGATGGTCTTGGCCTCCACCACCTTCTCCCCTAACTTGTTCCAACCGTCTACCACTCTGTTTGCGAAAGTGAATCTTCTTATATTTCTTAGGCATCTGTGTTTAGCTAGTTTATATCTATGACCTCTTGTTCTTAAAGTTCCAGGTCTCAGGAAATCTTCCCTATCGATTTTATCAATTCCTGTTACTATTTTGTATGTAGTGATCATATCACCTCTTTTTCTTCTGTCTTCTAGTTTTGGCATATTTAATGCCTCTAACCTCTCCTCGTAGCTCTTGCCCTTCAGTTCTGGGAGCCACTTAGTAGCATGTCTTTGCACCTTTTCCAGTTTGTTGATGTGCTTCTTAAGTTAGTTAGAATACTGAGTGAGCAACCATGGGTGGCTCAGACACCTCTGGCTCCCAAACACCTGTCCGACGCGATGTTGAAAGATCGCGTTCTGTTGGTAATTACCTAAGTGTAATTACCTAAGTGTAGTTACAGGATGAGAGCTACGCTCGTGGTGTCCCGTCTTCCCAGCACTCTTTGTCATATAACGCTTTGAAACTACTGACGGTCTTGGCCTCCACCACCTTCTCCCCTAACTTGTTCCAACCGTCTACCACTCTGTTTGCGAAAGTGAATTTTCTTATATTTCTTCGGCATCTGTGTTTAGCTAGTTTATATCTATGACCTCTTGTTCTTAACCCTTAAACCGCGCATATCATATATAAATGATATCAATGACAAAACCGAAATCGCGCACATCATTTATATATGATTTCGTGTCTAGCGCTATAATTTAAACACCCCGCCTGGGATAGGGGCAGCTATAGTACAGCCACGACTGATAGTTGCCAGATCCCACCTAGAAAAAAAATCCAGCCCAACATTCTTGAGAGTGAGAACGTCAGTATTGCGCCAGCCACCAAGGCTGGCGCACGCAGCACGAGCTCACAGCACCGCTGTTCAGCTTGTGACCACAGCATCGCCTACAAATGCCAAAATATAAGTGATACTGCTATTATTTAGCAGTGATAGTATTACTGAAGCCCCCTGAATTTGATAAAACTGACCAGGATTCTGATAACAGCTTGATTGTGGAGATATTTAGCGCTGTGCTCGATGGAGGGAGGAGTACGGCTGTGGAGGGAGGATTGTGGCGTTGTCTTCTGACTGTGTGTGGCCACCATTTATTGACTGCACTCACCATACCAGCTTAGTGGTTCGCTATGGTGAACACAAATGTAGATACTTACATATAACGTGTGTATAGTGTGAGATAACAGCGAGAGGAGTAGGTTGGGAGCCGCCATTTTGGTGAGAGGAGCGTCGTCTGCAGGAATTATCGTGTTGTTTACCTGTGACCACAAAGGGTCTTTGGGCACCATACCAGCTTATTTGTACAAGTATGGTGAATAAAACAGGTAGATACTTATATATAATGTGTGTATATAGCATAATAACACCACAACCAATATTGTTGGAGGAAAATATTAGTGCGTGTGGCCTTGAGGGTGGCCGCCGATCAGCTGACTGTGGAGTAGCTACGTCTTTGTGCGTTTACTCACCATACAAGCTTAGATGTACAGTTATGGTGAACAAAACATGTAAATACGTATATATAACGTCTGTGTATAGTGAATAAATGCAAAAACAGTATTGTGGGAGGTAAATGAGGGTGAGTGAGGTGGTGTTGAGGGAGGGCGTGGCAGTGAGTGGCTCGCTGGTGTGTGGCGGCCACTCCTCGTTGCTTTTTGACTCACAAGACCAACTTAGTAGTTCGTTATGGTGAACAAAACATGCAGATACTTATATATAACCTGTGTATATAGTGTAACAACAGCAAAACTATTTGTTTATTGTTTTATGAACATAATAATTGAATCACTTATATGCACACCATAATTTTGAGTACAGCGATGGTTCACACATTTTATAATATAAATATACCACAATTCACTGTATGGAATAATATTACTGCAAAAAAACTAGGAAAAAATCAATCAGAGACATTGAAATAATTAGGAAATAATATATTTGTGGCAACTGCCGTCTGACAGCTCGGGCGGAGTAGACCTCGTCTGGCGAAGGCTCTGCCAACGCCCCTTTTTTGCCACACTTCCCTACCCTACTGCGGCTAAAATATGCTACCTACGATTTTTTTGTTATTTTTTCCGTGATCAGGGAACAAAAATAAACAATTCTATAAGACGAAAGAATTTTTTGGATTTTTTTTTTGTTGCGCCTGTGGGTGTGAATTCCATTTGGGCCCCTAGCGGTTTGAGGGTTAAAGTTCCAGGTCTCAGGAAATCTTCCCTATCGATTTTATCTATTCCTGTTACTATTTTGTATGTAGTGATCATATCACCTCTTTTTCTTCTGTCTTCTAGTTTTGGCATATTTAATGCCTCTAACCTCTCCTCGTAGCTCTTGCCCTTCAGTTCTGGGAGCCACTTAGTAGCATGTCTTTGCACCTTTTCCAGTTTGTTGATGTGCTTCTTAAGATATGGGCACCACACAACCGCTGCATATTCTAGCTTTGGCCTAACAAAAGTCGTGAACAATTTCTTTAGTATTTCGCCATCCATGTATTTAAACGCAATTCTGAAGTTGGAAAGCGTGGCATAGGCTCCTCGCACAATATTCTTTATGTGGTCCTCAGGTGATAATTTTCTATCTAGAACCACCCCTAGATCTCTTTCTTTGTCAGAATTCTTTAAAGATTTCTCACATAATATATAGGTTGTGTGGGGTCTATGTTCTCCTATTCCACATTCCATAACATGGCATTTATTAACATTGAATTCCATTTGCCAAGTGGCGCTCCATGTACTTATTTTGTCCAGGTCATCTTGAAGGGCATGACAATCATCTAAGTTTCTTATCCTTCCTATTATCTTAGCATCATCAGCAAACATGTTCATATAATTCTGTATACCAACTGGTAGATCATTTATGTAGACAATAAACATCACTGGTGCAAGAACTGAACCCTGTGGTACTCCGCTTGTGACATTTCTCCAGTCCGATACATTGCCTCTGATCACTGCCCTCATTTTTCTATCAGTCAGAAAATTTTTCATCCATGTTAGAAGCTTACCTGTCACCCCTCCAATATTTTCCAGTTTCCAGAACTACCTCTTATGTGGAACTCTGTCGAAAGCCTTTTTTAGGTCCAGATAGATGCAGTCAACCCAACCATCTCTTTCCTGTAATATCTCTGTTGCTCGGTCATAGAAACTGAGTAAATTCGATACACAGGATCTTCCAGATCGAAAACCATACTGTCTGTCTGATATTATATCATTTCTCTCCAGGTGTTCTACCCATTTAGTTTTAATTATTTTTTCCAATATTTTGACTATTACACTTGTCAATGATACCGGTCTATAGTTAAGGGGGTCTTCCCTGCTTCCACTTTTGTAGATCGGAACTATGTTAGCCTTTTTCCACACATCAGCTACAACTCCTGTAAACAGGGATGCCTGAAAAATCAGTTGAAGAGGAATGCTGAGCTCAGGTGCACATTCTCTCAGAACCCATGGCGAAACTCCATCTGGACCAACTGCTTTGTTCTTATTTAGCTCCTTGAGCATGAATGTGTGTGTGTGTAATTACCTAAGTGATTTTACCTAAGTGTAGTTACAGGATGAGAGCTACGCTCGTGGTGTCCCGTCTTCCCAGCACTCTTTGTCATATAACGCTTTGAAACTACTGACGGTCTTGGCCTCCACCACCTTCTCCCCCAACTTGTTCCAACCGTCTACCACTCTGTTTACTGTACTCACCTAGTTGTACTCACCTAGTT
>WNGS01163090.1:0-18009 GCA_020271785.1 Procambarus virginalis | reverse complement strand
ATAATTATTGCCTGATTTGGTACTTTAATGTTTATGCTCTAACTGTGCTCAGTATTTATGCTCAGTGATTAATGATCTTTAGTATTCATGATTTGAGTTATCATATATTTGAATATATTGTAGTTAGATTTACCATGTTATTAACCCAACAATGAACTAGTGACAAACCACACTGGTTCCTAGATATGTATGAACTTCTAGAAATAACGCCCCAATGTTGATATGTGAGGCTTGGCTTTAATTAATAATACAGTCTTCATTAATTTCAAGTGATTATTCATTAAATGAGTTTCCATAGACACTGGTTCTCTAGTGTCATTCAAATGATCAATTTTATTGGTTTTCCCTCTTTTCTCAAAGAGGTGGTCCTTCGAGTTATTTCAATACAATAATTAAATAATTTAATTTCTGAGTTCAAGCCCCAGATACACAACATTATGGTCCTTATCGAACCGGATAACAATTAATCAATTAATCTATATCGGTTCTCAGACCAAAACAACAAGCGTATCAGAAGTCTGTTCGGAAGCAGTTCGGAAGCGTATCAAGTCTGTCTGAAACATGTTCCTTTGAGGAAAGCCAGAAAGAGATCCAACGTAGAAAGAGAACGCAGAAGACACTATAAACGCAGGAAAAGAATAACGGAACTGCTTATGCAGACACGAATTTCCCGTCAAAGAAGGAATAATTTAAATAGGGAGATTGAAGAAATCGAGCGGAAATTGAAACACTCATATGAAACTGAAGAAAGGCAGTTAGAACAGAAAGCAATTCAGGAAATAAAGAAAAATCCAAATACTTCTTCACATATGCGAAATCAAAAGCAAAAACTACTGCCAGTATTGGACCTATTCGTACAAGTGAAGGTTCATACACGGAGGATGACAAAGAAATTAGTGAAATCCTAAAAAAGCAGTATGAGGACATGTTTAGCACTCCAATAAACAACATGAAAGTAGAAGATCCAGACAATTTCTTTATGCGGGATATCCAAACCCCTGTAAATATAACTGATATCAACACGAGCGCACTAAATTTTGAAAGAGAAATTGAAAACATGCCCATGCACTCGGCCCCAGGTCCAGACTCATGGAATTCAATATTTATAAAGAAATGCAAAGTGCCGGTAGCACAGGCACTCAGTATAGTGTGGAGGAAGAGCTTGGACACGGGGGAGATACCAGATGCACTTAAAGTAGCAGACATAGCCCCTCTACACAAGGGAGGGAGCAAAGCATTGGCAAAGAATTATAGACCAGTTGCACTAACATCGCACATAATAAAAGTATTTGAGAGAGTGATTAGGAGTCAGGTCACCAATTTCATGGAGACCAATGACCTTCACAACCCAGGCCAACATGGATTTCGAGCGGGAAGATCGTGCCTCTCACAGCTACTTGAGCACTACGATAAAGTCACTGAGGCATTAGAAGAAAAACAGAATGCTGATGTGATATACACGGACTTCGCAAAGGCATTCGATAAATGTGACCATGGCGTGATAGCACACAAAATGAAGTCAATGGGAATAACCGGTAAAGTAGGACGCTGGATACTCAGTTTTCTGTCAAACAGGACTCAGCGAGTAACGGTCAACCATATAAAATCTAGTCCAAGTGCAGTTAAAAGCTCTGTACCTCAGGGTACAGTCCTTGCACCGCTGCTTTTCCTTATTCTCATATCAGATATAGACAAAAATACAAGTCACAGCTTCGTATCATCCTTTGCAGACGACACAAAAATCAGTAAGAAAATTACCTCGGCTGAAGACATTGAAAAACTTCAAGCTGATATTAATAAAGTTTTCGACTGGGCATCAGAAAATAATATGATGTTTAACAGTGACAAATTCCAGGTACTCAGGTACGGTAAAAATGAGGACCTTAAACATAATACAGGGTACAAAACACAATCAAATGTGCCCATAGTAGGAAAACAACATGTAAAGGATTTGGGAATAATGATGTCTGACGACCTAACGTTTAGGGAGCATAACCAAGCAAATATTGCGACAGCCAGAAAAATGATAGGATGGATTACGAGAACTTTCAAATCCAGGGATCCCATCACAATGCTTGTACTCTTCAAGTCACTTGTGCTGTCCCGTCTTGAGTACTGCTCAGTACTCACTTCCCCCTTTAGAGCAGGAGAGATTGCTGAAATAGAGGGAATACAGAGAACATATACGGCACGCATAGACGCGATAAAGCACCTAAATTATTGGGATCGTCTCAAAGCTCTCCAAATGTACTCACTAGAAAGAAGACGAGAGAGATATCAAATAATATACACCTGGAAGATACTGGAGGGCCAGGTCCCAAATCTACACAGTAAAATAACAACGTACTGGAGTGAACGATATGGAAGAAAATGCAGAATAGAGCCAGTGAAGAGCAGGGGTGCCATAGGCACAATCAGAGAACACTGTATAAACATCAGAGGTCCGCGGTTGTTCAACGTCCTCCCAGCAAGCATAAGAAATATTGCCGGAACAACCGTGGACATCTTCAAGAGGAAACTAGATTTATTCCTCCAAGGAGTTCCGGACCAGCCGGGCTGTGGTGGGTATGTGGGCCTGCGGGCCGCTCCAAGCAACAGCCTAGTGGACCAAACTCTCACAAGTCAAGCCTGGCCTCGGGCCGGGCTTGGGGAGTAGAAGAACTCCCAGAACCCCATCAACCAGGTATCAACCAGGTATCAACATTTTGGTCTTATCGAATTGGATACATACCAATTACCATTAAACTATATCCGTTCTCAGAAACCAAAACAACATTTTGGTCTCTTAGAACTGGATACAATCCAAGAAATTCTTACAACTAGTCCTGTACTAATGAGTAGTACATACATTATACATTTTTGTGCTGACCCTACCAAGGGTGGGATTCAAACATTACAGTAACTCTGATTAGAGTGCTTCCATATTAATTATTTGTGTACTTATTATTTTTGTGTGTGGTTTTGAGTGTTGCTGTATGATCACCATTACATCTAATGGTGATAATGATGAGCTAGCCGGACGAAAGTTAATGGTGACATGCAGACACCACTCAAAATCTTTAGCTACATACTGTTAGGTAAGGACATTTAACCTCAAAGTGAGGTAGAGTTTAATTTAGCCAGAATTCAGGCTATACTCAACATTAATTATCAACTAATGAACAAGTATCCCAGCTTCATTAGTAATATTCAATCAAGTCCTATGAAATTTGGACTTAAAGCTAACATGGCTACTCCTGAGCAATTAAGGAGAACCTATATTGGCCTCAAAGGCCATTTAACTAGACTAATTAATAAGTCTGATGGCTTGTCTAAAGCTACTCCCATTGATTACTATCTACTAGAATCATCAGTGAGAGTAGCTAATATTAAATTTGATCAAGTTAAATCTGCAAGTCAGTCTTATCTTAACTCACTGAATGCTACTGAAACTGATCTAGAGGAATTAGATCAAATTGTGGCAAATATTTCCCAGTATGAAGATGAGACTCAAGATGAACTTGATGTACTATCCAGTATAGTAAAACATCAATCCAATACAAATACTACTATGTCTCAATCCAGTAATCAATTACCTGAGGTTCGTCTACCTACTTTAGACTTACCTACATTTGCAGGACTGGATGAAGAAAATTGGGACACATTTTGGACTTCATTTGAAGTTCATATCCATAACAGGTCTTATCTTGACCCAGTTTCTAAATTTTCATACCTGATTAGTCTTCTCAAAGGGGAAGCTAAAAAGGTCATAAATAACCTAGCTCTCACTGAGAGTAATTATGTGGAAGCTATAAAACTGCTGAAGTTGAATTATTGCAACCAGGAGTTAAGTATAGCTAACCTTTATTACCAATTGCTAGATCTGAATGCACCAAGTAACAGACCAGACTCACTTCAAGGCTTCAGACTAGAAGCAGAGTCTCTAGTGAAGGCCTTAGGTACTAAAGTTGATGTACCAGCCTCAGAATGGTCAATCAAGTTACTTTTGCAGAGGAAATTGCCTCAAAATATCTTAGCAGAAATCTGCTCACATTATAAAACCGAGTTTCTCACTCTCGAGCAAATATTCGAGGGGCTGAGAATAACAGTTAACAGGTTGAAGACTCATGATAAAATTAAACCTGAGTCTAAATTACCTAACATTGACAACTCAGTCAAACCCAAATTGACTTTGAATAAATCCAATAAATCTAAACCTAAGACTACTCCATCCACTGGAAAAGGGAGTGGTAGTGTAGGTATTTATACTGTATCTCCCTCTGACACTGCAACTGATGTGTCTACTACAAGGACAAATTCAGTCAGAGAGAGAAGGTGTCTGTTCTGTGATCAAGAACATCTCACCTACAAATGCACTGTTTATCCTAACTTTAATACCAGGATTAAACAACTCCAAGAATTACACAGATGCACCAAGTGCATGGGTTCTCATGAGCCCAGTAAATGTGTTGTGCAGCTACGGTTATGCAGTAGATGCCACAAATGTGTACATCATTATGCCTTATGTAGAAAAATTTCTACCCAATCTGTGACACCTGGGAAGAATTCTATGAATTCTACCACAGTACAATATTGCAAGGTACATCAGGAAATAAGTGTACTTGCTACTGAGTCAGGCAATAATACCACTCTGCCTACAGCTCAACTCAAACTAATAGACAGGAAATCTAGAGTTAACACTAGAGGTCTCTTTGATCAAGGATCACAGAAAACCTTCATCACACAACAATTAGTTGAGCAGTTAAAATTAAAACCTGCCAAAAGTGTGAGACTGAATATTTCTGGGTACTTGACTAATAGTGGACCTCGTGAATACCAAGTAGTCAAGGTGTTAGTGAGACTTGGATCTTCTACTAGTCCAATACAAGCGGTAGTAGTAGTAGATAAACTTCCTACAGACCTGCAGGTCACAGGACTAGCTCGCACTGTGAGATATCTTAAACGAAACCGCATGAGGCTAGCAGATCACAAAATAAATTCTGACTGCCTCACAGATGTTGGTATACTTATAGGCGCTGACCATTATTATAAATTTATAACTGGATGCACCAGACAACACGGAATGAATTTGTTGTCATCTGCTGGAGGCAAGTTGCTTACTGGACCGGTGCTTTTCCAACAAAAGGCAGCGTCAACCAACACACAAGCTAACAATGCAATAGTGGCGTGACTAGGCTTGGAACAGTCACCCCTACATTTCAGAGAAATATCTGAAGATAATGAGTCTGATCCACCTGTACATCGTCTGTGGGATTTAGACACTTTAGGTATTGTCCCTGAACAACCAAGTCCTGATGATATGTGGACTTACCAGCAATATCTAGATACAGTTGTCTATAAAGACAAACAATACTGGGTGAGACTGCCATGGAAGTTGAATCATCCACAACTTCCAGTTAATTATTTCATGGCAGCCTCTCAATTACAGTCACAATTAATGCGGCTGAAAAAACAGCCAGATAAATTAAATATGTACCATCAATTAATTCAGCAACAACTCAACAGTAAATTTATTGAAGTTGTTGACAATGATGACCGAAAAACAGGTCACTATTTACCCCATCACGCTGTGTTGAAAGATTCATTGACAACACCAATACGTATTGTTTTCAACTGTAGTGCCAAAGTGAAGGCAAACAGCGTGTCTTTGAATGAATGTCTCCAAACGGGACCTAGCCTAACACAAAGGCTACATGATGTACTGTTACGATTCCGTACTGGTATTTTCGCTTATACAGCTGATATCAGTAAAGCTTTCCTTAGAGTAGGCTTGCAAGAGGAGGATCGTAATTACACCAAATTTCTCTGGATTAAAGATCCCCAGGATCCTGACAGTGATGTCATAACCTATCGGTTTGCCTCTGTGCTTTTTTTGGAGCGACTTCCTCACCGTTTCTACTTCAAGCTACATTAGATACACATTTGAAGAAGTCAAATAGCCTTTATAAAGCAGAGATCAGTGACAACTTGTATGTCGATAATTTCCAGGGAACTACTAATGATAAATCCAAATTGGTAGAAATTTACCATGAGGCTAACCGTGAGTTATTAGGAGCCAATATGCCACTACAATCATGGGCCTCAAACAATAAATCATTAAACCAGATAATCGAGAAAGAATTTCCGGGTTATCAGGTGCCTACTCAATTAAAAGTTCTGGGCGTGGAATGGAACACAGGTACTGACGAGATGAATGTCAAGTCAGTACAAACCAATAATTCATCCCTTACCATGAGAAAATTGCTCTCATATGTCAGTCAACCATTTGACCCTTTAGGCTTACTTAGTCTTATATTAATAAGGGGCAAACTCCTAATGCAAGGAATGCTGGCAGAAACATATGGGATGAGATGATCCGTTGCCAATTGAGTTACAAGAGAAATGGCAAATACTCGCAACGGATTTCAATCAATTAGGTGTTTTGAAATTTCCTCGTAATGCTTCAGGACAAAACTTACCTACAAATTTGCACATTTTTTGCGATGCCTCTGGCAAAGCGTATGGTGCTGCAGCCTATTTAGTCAATAGTGCACAATCAATTTTACTCACATCTAAAGCAAGAGTTGCTCCAATCAAGAAGAGATCTTTACCTCAAATGGAGTTAACTGCATTGCTAGTGGGAGTAAGATTGGCTCATTGCCTGACCAAGACACTCAATAATATTCACTTTGGTGAGATCGTAGTGCGGTCAGACAATGAGGCAGTCTTACAATGGGTAAGAAATAACAATAATAAAACTCCCTACGTTAGTAATCGTGTTAGGGAAATTCATGAATTATCTGCTGGATATAAATTCAGACATGTCCTCACTAAGGACAATCCTGCAAATTACTTATCAAGAGGTTTAACATTTAAACAGTTAAGCAAGTCTTCGATGTGGTTTAATGGACCTTCATGGCTTGTTAGTGGTCAGTGGCCCAAACAGAAACCACAAGTCATAGTGACCAGTATCACTATTCCCATGAAAGACCCAGAACCTCATCGAATCTCAGCTATTAATCCTTACAATTATTCTAACTTGAGTAAGTTATTAAGAGTGATGTGGTATCTGTATATAGCTGAGACAGTCTTGGTAGTAAGGCTGATGTAAAGTCATTCCTGGTTACTGACTTTAATACTTATAAACGATTACATGACTATGGCTCCCAAGCTTGGCAGGCGTCCTGTGCGCTCTTGTTTACCTTCTCTAGTGGCGTCCAGCCGCCGCACATAGAAAACGGATGGTACCATTTTCTGTGAACATGACATCCCTCCTTTTCTTTAAAAAGAATGAATACAGGATGTCTACCATGCTTGTAGCACAAAGCAAAGTTATTGACACAAAGTAAGTTATTAACATATCAAGAGATATTGCATATATTTAACATTAATTAAGCACACAAAGAATTTAAACAATCTTTACCACAAAGGATTTCAATGTTAAAAATACATATGCAATGTTAAACAAACATGAAAGAAACTGTAATACAAAGTTACAAAATATTGAATGAGAGATCTGCATTATTCAAACAATATTAAATTTAGTTCAGCATAACAAGTAAATACTTTGCATTACATAGGAACACAATTAATCATCATATCGTGTAGGGCGTTTAACATGACGTTTTGGACGAGAGTCCTTAAGTACAAGAATATCCCTCGATGAATTGTTTATCGAGTTATAACTCATTTTTTCTTTTTCTTTTGCACGACTTTGCACTTCATCATTTTCTACACTAGTTGGAATCACTTTGAAATAAGCCATATTACGTGTTATACTATGATCTCTATTACTCGCTGTTACCATAGTTCCTTTTACACTAATCACTTTATATGGTTTTGTATCATACGGCATATCTAACTTTCCCTCTTTTTTCTTTTTAACGAGAACAGTATCTCCAACCTTTATGAATTGTTCCTTTGCACGTTGATCATGAGCAATTTTCATTTTGCCCTTCGCTAGTGCATCCTTCTGAGCGAGACGTTTATCCGTTACCTTGGCTGGCATGACAGGTAGTGCGATTCTCATAGGACGTCCAAATAAAAGTTCGCCAGGCGACTTGCCCAGTGTTCCATGCGGTGTTGCACGGTAGTTCCTGAGAAAAGCATACATAGCTTGTTTCCAGGATCGTCCTTCGGCATGAGCACAGCGTACCGCTTTCATGAGAGGTTGCATGAATCTCTCGACTTCTCCATTTGCTTGAGGATGTAGTGGCATCACACGGCGGTGTTTGAATCCAATATGCTCAGCAAAGTTGACAAAGTCTTGTCCATTAAATGGCGGTCCATTGTCCGTCTTGACAACTTCAGGAATGCCAAAGTTTGAAAAGATCTTGTCGAGCTTCGGGATGACAGCCTTTGCAGATGTGGAAGTGATGATTTCTACTTCTGGATAACGTGAGTGATCATCAATGACTACCATCAAGTACTCTCCAGTTGGTAGCGGTCCACAGAAATCCATCGATACTTCCATCCATGGTGCAGCAGGTAGTGGTGAAGGTTGTAGAGGTGTTGGTCTTGAAGTATCCACTGCAGCTTGGCAAGGGACACAGGCATCATGCATGTCCTTAGCTTGACGATCAATGCCAGGAAACCACACCTTTTCTCGTAGCAGCTGTTTGGTCCTTACAAGACCTTGGTGTCCTTGATGTGCAAGCTTCAGAGCACGTTGCTGGAGAACAGCTGGAATGACGATACGAGTACCTCGCAGCACGGTGTCGCGTTGTTGCGTAACACTTAATTCTGTCTGGATGCGTTCAAGTGCTTTGAATGCATCTTGGTCAACTCCTGAGGGTGGGATGCGTGGAAACTTTTTCTTAGTCAATGCATCCACTGTTGCTTGCAGAGTTGGGTCCTCTAGGGTTGCAGTACGGATTTCATCAAGAGTGAGAGCCTTAGGGACTGCATCACAGGTTACAGAGTGTACATATTCCTCGGCAACTTGCTGATGCTTGGTGATGGTGAAACTGTTGGCAGGATGTCGACTGATGTAATCAGCGGGATTGCCTGCACCCGGCTTGTATTTCACCGTAAAGTTGTATGGTTGCAGACGAAGAGCCCATCTCTCAATGCGAGCTGGTGGTTTGGACTTTGGATTATTGAAGATGGTCTCCAACGGTTTGTGGTCAGTGACTATCGTGGTAAAGGGTGCACCAAGCAGATACACATTGAAGTGTTCACAGCCCCATACAAGAGCAAGAGCTTCCTTCTCTGTCTGACTGTATCGTTGCTCAACATCTGTGAGAGAACGGCTGGCATAGGCAATTACTACTCTTGAATCTGGTTGACCAGGTTTGTGTTGGGCTAACACAGCACCTAAACCAACAGGACTAGCATCCACCGTTAACTCAGTGTCCATTGATGGATCAAAGTATGCAGCAGTCGCATTTTCTACTAGTGCATCTTTCACAGCATCAAATGCATTTTGCTCGACATCGCTCCAGTACCATGATGCATTTTTCTTCAGGAGCTCACGTAGAGGCTTCGTAATGGTAGCAAAATCTGGAATGAAGCGAGAACAGTAGTTTGCCATTCCCAGAAAACTATGTACTTCAGTGGATGTTGAAGGAGGTGCAGCATTCTTGATATCTGCAACTTTCTTAGGATCTGGAGATAGACCTTTGTCACTAAGTACATGTCCAAAGAATTCAATTTTATGTTGATTGAACTCACACTTTGCTCGGCTTAGCGTCAAATTCTTTTCTCGTAAGCGTTGCAATGTTGCACGAAGAGCTTTGTCGTGTTCAGCTTGGGTACGGCCATAAACAATGATGTCATCAGACATGTTGTCAGCATTAGGTATATCTTGCAATACCTGGCTGATGATGTGCTGGAATACTTCAGCAGCACTGTTAATACCAAAACTCAGGCGCTTGTACCTATACAGACCTCGATGTGTCGTAAACGTTGTGATGAATCGACTCTCATCATCAAGTTCAAGCTGATGATAGCCCTTGTTTAAATCTAACTTGCTGAATACAGTTGCACCATTCAAGCGGTATATCATATCATCTACAGTGGGTGTAGGATGGCGTTCACGCATTATTGCCTTGTTGGGAACACGCATGTCTACACAAATGCGTATCTCATCTGGATTCTTCGGCTTTGGTGGAGTGACAATTGGGCTTACCCATGGTGTTGGGCCTGTTACCGGTTCAATGATATCTAGTTCTATCAGCCTATCCAGTTCGGCATCGACTTTCTTGCGAGTATGGAATGGTTGTCGGCGATGTGGTTGGGCAACTGGAATTACATCTGGGTTGATATGCAGATGTACCTTGCTATCAGTATAACAACCTATGGATTTAAACCGATCAGAAAATTCAGCAACAATAGCATCAACATTGTTTGCAGATTCCACTGCTACAGCATTAGAAAGCTGAAGTAGCCCCAATTTGGTTGAAGTCTTGTAACTGAGTAAAGACTCCTTTGCATTCCTAACAACATGGAATGTAGTAATGAGCATTGCATTCTTTGACTTAATCTCTGCAGTGAAAGTTCCAATCACTGGTAAGGCTACCTTTGAAGCATAGGCAGTGGCTTTGCCATTGTATTTTTCAAGCTTTGGTAACTGTTTTTTAAATTTCTCATAGTGGCACTCAGCAATGGTGTCAATGTTTGATCCAGTGTCAATGAGAATTTTGAGACAAATGCCAGCAATGTATACTATAGTCTCTGGGTTGTTTGGAAGATCATTCCATTTTGTGATTGATTGTACTCCATAAATATAATCACATTCACTGTCATCTGAGACTGGTTGTAATGAAATGTTGTCTTGTATATTATTAACATTCTTGATTTGAGGTGCAATATTGTGTTTGCCACCTCGACTCCTATGACTTGATCCTCGTACATTGCTTTTATTTATTGATTGTGGTTTCTTTAGTGCGGAACGACACATAGCACCAAAATGATTTAGTTTTCTACACTCATAGCACTTCTTACCTTGTGCAGGACAAACATTATCTTGGTGTGGGTAGTCTCCTCCACAATTGTAACATTTATTGTTGACACCCTCTGATGTGAGTCGTTGTGACTGCTTGAGTCTTGTTCCATGACTCCAGTTGTGATGTGGTTCTCGGCTCAATTTAATGTTAGGTTTGGCATGATATCTTCTATATCATGGTGTACTCCCTGAACCTTACATACTTCATGACTGTTAGTAACAGTGGCAGAACCGTTGTTGGCACTGCACTCCATGGCACGAGCATCACGTGCAGCATCTTCCATTCGACGAGCCATATCCAGTATCTTGTTAAGAGAACTTTCATCATCAACAAGTTCTAGAGCTCTTCGACGAAGACGTGTAGATGTGCATGTTTCAATTATTTGCTGTTTGATTTCTTTGTCAACATCAGCAAACTCACAGTGGGCTGCTAAACCCTGCAGACGTGTATGGTATTGATCAACAGTTTCATTAGAGAGTTGTTTTGCTCTCCTGAAATGCATAATTTCCATAGCAGTATTTTGCCTTGGTTTGAAATGCTCAGTTAATTTGGCCTTGGCAGTGTCATAATCTTTGGCACCACCAGTATCTTTCAGTGTATCAAAGATATCACAAACTCTATCACCTGCATAATGAAGCAGAAAGGCACGCTTTCTTTCAGCACTTTTGATGTCAGAAACTATCAACAAATTTTCAAACCTTTTAAGCCATTTGACCCACCTCTGTGACAGGTTTGTCTGGTCACAGTCAGGATCAAATGCAGGAAACTGAGGTATATTTGCCATTTTTACTGAATAAATTTAAACTTATCACTTAAATGTTCCTCAGAATATATAACACTTACTGCACTGTATATGTTATTTAAGAATTCACTGTAATTACTTTAATTTTGCAAAGCACACAAGCATTTTAATGCAAAAGTTCACAACAGTGCACAACACAGCAGCAACTGACTTCTTACCTAGCCCTTGTGTACATGTGTTGTTCCTACTCACAGCAACACAGCAGTTGTTAGCAGTTGGTACAGCAGTTGTCAGCAGTTGGTACAGCAGTTGGCAGCAGTTGGCTCACAGCGTGAAGAATTTTGTAGCACGGAGCGTCGTTTCGTAACCAAAACATCGGGTTTTGTACACTGCATCAAAGCGTCGTTTCGTACAGAGCGTCGGCACACATGTATCGCAGATTCCTCTATCACAGCTTGTCAGCACAGCTTGGGTAGCACACAGCATTGGCCAGCACACAGCAACGGCCAGCACACAGCAACGGTCAGCACACAGCAACGGTCAGCACAAAGCATGGGGTATGGTGCTCACAGCTTCTCTTCCTCCTCCGGGCGCGTGAGGCAGCATGCTTCTTCCTTGTGTTTTGTTGAACAAAATACCTGCGTTCCCAGTTCATCCTCGTCGCCAGTGTGGTATCTGTATATAGCTGAGACAGTCTTGGTAGTAAGGTTGATGTAAGGTCATTCCTGGTTACTGACTTTAATACTTATAAACAATTACATGACTATGGCTCCCAAGCTTGGCAGGCGTCCTGTGCGCTCTTGTTTACCTCCTCTAGTGGCGTCCAGCCGCCGCACATAGAAAACGGATGGTACCATTTTCTGTGAACATGACAAGTGACAGCACATGTGTTTGACTTTCTTGCTAAGATAGGAATCAAGCATAAGTTTCCCAATCCTATCATCTACTGGATCAAACGTGCACAACAAGAGACATATGGAAGTGAATATGAAAATCTTCCAGATAAATTAACCAAGTCTCTAGATGAATATGTGAATATGAAAATCTTCCAGATAAATTAACCAGTCTCTAGATATCTGGTATGATACCAACACTCATAATATATTAAGGTGTGGAGGACGTTTGCTTCATGCAAAAATTGATTTGGACACAAAGAATCCAATCCTTCTACCACGTCACCACATTATTACAAAACTTCTAGTTTTACATCACCATCAATATGGTACTTTGCATGGTGGAGTGTTAGACACTCTCACCGACCTCAGACAGAAATATTGGCTTCCTCAAGGTCGTCAAACTGTCAAATCAATCATTAAGTTCTGTATAATCTGCAAACGCTACGATGCTCGAGTATGTCCTTACCCAGGACCTCCACCACTCCCTAAAGAGAGAGTAGTTCATCTTCGTCCGTTTGAGACCACTGGTGTCGATTACACAGGAGCCTTGCTTCTCACTGGCAATCCAGATAAGATACCAGTGAAAGCTTATATTTGCCTCTTCACATGTGCTACTACACGAGGCGTACATCTAGAAGTGACTTCTGACATGAGTGCTGAAGCCTTCATCCAAGCTTTTCGTAGATTTGCAGCTCGCAGATCCTGTCCCAAACTCATGATATCTGATAATGGCTCAAATTTTGTGGCAGGAGAAGTCTGCTTACGAGAGATATGGAATCATCCAGAAGTGCAGTCTGTCATGCAGAGACGACAATGCCACTGGAAATTTATTGCTCCCAGAGCCCCCTGGAAGGTGGGTTCTATGAACGTATGATAGGGACTGTCAAGAAGTGTTTAAGGAAGACCTTGCATCGGCAGAAAATTAGTTACTCAGAGCTCCAAACACTCGTCGTGGAAATTGAGGCGCAAGTCAACAATCGCCCATTAACTTACCTATCAGATGATTTCTCACAGAGAGAGCCTCTGAGTCCCTCGCATTTAATACATGGAGGCCTGCTGAGCCCTCTGATACCTTTGGCAGAAGAGGACCCCGTCGATCCTTCTATGTAACCAGGAGTGACTTAGTACAAAGTTACCAACATCTCTCGAGAGTATTGAAAGGTGGAATGAGGTGTGGACTCGAGAGTACCTCACCGCTCTACGAGAGTACCACTATGGAGCTTCGTGCCCCTATAATAAAGTACAACTTAACCAGGAGACCTAGTACTAGTTGACAGTGATGGGCCAAGGTTCAGAATGGCCTATAGGCAAAATTATTGCTTTCCACCCAGATCACCAAGGCATCCTGAGAGTAGTACGAGTTTTGTGCGGAGGCACTACTACCCTAAAGACATTAGAGAAGTTGGTACCTCTCGAATTAGCAGAACAAGAGTGTTTATCAGAACCAGCTTCACCAACAGTTTCCGAGGACAACAATTCTGATCCACCGAGCACACGCCCCACTAGAGCAGCTGCTCAACAATGTAAAAGGAAACTACAAGCCTATTATAGCTCTGACTAAGAGCAAATAATTTTTCATCCTATTTGAGCGATCATGATGATACTGTTGTGATGTCTAGTAACCAATCAGCTACAAGTCACAAGACCCAGACATTCACCTCACAGTAGATTCTCTGTTACTTAAATTGTATGATTAATCATTAACTTGTGTAAGCTATTAATTATGACATTGAATTTCATGTCTTAAATTCTTGTATGTCCTTGACAATTACGGGACTCCGTTATGTGTGTACTAACATACTAACCTTAATACTAACTTCAGGATAGGTACGTCAGTACTCAACATGACACTGCGACCGAGGTTTCTCCCCCGGAGGTTATGTTGGAAATTTCCAACACTTATCATCTACTATTGTGTTATAATAACTCATCATCACCTTACTAATTGCAGTAGTTCTTAATACCACTAACAGTAGTGTTAATATAATTTAATCTGAGCTATTGCTGATAATAAGACTCCTGATCATGTAAAATCGAGAGTTATTAATTGAAATTATTTCATAACAGTTTTTATTCTGTTACGATCGAATGTTCTGGAGAGTATAAATATTATCTCCATTTCTCGCTAGAGATCATTTATCGAGAATATGATAATTATTAAATCCCTATAATTGCAACCCAGTTCATATTACCGTATTTCATACATAATTGCGCGGAAAAGAATAATTCGTGATAATAATTTCTGTGATGAATGCGAGAGCGGGTTGGGGAAGGCGGCGACGCCATTACTCAGGAAGGCTTGGTCACGAGGCAGCGTTGACGAGAACACATGGTGGCGTCTGGGAATTCTTATCGACAAGAATTACGTTGTACCCAGTTAACAAGTGACTATTACTTGTCTATGTGTTCTCTAGTGCCTCGTCAGTTAATAACGCGTCAACAATTGAAGCCAGGCTCGTAATTACATGTGTGTGAGATTTTTCTCTACGCCTACCNGACTTAGACCCATCGGTGAAGATGGGAACGGAGTGGGAATGAGAAGAAAAGTGCTCAAGGAAGAGGCGTTTCAGAACTGTAGGAGGGGTAAAAGCTTTAGTGATACAGGTCAGAGAAGTACAAAATTTGGAAGGGGGACCCTCCACGGGGGCAAGGATGGAACAATATGAGGAGAGAAACATTGGTAATATGAGCTGAAAGAGAATCCTGTAAGCGAGACAAAGGACAGAAAGAGGAAGAGTGAAGAGGAACAGGAACTACAGGAGGGGTAAAAGTCAAAGCACGATAGAGGCGAGAGTGAGGATGCTGTAAGGATCGCGCAAGATAGCGAAGACTGTAGCGATCACGGGATCCTGGAGAGACATGTCAGCATACAAGACACGAGAGCCAGTGTCAGCGTACAAGCTGAGGGTAGGAGTTGAACGAAAAGCACCAGAGCTGAGGCGCAACCCAGTATGGTGCAAAGGATCAAGACGGCGAAGAGTAGAAGGAGAAGCAGAAGAGTATGCAGGGCAACCATAATCGAGTTTAGACAGGACGAGAGAGAATGCAAATAGAGGAGCGTGCGCCTATCCGCTCCCAAGAAGTATGGGACAAAACCTTAAGTAGGTTAAGGGCCTTAGAGCATTCAACACGGAGGTAAGAGACATGGGGCGACCAAGACAAACGAGTGTCAAAGAATAACCCCAAAAGTTTCGCTGAATCTTTGTACTCAAGGGGATGACCATAAAGTGACAAAGAGGGACGAAGAACGACCCGCTTCCGAGTAAAAGTCATGGCACAAGTCTTAGTACTAGAGAACTTGAAGCCATGATTGGTGGCCCAAGAGGACACGGCATCAATCGCAAGTTGAAGCCGCCGTTGAAGGAGAGGCGAATCATCACCTCGACAGCAAAGAGTAAGATCGTCAACATAAAGAGCAGAGAAGATGCCAGAAGGAAGGGAGGAAAGAAGACCATTGAGGGCAACCAGAAAAAGAGTAGTACTCAGAACACTACCTTGGGGCACACCTTCATACTGCTGAAAAGAGGCAGAGAGAGTGGCACCAAGCCTGACCCGAAAGGTACGACGAGAGAGAAAGCTTTGAAGGAAGAGAGGGAGATTACCACGAAGGCCAAAAGAACGAAGTTGGGACAGAATATGGTATCTCCAAGTCGTGTCATAAGCCTTTTCCAGGTCAAAAAGGACAGCAACAACGGAGGTCTTCGCAGCAAAAGCAGTACGAATATAGACCTCCAAGTTCACCAGGACATCAGTCGTGCTGCGGCACTTGCGAAAACCAAATTGAGAAGGAGAGAGGTGGCGATGGTGTTCCAAGAACCACATCAGACGGACATTACCATACGCTCAAAGAGCTTGCAAACACAACTCGTGAGAGCAATAGGGCGGAAGTCCTTAGGGGACGTACCGAGAGACCCTGGTTTCCGAATAGGGAGTACAATGGCATCGAGCCAGTCCTCAGGGACGGACGACGACTCCCAGACCTGGTTATACAGACTCAGTAAATACTGAGACGTGCACGGAGGGAGATGGCGAAGCATCTCATAATGAACGTCATCCGAGCCCGCCACCGTAGATCCGCAGAGGGCCAGGGCAGACTGAAGTTCAGAAAGAGAGAAAGGATCGTTATAGGGAAGGCGGAGATGAGTGCGAAAATCTAAAGGATAAGATTCAAGAACAGGCTTACAAAGAAGGAAGGATTGAGGGAGATGAGAACCAGAGCTAACAGAAGAAAAGTGGGAACCCAGTTCGGTCGCGACCTGCACTGGATCCGCCACAAGAGTACCACGGAGGTGGAGAACCGGCGAGACATCCGGAACGAACTTGCCCACAATCTTGCGGATCTTCTTCCAGATCTGCAGCAGAGGAGTATCGGACGTAATGGTGGAACATAAGATTTCCAACTCTCACGTTTAGCTGTACGGATGGTCCTACGGGCCACCGCACTTGCCTTCCGAAACAGAATAAAAGAATCAGCCGTCTGCCGGCGAAGGTGTTTCTTCCAGGCCGCACGCTTACAGCGGACAGCCGAGCACAGTCCGCATTCCACCAGGGAACGCACTTCCGTGTGCCCCGGGAGGAAGAGCGAGGAATAGAGTGGAGGGCAGCGTTGAAGACAGTGTCTTAAAAAGAAGGAGGGGCGAGGAAGAGGCAGAGAGGAGAGGTCAGAAAGAGTAGCACGGAGGGTGAATAGGCACCAGTCAGCTTGGCAAACTGCCACCTAGGGAAGGAGAGGGGAGGGTGGAAAGAGAAAAAGGAAACGAGGATAGGAAATGATCACTGTTATGGAGGTCATCAAGAACCTGCCACGTGAAATCTAAGTAAAGGGACGACGAGCAGAGAGAAAGATCAAGACAGGAAAGGGTGCGAGTTCGAGAGTCCACATGAGTGGGCTCACCAGAATTCAGAAGAGATAGAGAAGAAGCGAGGACGAACGGTTCGAGAAGACGGCCTCGGGTGTTTGTCAGAACATCACCCCAGAGGGAATGTCGACAGTTGAAATCACCCAAAGGAGCACCGGCTCTGGCAAGGAGTCCAGGAGGTGCTTAAGATCAGGAAGGGAAAGCGGGACATTTGGGGGAGATAAATGGAACAGACTGTATACCATTTACCCACAAAAACACGGGCAGCAGAACAATGGATAGGTGACGGAAGAAGTAGGGGGACGAAGGGAATATCAGATCGAATTAAGAGAGCAGTAGAGTTACGGGCCCCAGCAAGAGCGGGGGGGGAGAGAAAGAAAGGAATAACCACGAAAGTGACCAGGACGAGCACCAAGCATGGGTTCCTGGAGACAAACACAAAGCAGTGAAACTGTGTAATTAGAAGTTGGAATTCATGGAAGTTAGCATAAAATCCAAGAATATTCCACTGAAGAATAGACATTACTAAAGAGAAAGGACAGTAACAGAGAACAAAAAAAAAAGAGAATAAAGGTATAGAAGAACAC
>WNGS01163088.1:34437-45984 GCA_020271785.1 Procambarus virginalis | reverse complement strand
TAGGTCCGAATGGTACATAGCCCTGTGGGGACTCCACTGGTGACTTGCCGCCAGTTGAGGTCTCCACCCGCACTGTAAACAAGTCTCTGCTATTCCGAACTTGATTAGGTACTCCCTTCTTAATTTCCACGGGATTAGCCGCCCTACCGTTACTACCGCTTGTTTCTCCCAGGCTTCTTTTTGCATTGTCTATGCCTTTGTGTTTTATGGGGTGTACTGTGTCAAAGGTTTCGACCAGTCCAAATAATATGCAGTCTCCACCACCCCTGTCTCTTTCTTGCTTAAATTTGTCTTGTCCAGCTGATCGTGAATTACTTCAAGCTGCTGCTTAGCAAATTTTACCCTCCCTGACACCATGTGATGGGTTGTCCAGAAGTCTCTTCTCTCCGGAATTGTGTTACTAGGTTTTTTCCTCACAATGACTTCTCCATAGCACCCTGCATGGTATACAAGTTAACGGGACCACGGCTGTAGACTCAGGTGGCCTTGTGTCTAGTCACACTCTTTTGTTAATGTGGTACACGTAATTAGCAGTGGACTATCCTGTTTCTGATATACGTAAATGATCTCCCAGAGGGTATAGACTCATTCCTCTCAATGTTTGCTGACGACGCCAAAATTATGAGAAGGATTAAGACAGAGGAGGACAGCTTGAGACTTCAAGAAGACCTGGACAAGCTGCAGGAATGGTCGAACAAATGGCTGTTAGAGTTTAACCCAAGCAAATGTAATGTAATGAAGATAGGGGTAGGAAGCAGGAGACCAGATACAAGGTATCATTTGGGAGATGAAATACTTCAAGAGTCAGAGAGAGAGAAAGACCTGGGGGTTGATATCACGCCAGACCTGTCCCCTGAAGCTCATATCAAGAGGATAACATCAGCAGCATATGCCAGGTTGGCTAACATAAGAACGGCCTTTAGAAACTTGTGTAAGGAATCTTTCAGAACATTATATACCACATATGTCAGACCAATCCTGGAGTATGCGGCTCCAGCATGGAGTCCCTATCTAGTCAAGCATAAGACTAAACTGGAAAAGGTTCAAAGGTTTGCCACCAGACTAGTACCCGAGCTGAGAGGTATGAGCTACGAGGAGCGACTGCAGGAATTAAACCTCACTTCGTTGGAAGACAGAAGAGTTAGGGGGGACATGATCACCACATTCAAGATTCTCAGGGGAATCGACAGGGTTGATAAAGACAGGCTGTTTAACACAAGGGGCACACGCACTAGGGGACACAGGTGGAAACTGAGTGCCCAAATGAGCCACAGAGATATTAGAAAGAACTTTTTTAGTGTCAGAGTGGTTGACAAATGGAATGCATTAGGAAGCGATGTGGTGGAGGCTGACTCCATACACAGTTTCAAGTGTAGATATGATAGAGCCCAATAGGCTCAGGAAACTGTACACCTGTTGATTGACGGTTGAGAGGCGGGACCAAAGAGCCAGAGCTCAACCCCCGCAAGCACAACTAGGTGAGTACAACTAGGTGAGTACACACACACACACACACACACACACACACACACACACACACACACACACACACACACACACACACACACACACACACACACACACACCTGGGTTTGGACCCGCAATTCTAAACGTCTGTGTCTATTGTACTGACGACAGACCTATTTCTCTATATCTATTACACAGTTTTCATACACATATTCCTCACTCACTCCTACCATCCTTCCTTCCCTCCTACATTCCTTCCTTCGTTCATTCTTCAACCTCCCCCATACGCACACACACACGTCCCCACCCATCCAATACACACACACACACACACACACACACACACACACACACACACACCACACACCACCACACACACACACACACACACACCACACACACACACACACACACACACACACACAAATACACACACGCACTCACACACTCACACACTCAGACTTCTCTCTCTCCCCCCCTCTATCTCCCCCCTCTATCTCTGTCATAGGAGAAAGCATGACGAGAGAACAGATACTAACTCGGGGAAACAATCGAAGGGAGACGAACATGGGAGGGGCTCACTCAGGGGATGGAGAGGAACAGGAAGCCTAGATTAGGGAAACATTCCAACACATGTGGAAGGAATTTAGTGAAGGACTGAGGGTAATGAAGGAGACAGTAGCCAACCTGCAGGATGAACTGAGGGCTGCAAAAGAGGAGATAAGAAGCCTCAAGGAGACTCCTCCCCATTACCAGACACAGACCATCCCTCAGGAAGTTGGTGATGCTACTGTTGAGGGGATTACACAACAGCACTCATTTGCAGAAATGCTCAAAAAGAGTCTTAAAGCTAGGTCTGATGTTAGGGAAGTTGTCATGGAAGTGACTTCATCTCAGGAAGCGGCTAGATGTACTAGCCAGCTGACAGAGCGAAAAAGAGCAGTAGTAATAGTAGGCATTAAGGAGTAAACAGGGACCGGTCGAGTGGAAAGGAGAGACAAGGACAAAAATGTAGTTAATGAAATCCTTAAAGGGATAAAGATGGAAAGGGCAGACCAAGATATTGAAAAGGTTTTTCAGGATTGGACGGTACAACAAGGACAGAGACCGTGTGATAAAGGTGGTATTCAAGAGCGAGAGAACAAAAGAGGACTTGCTAGCAAGGAAGAGCGGACTAGAAAATGTACAGAGGTTCAAAAAGGTATTCCTGCAGAGATATGACAAGGGACGAGAGAGAGAGGGCAGCAGCCGCGAGGAGGGAGCGCAAGGAGAAAGAAAGGAATCAGGGAGCCACAACCCTGAGCCTTACAATTCCAGAGGGGAGCGGGGAACCCTCCACAAGCAACTCAACAGACACAGTGAGAGAAGCACCTCCCCATCCTCCACCCAATAGATGCCCTACCCCCCCCCCTCCCAGGATCTCCCATCTCCCCCTCTCAGGCCCTCCCTAATCCTCTATGCTCTCCCTTCTCCCCCCCACCCCAAGACCTCCATTCTCCCGCCCCCTAAACCCTCCAGTATCGTCCACCCTCCTGGGCCCCTCCCTTCTCCCCCACTCTCCTCAGCCCTCCCTTTTTCTCGTCCCCCTCGGCACTCCCTATCCCCAACCTTCCCCCTAAGCCCTCCTTCCTTTCATGCTCCCCCCCAAGCCCTCCATTTCCCCTCATTCCCCCAAGCCCTCCCTCCTCCCATAACCCTCCCCAAGCCTCCCTTTCTCCCACACTCTTCAAAGCCTCCCCCTCTCACGCCCCCCCAAGCCCTCTTTTCTCCCCAACCCCCACAAACCCTCCCTCCTACACCACCCTCCCCGTACCAGATCCTCCCAGCCCCGTAGACCACAGACCCCCCGGTCCTCCTTCATAGGTCCCCCCCCCATCCCAGTCCTTCCCTGTTCCCTGCTTCATGGGAAGCAATAGGATCTGAGAAAGGACGGAAGAGAGTCAGCTTCAGGGTGATGTACTCGAACATAGATGGGATCACCAGCAAGGCAAGTGAATTACAGGAAAGAACACAGAAGTGAACCCAGATGTAATCGAACTCACAGAAACGAAACTCAGGTATCATAACGAATGCGGTGTTTCCCCAGAACTATACTGTAATAAAGAAAGAGAGGAAAGGACGGGGAGGAGGTGGAGTGGCCTTACTAATGAGAAAGAAATGGAGCTTCAAGGAGATGGTCATCCCGGGCTGCGAGGGATTCAGAGACTAAATAACAAGCACCATGACATTGGGAGGACCAAAAGCAGTAGTAGCAGTGATATAACCCTCCACCAAATGATAGAAGACCAAAGCAAGAGTATGACAACAACAACATGGCAGTTAACACTATAATTGAGAAGGCAGCCTCTGCTGCCTGTAGAAATAGATCCCATCTGCTCATCATGGGACACTTCAATTACGAAAAGATAGACTGGGAGAACAAGGACCCGCATGAAGGAGAGGATACATGGAGAGTCAAACTAATGGAGGTGGCGCCAAGAAACTTTCTAAGCCAACATGTCAGGGAACCCATTAGAATGAGAGGAAACGATGAACCAGCGAAACTCGACCTAGTCTTCACTCTGAACGACTCCGACATAAGGGAAATCGGCTATAAGGCCCCAGTAGGAATTGAGCGACATCAGTGTACTAGCGTTTGAGTATCTGGTTGAGGAAGGGTTATTGAACTCGAGGAGGGGTACTGAAAACAAAAAAATAGCATTCCGAAAGGAAAACTATGAGGAGTTAAGAAAATTCCTACAGATATAACATGGGAAACAGAGCTCAGGGGAAAGACGGCCCAGGACATGATGGACTTCATCACGCACAAGTGCAAGGAAGCAGCAAACAAGTTTGTCCCAGTCCAAAAAGAAACCAGTAAAATGAAGATGAGAACCCCATGGTTTAATCAGAGAAGTAGGCTAGCTAAGCAGCAAAGTAATAGGGCATGGAGAAACTATAGGAAAAACAGGACAATTGAGAGCAGAGAAAGATACCAGAGTGCCAGGAATGATACCAGAGTATCAGAATGAGAAGAGGGGCAGAAAGACAATACGAAAATGACATCGCAAGCAAGGCAAAGACTCAACCTAAATTGCTGCATAGACACATTAGGAGAAAAACAACAGTAATGGAACTGGTAATGAATATAAGGATTGGGGCAGAAGGATTCACTACAAACGACAAGGAAGTGTGTCAGAAACTGAATAAGAAATTCCAGGAGGTCTTCACCTTAGAGCAAGGAGCGATTCCAGAGATAAGAGAGGGAATAGTTAACCAGGAACCACTAGAAGAGTTTGAGATTACCAGCGGGGAAGTAAAGAAGTGTTTACTAGAGTTGGATGTGACAAAGGCTATAGGCCCAGATGGAATCTCCCATTGGGTACTAAGGGAAGGAGCAGAAGCACTGTGCCTGCCACTCTCCATAGTGTATAACAAATCATTGGAAACAGGGAAACTACCAGAAATTTGGAAGGCAGCTAACGTAGTTTCAATATACAAGAAAGGGGATAGGCAAGAGGCACTGAACTACAGCCCAGTGTACCTAACCTGCATACCATGCAAGCTGATGGAAATGATTGTGCGAAGAAAGCTAGTGGAACATCTGGAGCGAAAGAACTTTGTAACACAACATTAACATGGGTTCAGGGATGGCAAGTCCTGCCTCACAGGGCTAATTGAATTCTACGACCAGGCAAGAAAGAGAGGGGTGGGCAGACTGCATATTTTTGGATTGTCAAAAAGCCTTTGATACAGTACCACACAAGAGGCTAGTGAAAAAGCTGGAGATGCAGGCTGGAGTGAAAGGGAAGGTACTCCGTTGAATAAGGGAGTTCCTAGTAACAGAAGACAACGAGTCACTGTGAGGGGTGAGGTCTCGGATTTGCGTGACGTCACAAGTGGAATCCCGCAGAGGTCAGTCCTTGGACCAATACTGTTTCTGATATATGTAAACGATCTCCCAGAGGGTATAGAATCGTTTCTCTCAATGTTTGCTGATGATGCAAAAATTATGAGCAAAAATGAAACAGAGGATGATAATAGGAGGCTACAGGACGACCTAGACAGAATGAATGAATGGTACAACAAATGGCTGCTCAAGTTTAACGCGAGTAAATGCAAAGTAATGAAACTTGGCGGTGGAAACCGGAGGCCAGGCACAAGATACAGAATAGTACATGAAGTACTTTAATGAAACGGAGAGAGAGAAAGATCTAGGAGTTGATATCACACCAAACCTGTCTCCTGAAGCCCACATTAAAAGAATTACGTTTGCGGCATTTGCAATGCTGGCTAACATCAGAACAGCCTTCAGGAACCTGTGTAAGGAATCGTTTAGAATCTTGTACACCACATATGTAAGACCAATCCTGGAGTATACGGCCCCAGCATGGAGCCCATACATCGTCAAGCACAAGACGAAGCTAGGAAAAGTTCAGAGGTATGCCACTAGACTGGTCCCAGAACAAGAGGCATGAGTTACGAGGAAAGGCTGCGGGAAAAGCACCTTACGACACTGGAAGACAGAGGAGTAAGGGGAGACATGATCACTACCTACAAAATCCTCAGGGGAATTGACAGGGTAGAAAAGGATAAACTATTCAACACTGGCGATACACGAACAAGGGGACACAGGTGAAAACTGAGCACCCAAATGAGCCACAGGGACGTTAGAAAGAACTTTTTCAGTGTCAAAGTAGTTAACAGGTGGAAAGCATTAGGCAGTGATGTGGTGGAGGCTGACTCCATACACAGTTTTAAATGTAGATATGATAGAGCCCAGTAGGCTCAGGAATCCGTACACCAGTTGATTGACAGTTGAGAGGTGCCTCTCAAGTTTCAATCAACTGTTAACAAAGTACTTTTTTTCCCCACACCACACATACACCCCAGGAAGCAGCCCGTAACAGCTGACTAACTCCCAGGTACCTATTTATTGCTAGGTAACAGGGGCATTCAGGGTGAAAGAAACTTTGCCCAATTGTTTCTGCCTAGTTTGGGAATCGAACCCGCGCCACAGAATTAAGAGTCCTGCGCGCTATCCACCAGGCTACCAGGCCCCCAGCTACCAGTGTGTGTGTGTGTGTGTGTGTGTGTGTGTGTGTGTGTGTGTGTGTAATGTGCTCACCTAATTGTGCTTGCGGGGATTGAGATCCGGCTCTTTGGTCCCGCCTCTCAACCGTCAATCAACAGGCGTACAGGTTTCCGAGCCTATTGGGCTCTATCATATCTACATTTGAAACTGTGTATGGAGTCAGCCTCCACCACATCACTGCCTAATGCATTCAATGTGTCAACCACTCTGATACTAAAAAAGTTTTTCTAATATCTCTGTGGCTCTTCTGGGCACTCAGTTTCCACCTGTGTCCCCTGGTACGTGTGCCCCTTGTGTTAGATAGCCTGTCTTACTCTATCCTATCAATTCCCATGAAAATCTTGAATGTGGTGATCATGTCCCCCCCCCAACTCTTCTGTCTTCCAACGAAGTGAGGTTAAATTCCCGTTGTCTCTCCTCGTAGCTCATACCTCTCAGCTCAGGTACTAGTCTGGTGGCAAACCTATGAACCTTTTCAGTTTAGTCTTATCCTTGACTAGATATGGACTCCATGCTGGGGATGCATACTCCAGGATTGGTCTGACATATGTGGTATACAAAGTTCTGAATGATTCCTTACACAAGTTTCTTAATGCCGTTCTTATATTGGCCAGCCTGGCATATGCCGCTGATGTTATCCTCTTGATATGGGCTGCAGGGACAGGTCTGGCGTGATGTCAACCCCCAAGTCTTTTTCTCTCTCTGTCTCTTGAAGAATTTCATCTCCCAGATGATACCTAGTATCTCGCCTCTTGCTTCCTTCACCTATCATCATTACTTTGCCTTTGCTTGGGTTAAACTCTAACAACCATTTGTTCGATCATTCCTAAAGCTTGTCTAGGTTTGCTTGAAGCCTCAAGCAGTCCCCTTCTTTCTTAATCCTTCTCATAATTTTGGCATCGCCAGTAAACATTGAAAGAAAAGAATCTATACCCTCCGGGAGATCATTTACATATATCAGAAACAAGATAGGACTGAGTACAGAGCCCTGTGGGACTCCACTGGTGACTTCACGCCAATCTGAGGTCTCACCCCTCACCGTAACTCTCTGCTTCCTATTGCTTAGGTTCTCTCTTATCCACTGGAGCACCTTACCAGCTACACCTGCCTGTCTCTCCGGCTTATGTACCAGCGTCTTATGCAGTACTGTGTCAAAGGCTTTCAGACAATCCAAGAAAATGCAGTCCGCCCAGCCTTCTCTTTCTTTCTTAATCTTTGTCACCTGGTCGTAGAATTCTATGAAGCCTGTCAATCAGGATTTACCCTCTCTGAACCCATGTTGGCGATGTGTCACGAAGTCCCTTCTTTCCAGATGTGTTACAAGATTTTTTTCTCACGATCTTCTCTATCACCTTGCATGGTATACAAGTCAAGGACACTGGCCTCTAATTCAGTGCCTCTTGCTTGTCGCCCTTTTTGTATATTGGGACCACATTCGCCGTCTGACATATTTCTGGTAGGTCTTCCGTCTCCGGTGACCTTCTATATACTATAGAGAGTGGCAAGCAAAGTGCCTCTGCACACTCTTTCAGTCCCCTTGTGAGATTCCGTCTAGGCCAACAGCCTTTCTAACATCCAGATCTAGCAGGTGTCTCTTGTGCCTCCTCACTCGTAACTTCTAACCCTTCCAAGGCTGTCTGGTTTACTTCCCTTCTCCTAGCGCAGTGACCTCACCTTGTTCTATTGTGAAGGCCTCCTGGATCCTCTTGTTGAGTTCTTCACACACCTCTTTGTCATTCTCTGTATACTGTCCTCGCTTGTTCTAAGTTTCATTACATATTCTTTTACTGTTGTTTTCCTCCTTATGTGACTGAGGAGTAGCTTTGGTTCGGTCTTGGCTTTGTTTGCTATATCATTTTCATAATTTTTTCTGCTTCTCTTCTCACCCTAACATACTCATTCCTGGTTCTCTGGTATCTCTCTCTGCTTTCTGGTGTTCCGTTATTCCGGAAGTTCCTCCACGCCCTTTTGTTTAGTCCCTTTGCTTCCATACATGTCCTATTGGACCATGGATTCTTCTTTTGCTTCTCTGATTTTTCCCTTTTGGCCGGGATGAACCTGTTTACTGCCTCCTGACACTTTTGGGTGACATAGTCCATCATATCGTGTAGAAACTTATCTCTGTGGTCTGTGTCCCAAGGTATTTCCCTTAGGAAAATGTGTATGTGTGTGTGTGTGTGTGTGTGTGTGTGTGTGTATTCACTTAGTTTGTATTCACTTAGTTGTATTCACTTAGTTTTTATTTACGGGGGTTGAGCTTTGCTCTTTCGCCCTCCTCTCACTGTCAATCAACTGTGTACTAACTACACTAACTACTTTTTTTTTTTTTTCACCACACCCACACACACCCCCAGGAAGCAGGCCCGTGACAGCTGACTAACTCCCATTACCTATTTACTGCTAGGTACAGGGGCATTCAGGGTGAAAGAAACTTTGCCCATTTGTTTCTGCCGGGTGCGGGAATTCGAACCCGCGCCACAGAATTACGAATTCTGCGCACAATCCACCAGGCTACCTGGCCCCGTGAAGATAGGGGTAGAAGTGTGTGTGTGTGTGTGTGTGTGTGTGTGTGTGTGTGTACTCACCTAGTTGTACTCACCTAGTTGTACTCTCCTAGTTGTGCTTGCGGGGATTGAGCTCTGGCTCTTTTGGTCCCGCCTCTCAACCGTCAATCACAGGTGTACAGTTCCTGAGCCTATTGGGCTCTATCATATCCACACTTGAAACTTTGTATGGAGTCAGCCCTCCACCACATTACTTTTAATGCATACCATTTGTCAACCACTCTGACACTAAAAACTTCTTTTTAATATCTCTGTGGTTCATTTGGCCAGTCAGTTTCCACCTGTGTCCCCTAGTGCGTGTGCCCCTTGTGTTAAACAGCCTGTCTTTATCAACCCTGACGATTCCCCTGAGAATCTAATGTGGTGATCATGTCCCCCCTAACTCTTCTGCCTTCAACAAGTGAGTTTAATTCCCAGTCTCTCCTCGTAGCTCATACCTCTCAGCTCGGGTACTAGTCTGGTGGTAAACCTTTAAACCTTTTCCAGTTTAGTCTTATGCTTGACTAATATGGACTCCATGCTGGAGCCGCATACTCCAGGATTGGTCTGACATATGTGGTATATAATGTTCTGAAAGATTCCTTACACAAGTTTCTAAAGGCCGTTCTTATGTTAGCCAACCTGGCATATACTGCTGATGTTATCCTCTTCATATGAGCTTCAGGGGACAGGTCTGGCGTGATATCAACCCCCAGGTCTTTCTCTCTCTCTGACTCTTGAAGTATTTCATCTCCCAAATGATATCTTGTATCTGGTCTCCTGCTTCCTACCCCTATCTTCATTTCATTACATTTGCTTGGGTTAAACTAACAGCCATTTGTTCGACCATTCCTGCAGCTTGTCCAGGTCTTCTTGAAGCTTCAAGCTGTCCTCTTCTGTCTTAATCCTTCTCATAATTTGGCGTCGTCAGCAACACTGAGAGGAATGAGTCTGTACCCTCTGGGTGATACGTATATCAGAAACAGGATAGGTCCAAGCACAGAGCCCTGTGGGACTCCACTGGTGACTTCACGCCTTTCTGAGGTCTCACCCCTCACTGTAACTCTCTGTTCCTATTCCTTAGGTACACCCTTATCCACTGGAGGCCCTACCTGTTACTCCTGCCTGTTTCTCCAGCTTATGCATCAACCTTTTATGGGGTACTGTGTCAAAGGCTTTCCGACAGTCCAAAAATTGCAGTCCGCCCTCCTTCTCTTTCTTGCTAATCTTTGTCACCTGATCGTAGAATTCTATCAACTGTAAGGCAAGATAGAATTCCTCCTGACCCTTGTTGATGGGTTCCTACCTGAACCCATGTTGATGGGTTGTCACGAAGTCTCTTCTCTCCAGATGTGTTACTAGTTTTTTCTCACAATCTTCTCCATCACCTTGCATGGTATACAAGTTAAGGACACTGCCTGTAGTTCAGTGCCTCTTGTCTGTCACCCTTTTTGTATATTGGTACTACATTAGCAGTCTTCCATATTTCTGGTAGGTCCCCCGTTTCCAGTGACTTACTATACACTATGGAGAGTGGTAAGCAAAGTGCTCCTGCACACTCTTTCAATACCATAGCGAGATTCCATCCGGCCCAACAGCTTTTCTCACATCCAGCTCCATAGGTGCTTTTGACCTCATCTCTTGTAATTTCGAACCTATCCAAGGTCACCTGGTTTGCTGCCACCTCTCCCAGCGCCGTGATATCTCCTGTTCTATTGTAAAGACCTCCTGGAACCTTTTGTTGAGTTCTTCACACACCTCTTTGTCATTCTCTGTGTACCTGTCCTCGCCCACCCTAAGTTTAATCACCTGTTCCTTCACTGTTGTCTTCCTCCTGATGTGACTGTGTAGTAGCTTTGGTTCAGTCTTGGCTTTATTAGCTATATCATTTTCATACCTTTTCTCAGCTGCTCTTCTCACACTGACATACTCGTTCCTGGTTCTCTGGTATCTCTTTCTACTTTCTGGTGTTCTGTTATTACAGAAGTTCCTCCATGCCCTTTTGTTCAGCTCCTTTGCTTTCATACATTCCCTATTAAACCACGGATTCTTCCTTTGCTTCTCTGTTTTTTCCTGTCGGACTGGGACAAACCTGCTTACAGCCTCCTGACATTTTTGGGTGACATAGTCCATCATGTCTTGTACGGACTTGGTTCCGAGTTCTGTGTCCCAATGTATATCCCATAGGAATTTATTCATCTCCTCATAGCCCTTCCTTTGTCGGTACTGTTAGGGTGTTCACGGTTCTGTGGGTTAAGGGTTTCACGCAATGGTTAGAACTGGGATCTCCTCTCGAGGTGGTTGCTCCGACAATAACCCTTACTCACCGTCGTCTACGGGTCTTCCCTCGATCCTCTAGGCTCCACTGCACGCCCCGAGAGTACCCCAGTCGATCTCACAACCGGCCTTAAATTGCAAGATGAGTGGGGCACAGATCGTTCCCTCAATCTGTGGCCCGCCCCG
>WNGS01163085.1:155106-170873 GCA_020271785.1 Procambarus virginalis | reverse complement strand
AGGGTTCCCGCCGATGATCCAGCAGCCGATGGCCTGAGCATGCTGAGCAGCCCTGGGGGGACAAGCACAGCTGCGGTGTTCCGGCTGATGTGGCGCCAGCCGATGATCCTGCACTTGACGGCACAGTGGTGGTGTGCCAAGCTGAGCATGCCCTGGGGGCCGAGCACAGCTGCTGCTGTTCCGGCTGATGTGGTCTCAGCCGATGAGCCAGCAACTGTTGGCGCAGCTGGTGGTATTCCAAGCCGAGCATGACCCTGGGGGCCGAGCACAGCTGCTGTTGTTCCGGCGGATGTGGTCCCAGCGATGTCGCAGCTGTGGGCACAGGCTGGTGGTGTTCCAGCTGTGCATGACCCTGGGGGGCTAAGCACAGCTGCTGTAGTTCCGGCTGATGTGGTACCGCCAGCTGACGGCACAGCTGGCGGTGTTCCAGCCGAGCGTGCCCCGGGGGCCAAGCACAGCTGCTGATGCTCCGGCGGAGGTGGTCCCAGCCGATGGTTCAGCAGCCGAGGGCACAGCTGTGGTGTCTATTATTAATCTTATTTTCCCATTTTAGTTCTTGTTATAATTTTATTTATTATTTATTTCTTTAATTTTATAATTTTATTGTATTTGTTCTAGTTCCCAGCCGACGATCTAGCAGCTGAAGGCTCAGCTGGTGAAGTTCCGAGCTGAGCATGACACTGGGGGCCAAGTACAGCTGCTGCTGTTCCGGCTGATGTGTTCCCAGCCGATGATCCAGCAGCTGTCGGCACAGCTGGCGGTGGGCCAGCTGAGCATGCCCTGGGGGCCAAGCACAGCTGCTGTTGTTCCGGCTAATGTGGTCCCAGCCGATGATCCAGCATGCCGCTGGCACACCTGGTGGTGTTTATTATCAGTCCCGGCTGATGTGGTCCCAGCCGATGATCCAGCAGCTGGCGGTGTGCCAGCCGAGCATGCCCTGGGGGACAAGCACAGCTGCTGTTGTCCCGGCTGACGAGGTCCCAGCCGATGATCCAGCACGCCGATGGCACACCTGGTGGTGCCACAGCTGTGCACGACCCCGGGGGCCAAGCACTGCTGCTGTTGTTCCGGCTACTGTGGTACCAGCCGATGATCCAGCACCTGATGCCACAGCTGGTGGCATTTCAGAGCTGAGCATGGCCCTGGCGGCCAAGCACAGCTGCTGTTGTTCCGGCGGAGGTGGTCCCAGCCGATGATCCAGCAGCTGATGGCACAGCTGGTGGTGTTACAGCAGGGCATGCCCCTGGGGGCCAAGCAGAGCTGCCGATGCTGCGGCGGAGGTGGTCCCAGCCGACGCTCCAGCAGCTGAGGGCACAGCTGATGGTGTTCCAGCTATGAATGCCTCTGAGGGGCTAAGCACAGCTGATGTAGTTCCGGCTGATGTCCCAGCCGATGATCCAGCACGCCCATGGCACACCTGGTGGTGTCCCAGCTGTGCACGTCCCGGGGGGCCAAGCTCTGCTGCTGTTGTTCCGGCTGCTATGGTACCAGCCGATGTTCCAGCACCTGATGCCCCTGAGGGGCTAAGCACAGCTGATGTAGTTCCGGCTGATGTCCCAGCCGATGATCCAGCACGCCCATGGCACACCTGGTGGTGTCCCAGCTGTGCACGAACCCGGGGGCCAAGCTCTGCTGCTGTGGTACCAGCCGATGTTCCAGCACCTGATGCCACAGCTATTGGCATTTCCGAGCTGATCATGCCCCTGGGGGACAAGCTCAGCTGCTGTCGTTCCGGCTGACGTGGTCCCAGCCGACAATCCAGCGGCTGGTGGTGTTACAGCAGAGCATGCCCCTGTGGGCCAAGCACAGCTGCCGATGTTACGCCGGGGGTGGTACCAGCCAACGATTCAGCAGCTGAGGGCACAGCTGGTGGTGTTCCAGCTATGATCGCCCATGGGGGGCTATGCACAGCTGCTGTAGTTCCGGCTGATGTGGTACCAGCCGATGATCCAGCAGCTGATAGCACAGCGGGTGGCCAAGCTCAGCGGCGGGAGTTCCGACTGATGTGGTCCCAGCCGATGATCCCGCAGCTAATGGCACAGTTGGCGGCGATCCAGCTGAGCATGCCTTTGGGCCCAAGCGCGGCTGCTGTAGTCCCGGCTGACCTGGCCACAACCGATGTTCCAGCAGCCACAGGCTCAGCTGGCAGTCTTCCAACAGAGGGTGCCCTAGTAATGAAATTTAATTAACCAGTCATTACGGTTATTGTAAAAAAAATTAATTTGTTAATTATTTAACCGTTAGGCTTATTCGTCATTATGATTTATTAATTACTACTATAATTGCTTATATGCTGCCGTGTCTCAGCAGCTGAAGGCCCAGCTGAGCACGCCCTTATATACATCCATTGTTTATGTGTATGTAAATTAATTACCGTATCTTATGCTCCGGAGGGCTCAGCTGGTGCTGTTGCAGCCGAGCTTGTCAGCCTCCCTCTTTATTCACGTACGTTTGCTGTTCCTTGCATTTTGTCATTCTTTATTCATTTCTAATTCTTGTATTATATATTGCCAGCTGGCGGTGAGTAGCTGAGCACGCCCCAGGGGAACGAGCCCAGCTGCTGAGGTCCCAGCCGATGCGTAGGCTCAGCTGGTGGCGTTGCAGCTGAGCATGCTCGGTCACCCAACTATTTATACACGACCGCCGTTTCTTTACACTTCGTCATTCTTTATATTCAAGCCCAGCTGCTGGGGTCCCACACGACGATCCAGGAGCCGTTGGCACAGCTGGTGGTGGTTCATCTGAGCATGCCCTTGGGGCTCTGCCAGCTCCTGATGTCCTGGCCGAACACTTTCTTGCAGCTAGGTACAGCTGACGAGGCTGCAGATGGAGTGTCCTAAACGAGGATCTGCACGAGAGTAGGGAAGAACGCAATTTCTAACCATTCTTAATATAATTCCATTACAGTTCTCATTCGTCTTGTTGGGCGTAAGTGTTTCTGCAGTGCCACGCCACCTCACACCCCTCATACCTTGGCCTGTTGGCGTTCCTTGGTACCTCCCCGCTGCTTGGCGAGTCGGACTTCGCCACACTATATGCAGCCCTAGGCGCCCCCACAGTACTCCGGCTGCACTGTGCCCTAACATTGACTTATAATTTATATTACTTAATATAAATTGTGTCTATAAAAACATGTATTATAATACTTTTTAATTTTTAAAAGTTTATTATATTTAAATCTGTATTCTATTTATTTATATATTACTTATTGTATATATTATTATTTATTAAATTTATTTAATAATTTGTAATTTGTATAAAATATTTATATGAATTATAAAATATAATTTTCATTAATAACTGCCGTGCCGGTGCGTACTAGTTACTTGACGCTGGCATTTACTCCTCTTAGTTACGACGGAGGAGGCGTCCGTTTGTCCCAGGAGTTGCACTTATTGTATCTGGCAGTACCACGCTAGGCTTTTCAGTTACTCCCCACTCAGTTATGCTTGGGGCTTCACCCACTTCCACCATTCCTGCCTTTCGCAACAGGTGTCGCATACAGTTGGCCCACACTCGCAGCCGCCAGTCAAATTATGGTGCGGATCCTATGTAACTGGGCCTCTGCCTTTTTGTTAACTCGGCACACCATCTCCTGCCCACCCTTACTGCTTTGATAATTCCAGATCCACGATCGAACGAGGACGAGGAAATCCTGTGATGATCGAGGAACACACGGCGTGGCCCGAAAGGTGGAACACGGCTCTCATGCCCCCCGGGAGAGGTATCCTGGGAGACGAACTACCCGCTTCCAAGCGGACACCTCCACTCAGCACCCGCGGGGCTCACCAGTGACAACAGCCGATACGGGGTCGACCCTGGGGAGTCGGCCTCGGAGAGGACAGCGTTCACATTCCCACACCCGCCCTGGGGCCAGACATCAGGTCTGGTCTCTGTGAGGGCGGGCTACTACGACGAAGAAAAACACGGGAACGACCAGTCATTCCCCGCGGTGACAAGCGCTTCCTACATGGAGTACAACCCCGGCGCTATGTACTCCACCCAGTCCACAGGCGGGGGCTTCCCGCCTCCCCGCTCCTCGACTCGTCAAGATGGTACTCCGACGGCCCTCCAAGCGAGCTGCGTCTCCTTGCAGCATTTGCCCAGTAGGCCCGGAATGGTACCTTTTTCAGTCAGGATCATGTAAGACTGACTGTTTTTTAATGGCCTCTCCGGGCATACGGGCACGCTTACGGCCAAGGTACCAAGAAGGCATGTACCCACTTTTGCAGCCAGCTTCCGCTCGCCCTTCGGGGGTGGGGGTTCCGCGCCGCAGGCCCTCACGGGATTGGGGGTGCTCCGATGGAACCCCCAAAGTGATAAGCCAAGAATACCAAGAACTGGAATTACCGCAGTCTAATTACAGATTTCACGGCAATTCAATTACATTAGCATGATAACGGCTATCCATTATTTGCTGTATAATTTTTTATGCCCATTCACTATTCATTATGAGGCAGTATTTATTTATCCATTTAGTCGTTATAATTAGCCTATGCTTCTTCATGCAAGAACTTCTTTAATAATCATTTATGATTATTTTAATTTGTGATAAATTTCATATTAATTACTTTGTAAGTAATTTATATAATAATTTTGTAATTAATTTGTAATTATGTTAAGTAATTAATTTATATAATTAATAATAAATTAAGCCCCCACGTGGTGCGTTTTCTTCCAACCCACAGAAAATAGTCGCTGTATGCAAAGCAAACGGCGAAATTTCTGGGGGCAGAAGAAAACGTAATACCATATCTGTGACTAACCGTCCTTGGTTGCGTGCGCATCACGCTGGGGCATTTAAGCGCGTCCAGGGGACTCGGCCACTCTTGCTGGCCGTCTCCCGGATGTTACACTTGTGACGGTAACGAGTTGGAAATGGTGGTCGGCAGTCTTCCAACTAGCAGGTGTCAGTGCTGGGCCACATATAATATATAAAAAAAGAAAAGGAAAAAAAAGAGAAAAAAAAGAATGACTGCGTGATTGGTAATCTGTGGTAAGGTGGGAAAGACGAAAGATAATAATAAAACTGGATTTTAATAACAATAAAAAAACACAAATTGAAACAAATGCAAAATCTTGGCTTACTGGTAACAAATGTCAAGTGGAAAAAATATACATAAACATGAAAATAAATTACGTTAATGGGGAGGAGAATTGACATACAAAAGTAAATAAAATATGAATGCTGGAATATATGCACTAACTATAAACCTCTATTTGACCACACAAGGTGAGTCACTTAGGAGTTCATAGCTTGCGAGCACACAATATTCTGGCTGGCAGAAACGCAAGGGACTCCAACAATAACTGGCGAGGTCTTGTGATTGGCGAGGAGCCAGAGTGGAGTGTTGGTTGGCGGCCAATGAGGAAGCTGGATGGCCGCAAGTCGCTAACTAGGCAGTTGAAGGGTTCGGCGCGTCGACCAGGTGCAGCAGGTGCTGGAGTGGGGGGGAGGAGGGAGTTGCTGGTACTTGTGGCGAGCTTATAATACGTTTAGCCACTACAAAACGTATCTTGTATATTGATGAGGACAGGAGTGAGTCGTAGAAATAGCAGGCTAAATCTCTGATAAGAGATTATCGTCACAACTCTCCCCCGAAGCCTGCTGTTTCGGGTGACTCATGTCCACTGGAGGTAGAGTGGGAGGTGGAGCTGCCTCTACCTCATGCACTCTGGAGAGGGCATCAGCGATGATGTTGTCAGGCCCCTTGATGTAGCAGATCTTTAAATTGAAGCCTTGAAGATATAAAGCCCATCGCAGCAGACGTTGGTTATTAAATTGGGCTTGATGTAAGAATCTCGGAGGGTTGTGGTCCGAATAGATGGTAGTGGACCTAGCACCGTGCAGATATGGTGCAAAGTGTTGTAAGCTCAGGACGATGGAGAGGAGTTCCTTCTCTATAGTACTGTAGTTCTTCTGATGAGGCTTCAACTTGCAACTGTAGTAGCTGACAGGTAGAACCTCCTCGCCTCGCTGCTGCATTAAGACACTTCCGATGCCGGTACCACTGGCGTCGACATGGAGGATGAAAGGCTTCTTGATATCTGGTGAGGCGAGAATGGGATTAGAACAGAGGAGGAATTTGAGTTGTTCGAATGCAACGGTTTGCTCTCTGGTCCAATTATACCGTTGCTTGGGACTGGTTAAGGTGATTAATGGGGTTGCAACAGTGCTAAAATTCTTCACAAACCTACGGTAATAGGAAGCAAGACCAAGGAAGCGCAGGAGCTGCTTCCTGGTAGTAGGCTGTGGATACTGTTGGATTGCTTGAATGTGAATGTTTAACGGAGCCAGGCTGCCACTCCCTATAACATGACCCAGGTACCGCACTTTACCTTTCGCGAAGGTGGACTTGCCCAAATTGATGGTGAGGCCGGCTTTCAGGAGCTTGTAGAACAATCGTTGTAGCTGGAGCAGGTGTTCGCTCCAGGTGTTGGATGCTACCACGATGTCGTCCAAATAGGCATAGGTGTTTTCCAAGCCCTGGATGACGCGGTTGACAGCTCTCTGAAAGGTGGCTGGGGCATTGCAGAGTCCAAAGGGAAGGCGATTGTACCTGTAGAGACCAAACGGGGTTATAAAGGCGGACAGTACCTTAGCTCGCTCCGTTAAACTCACCTGGTAGTAGCCCTTTAGTAGGTCTACCTGAGACAGGTAGCGGGCATTACCAATGGCATCCAGAATGTCGTCTACCCTGGGTATTGGGTAGGCGTCCTTCACTGTGACCTGGTTCAACTTCCTATAATCCGTACACAGACGGATTTTGCCGTGAGGTTTGGGTACCAGGATGCATGGTGAGGCCCAGGGGGACTCACAGGGGGTAGCCAGTCCATGGTCCAAGAGATACTGTACCTCAGCCCGCATGACTTCCGTTTTGCTCGGGCTGATTCGGTAGAATGGTTGGCGAATCGGCTGGGTGTCAGGTAGCAGTTGGATGTCGTGCCGAGTTACAGTACACTCTTGGGGTCATCTCGAAACAACTCTTGATATTCTCTGACGAGTTTGATTAGTGGAGCACTATTATCGTCCTGAAAATGATGTTGAAGGTTAGTAAGGATTTCCGAGTTAGAGAGCGCTGTCTCAGTGTCAGTGCTCTCGGAAGGAGAAGCAGGGAAGGTCTCACTGTGGCTGTATGGACCTGTAAATGAGGTGAAATTGGTTAACACAGTGGGAGGAACCCCATGGTAGGGCTTGAGTAAATTAATGTGGCACAGCTGGGTCTTCCGCCGCCTATCGGGGGTCTCGAGAACGTAGTTGAAGTTGTTCCGGCACTCCTTAACACGGTAGGGTCCTGAGAACCTGTTCTGTAAAGGAGAACCTGGGATAGGGAAATAGGCAAGCACTAAGTCTCCTGGTGTAAACTTCCTTACTTTACAGTGCCGGTCGTAACGAGTCTTCATCCTCTCCTGGGCTTTCTGTAGGTTGTTGCTGGCAAAGGAATGGACCCTCTCTAGAATGTGTCGGAGATTTTGAAGATACTGGGGCACACTCTGATGCTCACTGAAGGTGTCATCACGTAGAGAATCCTTGAAAGCCTTGAGAGGTGTACGGCACTTACGTCCGTAGAGCATCTCATAAGGAGATACTCCTAGTGACTCGTTGGGAAGACTTCTGAAAATACACATGATGAGATCAATTTGCCTATCCCAATCCTTTGAGGTCTCATTACAGAACTTTTTTAAGAGTGCCTTGATGGTTTGATGACTACGCTCGAGAGAACCCTGTGAAGCAGGATGATAGGGGCTGGACAGTACCTGTTTGATGTTGAACTCCTCCAGAGTCCGTTTGAAGAGATCACTGGTGAAGTTGGTACCACAGTCGCTCTGAATCTCCCTCGGAAATCCATACTGGGTGAAGATTTTCAGTAGATTCTTCACCACTGTAGCAGCTGTAATATTTTTACTGGAACTGCTATCGGAAATCTGGTGGTAGGACACAGGATGGTTAAGATATATGCGTTGCCTGCACTGGTCCGAGGCAAAGGACCAACGCAGTCGATAATGAGCTTGTGGAACGGTTCCTCAGGCACCTGGATGGGTATCAGTGGTGCTCTGGGAATGGAAACGTTCGGTTTCCCGGCTAACTGACACACGTGGCATAATTTGACATAAGTTTTGATGTCGTTTACCATACCTGGCCAGTAGTAGTCTTGTCGAATTCCATGGTAAGTCTTGTTGAACCCATAGTGTGACAAAGCGCCGTGGGCCAGGTGTAGAATCGTGGGCCGCAGGCTGGTGGGAATCACTAGTTGTTCAACGTTTGCCCAATCGTCCTCGTCCTTCAGTTTACTGGGTCTATACCTGCGATAGAGTATTTCGTTCTCCATAAAGAACCCAGGAACACTGTCGGATTGGGTTTCAGCCTGAAAGAATAATGGTGTCAATGTAAGATCATCTCTCTGTAACTTACGGAACTCCACCGCGGTCAGGTTAGGGGGTAGTTTCGAAGGGTCCTGAGGGACAGCGGTAGCAGTAGAGTCGGCTGGCTGTGGACGTGCAGCTTGAGCACGGGTGGTCACCATAACAGGAGGAGAACCTTCATCACTCTCTTGAACCTTTACTGGGAAATGTTCAAAAATCGGGTTATCCACCACAGAGTTGCTTACCTTGGATATGTCCTTGATGATCAGGTTGTTTGGTTGTTGGTCTTCTGCCAAGTCGTTGCCCAGGAGAAGTTGCACTCCAGGCATGGGAAAAGGCTTTTCCCTGACGGCGACTTGGACTTCACCGGTCACGAAGGGACAATCCAGGTAAACTCGGGCAAGTGGATAAGGAGTTGTAGCAGTAAGGTCAGTGATGAACACAGTCTCTCCTGTGTAGGCGACGTTGGGCACAGCCGATTTCAAGACGATCGATTGTAGAGCCGCTGTGTCCCGTAGGATCTTAAGTCCGAAACGTCCCTCTGAATCTGAACCGTGGGTAGAGATAGTTCCTGGATATAGATGCTTGGTAAAGAGAGAGAGATCATTAGCATGAACACCAACATTCATTACAGGCTTACCGGACTTAGGGTGAGTAGTTTTAGACTTAGGGGGTTCGACGTTACCTTTAGATTGGGACTTACCACATTTGTCAATGGTGTGTCCATATAATCGACAATACCTGCAGTACAGTTGAGAGGTACCTTGATCTGGGCTCGCTTTCTCGTAACTGTACCAAGACTTCTTGCTGGTAGGATCTGGAGTCAGCCGGTGGATGAGGCTGTAAGTGTCAGCTGACTTCGCACACTTCACTAACTCCGTCTCTTCCTTGTCTGCTAAGTATAGGCGGACAGGAGGAGGTACACGTCTCAAAAATTCTTCAACCAGTATGAGGTTGACAAGTTCTGAAAAAGTAGAGACATGTGCTGCCTCCAGCCATTTCATGAAATATCTTTGTTTGGTGTTAGCAAATTCTAAGAAGGTGGTGGTACTTGCCTTGACGTAGTCACGAAACTTTCGTCGATAGCTTTCGGTGGAGAGAAGGTAGGCGTCCAACACAGCTTGTTTCAGGGTGGTGTAGTCGTTTTCCGAAGCCAAAGTGCTGAGTGTGACTGCTGCTCTACCTGTTAAATGTACTCTGAGAAGGGTAGCCCATTGGTCGTCAGGCCAATTAAGTTGAACAGCAAGGGTCTCAAAAGTGGTAAAGAACACATCAACCTCCGTTTCGAGGAACGGGGGCATTAACTTACTTGCATGGGAGATATTGAAACTGGGAGGAAGACTAGCTGCCGCTTGTTGGAGTTGAGCTTGGTGTGCAGCGTCCCTCGTGAGTTCTCGGTCACGACATTCTAGATTGCTTCTGCCTGTCGTTTGTCGTGGTCGCGTTGTATCTCGAGTCGCTGTTTGTATAAGGCCAACTCACGTTCACTTTCTTCCTTCTTCAGAGGCCATTTCAGCTTTCTCTTCCTCTCGAGGGCAGCTTCTTCTTCTGAGGCAGCTTCACGCTCTCTGCTTGCAGCTGCTTCTTGTTGTTGCTGTAGCTCGATCTTGGCAAGTTCCAATTGAGCTTTATCGCTCTCAAGTCATCTTTATCTGAAATAATGTACTGTTCATGAGTAGAAGAATCTATAATACCTTCATCAGCAAGGTGATCCAGTATCATATTATTAATGGCAAATTTGTTGGCTCCATCAGGAACTTCTAAGTGATACTCATGTGCAAGAGTTAACAAATCGACCCTCTTAGCGTGACGTAAGGTCCCTATTTCACTTTCTGGATCTGCTTTGAAAACTTGTAAGCGGAACATGGTGAAAATATAGCAAAACAAAGGAGACAAATATAGTGAGAATATGGCGAGTGTCAGAAACAGGAAACGTGGCAACTGATACCTATCCTGTGGGGAATTATTAATAATTAAAGTTAATTCAAGATGGTAAATGAATAAGGTCGCAGGAAATCTTGTACCTGGTACTCACTATGGGAGGATAAAGGCAAGAAAATCCTACTAATTAGTGAAAACTAAGTTTAAAATACAAGTGAAACACTAAATGGCTTCAAAATAAATGAGGTAGTCCAAAAAATGTAGTCATACCTTGCCAAGTCACTATAGAACATAAGCAATGGTACCCACTGAAATTGAATATGGTATTTACAGAATTAGCGAACTTTGTGCTCAAAAGAAAGAACGCCAATTCCCTACCTTTTGGTAAATACCATCAGTCTGACCGACGAGTAGGGGTGCGAGTGTCAACTGGTGACGAGAACTATCGGCGAGGTCCCAATTCGCCAATAATAGTTCGTGCTAGAGGATCTAAAGCCCTCTTTTTCCTCCTAGAGTCGGATTGCAGGACTTGGGTGCTATTGACCCGGAGACAGACCACAGTACCAGGGTACCTATGTGATAATCTGTCAAAAAGTGAGAAATATCTGGGGACAAAGATGTTAAACACGGAGGATAACACGGAAGGGAGAGACGACCAATTAAGAGTATGACTGCGGCCTACAGTCACCACGTAATCCAAAGTTGTCTCACTCTCACCATATGCTATTCCCGTAATGTACAATATACACAGCACCATATAAAATAAAAAATGATTAATGTGAATAATGGAAGCAAGGGAAATAAGAGCCAAGTGTGCTTACCACAATTTTTTTTTTATCTTTATTTAAGAAATACAACATAAATTAAAGTATATAAAAGTGTTACAAGACAAGTTGACATTGCAATTCGTAGTGAACAAGTTTCCCAAAAGTACAGAATATGATCTGTAAAAACCCCTGAATGTTACACTTAATTTCCGTTAAACTATTTACAAAATTTGGAGAATAATTTTACATGAAAATACAGGGGAAATTATGACAGTTACATATATTTTATATAACTCTCAGTAAACAAATTCTCCGAGCATGAGCTAAAGAACTGTCAATTCGACAATTATTTTTTTTTTTTTTTTTTATCTTTATTTAAGAAATACAACATAAATTAAAGTATATAAAAGTGTTACAAGACAAGTTGACATTGCAATTCGTAGTGAACAAGTTTCCCAAAAGTACAGAACATGATCTGTAAAAACCCCTGAATGTTACACTGAATTTCCGTTAAACTATTTACAAAATGTGGAGAATAATTTTACATTAAAATACAGGGGAAATTATGACATTTACATATATTTTATATAATTCTCAGTAACAAATTCTCCGAGCATGAGCTAAACAACTGTTAATTCGACAATTGAGCCCATTAACGTTCAAAGTAGCACAATTAAAGTTAACAGGCTTCCCGAATGTTATATGAGAGAAACCAAAAATTACCCTTTATCCATCGAAACCTCACCTGACACTAGTTTAGTGTCTGCTTTTCCTTTCCGAAATCTAAGTTTAATATTTGCACTCGCGTCACGACTCTGTTCATGTTCCACAAGATCCCACCATACCTTATCACTGTGCTCGTTACCATGATCCCCACGCACTGTTCGTACTGTGCCCTCGCTACGCGGCGGTGACTCTTCCTGGCCTTGGTCACGGTGAACGTCAACGGTAACAACCTGCTCAAGACTCCGAGTTGACGTTCTCTTACGTTTCTTCACATGACTGGGTGCAGAACCAGCCTTCACACCACCCTTACCCTTGCAATCAGACCGTACTGAAGAGGGTGGAGTTGCCTTCGTCACAGGCAGTTCTACATCACTATCCTCCATGGAGTCATCCTCCACATCCAGTTGACAACCAGGTACTTTTTCCAACGTCACCTCACCAAGGTCAGTGCCGCCGTTGTCATCGCTGCTCAGCGCAGCGTCAGCGCCTATGTCATGGGCGTCCACACGTATATTGTCCAAACTGACCTCACCCTCACCAGGTTGAACGAGAGCAGATAAATCGTCCTGAGCAGTGTCGTCAGCACATTCCGGTTCTGCATTACCTTTATCATCCTGACCTAAGTCACCTGCACAGGCCGCAGTCGCACTGGGAATCACTCCCACAGACGTGTCACTTACAGAGGTGTGGGTCACTCCGTCTACCTCACCTGGCACGGCAGTATGGACAACAGCGGGTTCATTACCTGATACACTGTCCTCTATTAATGGCGGAAAGTCATTTTCACGAAAAATGTTGATTCGTTCTGAAGCCCCCACCTGGCAGGCAGCAGCCATGTGACCAGTACGCCCACACCTAAAACAAGTTTGCAGCTGGCCATGGTATATAAACTTAATATAATGACCCTCTACCGACATCGATGAAGGAATATTGCGATGAAGTACCAGCTTGGCTGTTCGTGTTCCATTAAAACACCCTTTCCCTGGACCATAAGTATGCTTATTGAAGCGAACATTGTCCACTTTCCCATAATGTTGCAGTACGCGGATAATAGTTCCATTCAACATTTCAAATGGCGCATCCCGCACAGAAACGTATGTAAATGACTTGCTCAAATTAATCACTTCTACTGATCCGTTCCCATTAGGTAAACGTATAATTTCATCATCATACTTCCCGAGAAACTCTGAAAACACTACATTGTTTGCAAATTTCAACACCACTCTGTTCCCTGGCAGTGTTTGGTAACCAAATATTTCTTCCGCCTTGATCTGTAACACATCGAAGATCGTCGTGGATACAAGGTCGGTATCAACATGACAACTAAACTTGAGCCCTATGGACTCCTTCCGCTTGAGTGGAGGTGTGTAGGAGCCCATGACGGCACTATACCACCCTCAGCGCGACGGTAACCGGCCATCCGGCAACACGCCGGCTCCCAACGACGACAAACACTTCCACCACACCAGACGCTAGTAGCAGAGCGAACCAAAACACGTCTGCTCACCACCACGTCCACGACGAGACTCCTGCTTACCACAATTACCAATACCTGAGTGAAGCTCCGTGGACAGACCCCCATTTATATGCGACTCCGTGGACAGGCCCCCATTTATATGTGACGGTAACGAGTTGGAAATGGTGGTCGGCAGTCTTCCAACTAGCAGGTGTCAGTGCTGGGCCACATATAATATAAAAAAAAAAGAAAAAGGAAAAAAAAAGAAAAAAAAAAAAAGAATGACTGCGTGATTGGTAATCTGTGGTAAGGTCGGAAATACGAAAGACAATAATAAAAACTGGATTTTAATAACAATAAAAAAACACAAATTGAAACAAATGCAAAATCTTGGCTTAATGGTAAAAAATGTCAAGTGGAAAAAAAAATACATAAACATGAAAATAGATTACGTTAATGGGGAGGAGAATTGACATACAAAAGTAAATAAAATATGAATGCTGGAATATATGCACTAACTATAAACCTCTATTTGACCACACAAGGTGAGTCAATTAGGAGTTCATAGCTTGCGAGCACACAATATTTGGCTGGCGAAACGCAAGGGACTCCAACAATAACTGGCGAGGTCTTGTGATTGGCGAGGAGCCGGAGTGGAGTGTTGGTTGGCGGCCAATGAGGAAGCTGGATGGCCGCAAGTCGCTAGTTAGGCAGTTGAAGGGTTCGGCGCGTCGACCAGGTGCAGCAGTGTGCTGGAGTGGGTGGGGAGGAGGGAGTTGCTGGTACGTGTGGCTATTTTCATATGTACGTTTAGCCACTACAAACGTATCTTGTATATTGATGTGGACGGGATGAGTCGCAGAAATAGCAGGCTAAATCTCTGATAAGAGATTATCGTCACAAATATATATATCTATAATATATATATATATATATATATAATATATATATATATATATATAATATATATATATATATATATATATATATATATATATATATAATATATATATATATATATATATATATATATATATAATATACTATATATATATATGATATATGAATAAAACTCACACCCCAGAAGTGATTCGAACCCATACTCCCAGGAGCAATGCAACTGGTATGTACAGGGACGCCTTAATCCGCTGACCATCACGACCGGACAAAAGGAAGTGATAGCCTGAGCTTACGAACACTCCTTTTGTCCGGTCGTGATGGTCAAGCGGATTAAGGCGTCCCTGTACATACCAGTTGCGTTGCTCCTGGGAGTATGAGTTCGAATCACTTCTGGGGTGTGAGTTTTCATTCGCATATAGTCCTGGGGACCATTCAGGCTTGTTCGCATATATATATATATATATATATATATATATATATATATTATATAATATATATAATATATATATATATATATATATATATATATATACTATATTATATATATATTCTTCTTCGTCCTGAAGAAGACACAGGTGATGGGACAAGCCGTCAATGAGCTACCCTGTATAAATATAGCAGACTATGTGCTGGAGGCAGTTCACGAGTTTGTGTACCTGGGCTCCACAATCTCAGACACCCTTTCCCTGGACACTGAGCTCAACAGGCGTATCGGGAAGGCCGCAACAACACTGGCCAGGCTCACGAAGAGCGTTTGGGAAAATGCCAAACTGACAGTGCACACCAAGGCACAAGGTACTATGGCATGTTGGTGAGTACATTCTCTACGGCTCGGAATCTAAAACCCTGCGCTCTTGCCAGGAGAGACGGCTTAATACCTTTCACATGCGGAACTGAGATGCATCCTTGACATCACGTGGAAAGACCACGTCACCAACAACACAGTACTCGAGAGAACAGGAGTCCCTTCAATGTTCACTCTTCTGAAGCAGAGACGCATGCGATGGCTGGGACATGTCACACGCATGGAAAATGGCCGCATACCAAAGGACCTCTTGTATGAGAACTGGAATCAAGAAGGAGACCCACCAGAAGACCTCAGCTGCGTTTCAAAGATGCCTGCAAACGCGACCTCAAGCAGATGAACATCGACAACAACACTTGGGAGGCAGCAGCTGCGGACAGATCTGCTGAAGATGCAAAGTACAGAAGGGCTCCGCAATCGAGGATGAACTGAAGAGGCAGGCGGAGGATAATAGACTTCAGAGGGAGGTCCTCGACCGCTGTCAGACGCACCCGCTTCGGCGTTTATCTGCGCTCGCTGCAGTCGAGATTGTCATTCTCGGTTGGCCTTCACAGCCACAGCAGGCGCTGCATCCAATTAGACTACAACAACTAGACACCCAGGGCACAACTCCATAACCCCACGGGATTGAAGGAGCCTACTACATATAATAGACAGAAGGGAGACAGAGAGACCCGGGCAACGGCGGATAGCCTCCTAGTAGTTGTATATATGTCGCTGGAAAGTATGAGTGGATGTAAATTGTGGTGATAAGATTGACCAGTTTCCTCTTCAAACAGCATCTCCCCTTTTTTATGTATTTGATATAATTTGATTCAGGTTCCGTGATATGTAAGTCATTTTCATTTGAGTGAATAACGTAATTGTT
>WNGS01163085.1:113601-124083 GCA_020271785.1 Procambarus virginalis | reverse complement strand
CACACACACACACTATACCTCAGCACAACACACACACACTATACCTCAGCACACACACACACACTATACCTCAGTACACACACACACTATACCTAGGCACATACACTATACTTCAACACACACACTATACCTCAACACACACACTATACCTCAGCACACACCACACACACACACACCATACACACTATACCTCAGCACACACACACACACACACACACACACACACACCACACACACACACACACACACACACACACCCACATACACACTATACCTCAGCACACACACACACCCACACACACACACACACACACACACACACACACACACACACACACCACACCACACACACACCACACACACTATACCTCAGCACACACACACACACACACACACACTATACCTCAGCACACACACACACTATACCTAGGCACATCCACTATACCTCAACACACACACTATACCTCAACATACACACTATACCTCAACATACACACTATACCTCAGCACACACACACACACACACACACACACACACACACACACACACACAAACTGGAAACTGGAGAAGGTTCAGAGGTTTGCGACGAGGCTTGTCCCAGAGTTACGAGGGAAGGGATATGAAGAGCGACTGAAGGAACTGAACCTTACGACACTAGAGAAAGAAGGGAGAGAGGAGATATGATAGGGACATATAAAATACTCAGGGGAATTGACAAAGTGGAAATAGATGAAATGTTCACACGTAATAATAACAGAACGAGGGGACATGGGTGGAAACTGGAAACTCAGATGAGTCACAGAGATGTTAGGAAGTTTTCATTTAGCGTGAGAGTAGTGGAAAAATGGAATGCACTTGGGGAACAGGTTGTGGAAGCAAATACTATTCATACTTTTAAGACTAGGTATGATAGGGAAATGGGACAGGAGTCATTGCTGTAAACAACTGATAGCTGGAAAGGTGGGATCCAAGAGTCAATGCTCGATCCTGCAAGCACAAATATGTAAGTACAAATAGGTAAGTACACACTCACTATACCTCAGCACACACTGTCTTCCTCAACATAACAAATAGTGAGGAAAATTAAAATCTTGGAAATGATTAAAAAGAGTGAATGAATAAACAGGTCATTAGGAAGGAGCTGGAGAGGGGAAGGAGGTGGAGCAGCACAGAGGGAGGAGTGGTGAGGTAGGAGAGAAGTAGGAGGAGAGTCAGTGAAAGGAAAGTAGGAAGATAGAAGATGGGAGTAAGGGTAGACTAAGTGAGAGTGAGAGGAAGAAGGGGTAGAGCTGCCACCCTCACTTTAAATATTTTAAGATAAGTATCTCCTTTGTTCCCCGGTTATCTCCACTTGATGATAACTCCCGGCAAGATCTTACTCTTTAATAAGCATCTTCATCTATGGCCTTCACTCTATTGTTAAAACAGTGTGACTCTAGACCTTCCGGAGTCTCCTGGGAGACCAGACGTGTCATGCCTGGAGTCTCCTGGGAGACCAGACGTGCCATGCCTGGAGTCTCCTGGGAGACCAGACGTGCCGTGCCCGGAGTCTCCTGGGAGACCAGACGTGCCATGCCTGGAGTCTCCTGGGAGACCAGACGTGCCATGCCTGGAGTCTCCTGGGAGACCAGACGTGCCGTGCCTGGAGTCTCCTGGGAGACCAGACGTGCCATGCCTGGAGTCTCCTGGGAGACCAGACGTGCCATGCCTGGAGTCTCCTGGGAGACCAGACGTGCCGTGCCTGGAGTCTCCTGGGAGACCAGACGTGCCATGCCTGGAGTCTCCTGGGAGACCAGACGTGCCATGCCTGGAGTCTCCTGGGAGACCAGACGTGCCGTGCCTGGAGTCTCCTGGGAGACCAGACGTGCCATGCCTGGAGTCTCCTGGGAGACCAGACGTGCCGTGCCTGGAGTCTCCTGGGAGACCAGACGTGCCGTGCCTGGAGTCTCCTGGGAGACCAGACGTGCCGTGCCTGGAGTCTCCTGGGAGACCAGACGTGCCGTGCCTGGAGTCTCCTGGGAGACCAGACGTGCCATGCCTGGAGTCTCCTGGGAGACCAGACGTGCTATGCCTGGAGTCTCCTGGGAGACCAGACGTGCCGTGCCTGGAGTCTCCTGGGAGACCAGACGTGCCGTGCCTGGAGTCTCCTGGGAGACCAGACGTGCCGTGCCTGGAGTCTCCTGGGGACCAGACGTGCCGTGCCTGGAGTCTCCTGGGAGACCAGACGTGCCGTGCCTGGAGTCTCCTGGGAGACCAGACGTGCCGTGCCTGGAGTCTCCTGGGAGACCAGACGTGCCGTGCCTGGAGTCTCCTGGGAGACCAGACGTGCCATGCCTGGAGTCTCCTGGGAGACCAGACGTGCTATGCCTGGAGTCTCCTGGGAGACCAGACGTGCCGTGCCTGGAGTCTCCTGGGAGACCAGACGGGCCGTGCCTGGAGTCTCCTGGGGGACCAGACGTGCCGTGCCTGGAGTCTCCTGGGAGACCAGACGTGCCGTGCCTGGAGTCTCCTGGGAGACCAGACGTGCCGTGCCTGGAGTCTCCTGGGAGACCAGACGTGCCGTGCCTGGAGTCTCCTGGGAGACCAGACGTGCCGTGCCTGGAGTCTCCTGGGAGACCAGACGTGCCGTGCCTGGAGTCTCCTGGGAGACCAGACGTGCCGTGCCTGGAGTCTCCTGGGAGACCAGACGTGCCGTGCCTGGAGTCTCCTGGGAGACCAGACGTGCCATGCCTGGAGTCTCCTGGGAGACCAGACGTGCCGTGCCTGGAGTCTCCTGGGAGACCAGACGTGCCATGCCTGGAGTCTCCTGGGAGACCAGACGTGCCGTGCCTGGAGTCTCCTGGGAGACCAGACGTGCCGTGCCTGGAGTCTCCTGGGAGACCAGACGTGCCGTGCCTGGAGTCTCCTGGGAGACCAGACGTGCCGTGCCTGGAGTCTCCTGGGAGACCAGACGTGCCGTGCCTGGAGTCTCCTGGGAGACCAGACGTGCCGTGCCTGGAGTCTCCTGGGAGACCAGACGTGCCGTGCCTGGAGTCTCCTGGGAGACCAGACGTGCCGTGCCTGGAGTCTCCTGGGAGACCAGACGTGCCGTGCCTGGAGTCTCCTGGGAGACCAGACGTGCCGTGCCTGGAGACGACTGGTATTTGTTGATGCTTGACAGTCCTTGTAAGCTCTTGCATCATTGTCTTCTGCCTAATGCTCCTGCAGCTTGTTATTGTATCACTACTTTTAACCCTTATTCTCATTTCTCTAGTGTGTTCTCGAGGGCAGTGCTGGGATCACTGGCTAGGATCACTGGCTAGGATCACTGGCTAGGATCACTGGCTAGGATCACTGGCTAGGATCACTGGCTAGGATCACTGGTTAGGATCACTGGCTAGGATCACTGGCTAGGATCACTGGCTAGGATCACTGGCTAGGATCACTGGCTAGGATCACTGGCTAGGATCACTGGCTAGGATCACTGGCTAGGATCACTGGGTAGGATCACTAGCTAGGATCACTAGCTAGGATCACTGGCTAGGATCACTGGGTAGGATCACTGGCTAGGATCACTGGCTAGGATCACTGGCTAGGCTATTGCATGTTATTGGTAGTTACGCAGTGAACACCGCTGTTGTAACTTTAATGACACTACTGACTCTCGACTGAATGTGAGTACACTCTCTCTCACTCTCGTCCCACAAGTGACACACTCGTCATGCCAGCGATTGGTGTTAATGAGCTGGATAACTGCAAACATTTATTTCTCTATTGTATTGTTAAAGTTATCCGTTAATGTGTTGAGTGTTGGAGCAGAGAGGGCGGCTCCCTTCTCTGGTCTCTTTTGTTTACATGTGATCAGCTGGGCGCTTGGTCTTCCCCGGACCAGGGGGAACTTTAATAATGTTTCTATAATAATATTGACTATGGAAAACTATATTAATAATAATATATTGGAGAAACTTAAAAAGGAAACTATAGTAATGAAACTATAATATATTAATAAGTATAAATAGGAGAAACTATAATATATTAATAATTATATATAGGAGAAACTATAATAATCAAACTGTAATGATATGAAACTATGATATATTAATAATTATTTATAGGAGAAACTATAATAATAGAGAGGATTATAATAATGTATAAATTATATTTTGAGCATATTGGGATTGTGCTAATGTTGTATTATTTGTATACATGTAAAAATGTTTGATATAAGCACAAAATTAACATAATTTCATATACACATTACATTACATAGTTACATTCCTGTATGGTTCCATTTGATCACTGACCTTTAGTGTATTGACCTAATTGCCAGAAATTTGGAATTGACTGTGTGGGATATTAATTGGGGTTTAAAAGTAACAACCCAAAATAGAACTCGAAACAATGGGTATAAATTGGATAAGTTTAGATTTAGGAAAGACCTGGGTAAATACTGGTTCGATAAAAAGGGTTGTTGATTTGTGGAACCAATTACCGGGTAACATAATAGAAGTAGGGTCCTTTGATTGTTTCAAGCGTAGGTTAGACATATATATTATTGTGATTGGGTGGATATAAATAAGAGTTACCCTCTATATAAATAAGTGTAATATATTGGCTCTCGTCTGGGCCAATAGGCCTTCTGCAGTTGGCATCATTTTTATGTTCTTAACCATCTTTCTCCTGGTTTAAGCAATCTATATACATGTAGTTTTATGAGGAATTGTCAGGAACACCGCTAGAGGGAATGGACGTGTTCTGAGGACGGGTCTGGCTCTACCGTCCTCACCAAGTGGCAGGCTCTACCGTCCTCCCCAAGTGGCAGGCTCTACCGTCCACCCCAAGTGGCTGGCTCTACCGTCCTCCCCAAGTGGCAGGCTCTACCGTCCTCCCCAAGTGGCTGGCTCTACCGTCCACCCCAAGTGGCTGGCTCTACCGTCCTCCCCAAGTGGCAGGCTCTACCGTCCACCCCAAGTGGCAGGTTCTACCGTCCTCCCCAAGTGGCAGGCTCTACCGTCCTCCCCAAGTGGCTGGCTCTACCGTCCTCCCCAAGTGGCAGGCTCTACCGTCCACCCCAAGTGGCTGGCTCTACCGTCCTCCCCAAGTGGCTGGCTCTACCGTCCACCCCAAGTGGCTGGCTCTACCGTCCTCCCCAAGTGGCTGGCTCTACCGTCCACCCCAAGTGGCTGGCTCTACCGTCCTCCCCAAGTGGCAGGCTCTACCGTCCACCCCAAGTGGCAGGTTCTACCGTCCTCCCCAAGTGGCAGGCTCTACCGTCCTCCCCAAGTGGCAGGCTCTACCGTCCACCCCAAGTGGCTGGCTCTACCGTCCACCCCAAGTGTCTGGCTCTACCGTCCACCCCAAGTGGCAGGCTCTACCGTCCTCCCCAAGTGGCTGGCTCTACCGTCCACCCCAAGTGGCTGGCTCTACCGTCCACCCCAAGTGTCTGGCTCTACCGTCCACCCCAAGTGGCAGGCTCTACCGTCCTCCCCAAGTGGCTGGCTCTACCGTCCACCCCAAGTGGCTGGCTCTACCGTCCACCCCAAGTGGCTGGCTCTACCGTCCTCCCCAAGTGGCAGGCTCTACCGTCCTCCCCAAGTGGCAGGCTCTACCGTCCTCCCCAAGTGGCTGGCTCTACCGTCCACCCCAAGTGGCTGGCTCTACCGTCCTCCCCAAGTGGCAGGCTCTACCGTCCTCCCCAAGTGGCAGGCTCTACCGTCCTCCCCAAGTGGCTGGCTCTACCGTCCCCCCCAAGTGGCTGGCTCTACCGTCCTCCCCAAGTGGCTGGCTCTACCGTCCTCCCCAAGTGGCTGGCTCTACCGTCCTCCCCAAGTGGCAGGCTCTACCGTCCTCCCCAAGTGGCTGGCTCTACCGTCCTCCCCAAGTGGCAGGCTCTACCGTCCTCCCCAAGTGTCTGGCTCTACCGTCCACCCCAAGTGGCAGGCTCTACCGTCCTCCCCAAGTGGCTGGCTCTACCGTCCTCCCCAAGTGGCTGGCTCTACCGTCCTCCCCAAGTGGCTGGCTCTACCGTCCTCCCCAAGTGGCTGGCTCTACCGTCCACCCCAAGTGGCTGGCTCTACCGTCCTCCCCAAGTGGCAGGCTCTACCGTCCACCCCAAGTGGCAGGCTCTACCGTCCACCCCAAGTGGCTGGCTCTACCGTCCTCCCCAAGTGGCAGGCTCTACCGTCCACCCCAAGTGGCTGGCTCTACCGTCCCCCCCAAGTGGCAGGCTCTACCGTCCACCCCAAGTGGCTGGCTCTACCGTCCACCCCAAGTGGCAGGCTCTACCGTCCACCCCAAGTGGCTGGCTCTACCGTCCACCCCAAGTGGCAGGCTCTACCGTCCACCCCAAGTGGCTGGCTCTACCGTCCTCCCCAAGTGGCTGGCTCTACCGTCCCCCCCAAGTGGCTGGCTCTACCGTCCCCCCAAGTGGCTGGCTCTACCGTCCTCCCCAAGTGGCTGGCCATCAAGTGCAGTGAGAAAAAATATATGGTTTTACCATGATAAAATATATGGTTTTACCATGATAAAATATATGGTTTTACCATGATAAAATATATGGTTTTACCATGATAAAATATATGGTTTTACCATGATAAAATATATGGTTTTACCATGATAAAATATATGGTTTTACCATGATAAAATATATGGTTTTACCATGGTATATTAATTCTCATGTGCCTCTAGCGTCCAGCCTTTGCCTCTAATGCTGCTCTATTACTTTTTGAATGTGGTCTCTTTGTCTCCTCTGTTAATTCTCCTTACTACCTTTTTTTTTACTGTTGTGTTGAAGATACGACTTGATAATGGTCCTGGACGGACCGAAACGTCGTCGTTTCTCCAGCTTCTGTCGTTGTGTTGTATTATTTTAGGTATGGACCCCGGGCCGGAGGTCTGGCCTCCTGGCCGGAGGTCTGGCCTCCTGGCCGGAGGTCTGGCCTCCTGGCCGGAGGTCTGGCCTCCTGGCCAGAGGTCTGGCCTCCTGGCCGGAGGTCTGGCCTCCTGGCCGGAGGTCTGGCCTCCTGGCCGGAGGTCTGGCCTCCTGGCCGGAGGTCTGCCCTCCTGGCCGGAAGTCTGGCCTCCTGGCCGGAGGTCTGGACCCCGGGCCGGAGGTCTGGCCTCCTGGCCGGAGGTCTGGCCTCCTGGCCAGAGGTCTGGCCTCCTGGCCGGAGGTCTGGCCTCCTGGCTGGAGGTCTGGACCGTGAAGGATGGTTGTAAGGAGGTGGTCGGCGGTGTTCTAAGGCTCTCTTTGTCTTGGTTATATTTTGTCCCACTTATAGTTTTCTTTCCTTGATCCTCAAAGTGGACTCCGTGTTAGCTGGTAGTTTAGCTGAGGGTCTGACCCCATTGTGCCAGGGTTAATGTCTTGGGGCCGTCTTGAGCGACGTTTTGAGGCATCAAGGATACATGATGAGTCTTAATCATCATGTATCCCTAGTATCGTTTCCCCCCCCCCCCCAGTGTCATTTTCCCTTTGTTCTTAATTGTGTGTGAATGATTGTGCGTTTACGTGTGCCTGTGACTGTATGTGTGTGTGTTTGACTGTCCTATGTGTATGTGAATGTGTGGCAACTTACATGGGGGTGAGTTAAGGCACTTGACATTCCTCCAATGCTTCTGTTACACAACTTTTTCTTCATTTCGGGTTCCATTCCTTCCTGCCTTTCTCTTTCTCTTGTTTTTATTAAAAGATTGAACGCTGCCATTGCGCTTGATGAAACCCGAAAGGCGGGGTTAGGTCATGCGTCTAGCCTGGAGGGTGAGGCGTTGCGTCATGCGTCTAGCCTGGAGGGTGAGGCGTTGCGTCATGCGTCTAGCCTACAAGGTGGGGGTTGCGTCATGCGTCTAACAAGAAGGGGACATGTAGCATAACATAGAAACTGTTCTCACAATCTGTTTTTGTTTGTCATTGCTTCGTCTACCGGGTGAAGAGACAGCACGGGTAGGTATAGGGACCTAGTCCAGGACAGGTCGTCCTGGACAGTATGGGGACCTGGCCTCTTACAGGTCGTCCTGGACAGTATGGGGGACCTGGCCTCTTACAGGTAGTCCTGGACAGTATGGGGACCTGGCCTCTTACAGGTAGTCCTGGACAGTATGGGGGCCTGGCCTCTTACAGGTAGTCCTGGACAGTATGGAGACCTGGCCTCTTACAGGTCGTCCTGGACAGTATGGGGGACCTGGCCTCTTACAGGTAGTCCTGGACAGTATGGGGACCTGGCCTCTTACAGGTAGTCCTGGACAGTATGGGGGCCTGGCCTCTTACAGGTCGTCCTGGACAGTATGGGGACCTGGCCTCTTACAGGTCGTCCTGGACAGTATGGGGACCTGGCCTCTTACAGGTCGTCCTGGACGGTATGGGAGACCTGGCCTCTTACAGGTCGTCCTGGACAGTATGGGGACCTGGCCTCTTACAGGTCGTCCTGGACAGTATGGGGGACCTGGACTCTTACAGGTAGTCCTGGACAGTATGGGGACCTGGCCTCTTACAGGTAGTCCTGGACAGTATGGGGGACCTCGCCTCTTACAGGTCGTCCTGGACAGTATGGGGACCTGGCCTCTTACAGGTCGTCCTGGACAGTATGGAGACCTGGCCTCTTACAGGTCGTCCTGGACAGTATGGGGGACCTGGCCTCTTACAGGTAGTCCTGGACAGTATGGGGGACCTGGCCTCTTACAGGTAGTCCTGGACAGTATGGGGACCTGGCCTCTTACAGGTCGTCCTGGACAGTATGGAGACCTGGCCTCTTACAGGTCGTCCTGGACAGTATGGGGGACCTGGCCTCTTACAGGTAGTCCTGGACAGTATGGGGGACCTGGCCTCTTACAGGTAGTCCTGGACAGTATGGGGGACCTGGCCTCTTACAGGTAGTCCTGGACAGTTGTACGCTTCGCGCTGCTCTTCTTATCTACGTTAAATGCGGATTGCGTAGAGGTTTGTAAACGTCATTTGTAAACTCTTGTCGTCGGAGGCCAGACAAGGGGTTTACTTCCCCGTCAGATGTTGACGTCGGGGATCGGAGACGGGGTATACTTCATCTGTGTGTCTCGGTACACCCAAACAGTGATCCCATACTGGGGTAGTTTACCTCAACGGTGTGTTTACACGAAGGGATAGTGAACACTGTCGAGTTTACTATCCCTACTATCTATCGAGGGGATAGTGAGGGGAGCAGAAGGTTTGGTCCAGAGAGGAAGGATGGGGGGGGGGGGTCACTGGAGCAAAGGGGGGGGGAAGAGGATTGTAATTACTCATCAGTCAAACTTTCCTTGGATTTGCGAGATCAAATTTTCTTTCATTTTCGTCTCGTGTTAACGAATACAAAAGTTGTATTCATTCCCAAGTCTCGTCTTTGTTCCTTGTCAATAAAACGAGTGGAACGAGATAACGGCTTCGTTACTTTACTAGTTGAACGGGAAATACAATTAGCAAGCGTCTTTGAAGATGTATAATGAATTTGTCTTGATATATTGACGCGTAAAATGTCATTAGTTGTGAGACAAAATGCTTAGGGAGCTCTGCGGGCCCAGACACGCGCGCGTGTGTGTGTGGGTGTGTGGGTGTGGGTGTTTGTGTGTGTGTGTGTGTGTGTGTGTGTGTGTGTGTGTGTGTGTGTGTGTGTGTGTGTGTGTGTGGGTGTGGGTGGGTGGGGGGTGGGTTTGTGGGTGTGTGTGTGGGTGCTTGTGTGTGTGTGCGTGTGTGTGTGTGCGTGTGTGTGTGTGGGGGGGGGGGTTGAAGAAAACCTCCCTGTACCATAGAGAATATTTTCGTTAGTCGAGGATATGTGTCTTAATGCACGTATATAGAGAGGTACGTGTATACAGAGGTGACACACCTGGTGACACACCTGGTGACACACCTGCTAACACTCTTCAACAGAGTAGAGTGTCATGCCTCACACTATCAGAACTACTTGTTAATACCCTGGGGGAGCCGGTCGGCCGAGCGGACAGCACGCTGGTCTTGTGATCCTGTGGTCCTGGGTTCGATCCCAGGCGCCGGCGAGAAACAATGGGCAGAGTTTCTTTCACCCTATGCCCCTGTTACCTAGCAGTAAAATAGGTACCTGGGTGTTAGTCAGCTGTCACGGGCTGCTTCCTGGGGGTGGAGGCCTGGTCGAGGACCGGGCCGCGGGGACACTAAAGCCCCGAAATCATCTCAAGATAACCTCAAGATAACCCTCCTTAATTAAGAAATGTTTTAGTATATATGTCAGGACACAAACAGCAGCGATACTCAGGAGTAAGAGGCCAAAAGGTAATTACTAACAGTCATGAAAGAGCAATATTCTGACACACTGAGCCGCCAGACACGTAAAGGTTACTGAAACAACACTGAAACAGCTTCGGGGGTGACAACACTCACCCAAAAAAATCTCCACACCTCACTAAATGACTCATTAGCCTGGGGCCAGGCGGGAGAAGACGAGATGATGACACAAGGGGGAAACGAGGGGAAGCTGGAAATTTTAGCAGCATACCTTCATGCAAGTGCAAGGGAG
>WNGS01163085.1:101845-112601 GCA_020271785.1 Procambarus virginalis | reverse complement strand
ACCTTCACCCGCCCCTCTCACCTTCACCCGCCCCTCTCACCTTCACCCGCCCCTCTCACCTTCACCCGCCCCTCTCACCTTCACCAGCCCCTCTCACCTTCACCAGCCCCTCTCACCTTCACCAGCCCCTCTCACCTTCACCAGCCCCTCTCACCTTCACCGCCCCTCTCACCTTCACCCGCCCCTCTCACCTTCACCGCCCCTCTCACCTTCACCAGCCCCTCTCACCTTCACCAGCCCCTCTCACCTTCACCAGCCCCTCTCACCTTCACCGCCCCTCTCACCTTCACCAGCCCCTCTCACCTTCACCCGCCCCTCTCACCTTCACCGCCCCTCTCACCTTCACCCGGCCCCTCTCACCTTCACCGCCCCTCTCACCTTCACCAGCCCCTCTCACCTTCACCAGCCCGTCTCACCTTCACCGCCCCTCTCACCTTCACCCGGCCCCTCTCACCTTCACCGCCCCTCTCACCTTCACCAGCCCCTCTCACCTTCACCCGCCCCTCTCACCTTCACCGCCCCTCTCACCTTCACCCGGCCCCTCTCACCTTCACCGCCCCTCTCACCTTCACCGCCCCTCTCACCTTCACCGCCCCTCTCACCTTCACCCGGCCCCTCTCACCTTCACCGCCCCTCTCACCTTCACCGCCCCTCTCACCTTCACCGCCCCTCTCACCTTCACCAGCCTCCAGGCCTGACACTCTCACATCAGCCACAGACTCCTTGTTCCTCCTCACCTTGGGGCTCATGTTTACACTGCTATCTCGGTTCTGCTGGCTATCATACCCTTATTGTGATAGCCAAGCTGGCGTGTTTGAGTCATCTAGCCATGGTCAGCTGTTACCGTAATGTGGCTCACGCCTGCCATTAGTACCGTACCCGCAGCATCATCATCATCATGTTGCAACATCAGCCCCCCCCCCCCCCTTGCACTTGCATGAAGGTATGCTGCTAAAATTTCCAGTTTCCCCTCGTTTTCCCCCTTGTGTCATCATCTCGTCCTCTCCCGCCTGGCCCCAGGCTAATGAGTCATTTAGTGAGGTGTGGAGACTTTTTGGGGTGAGTGTTGTCACCCCCGAAGCTGTTTGAGTGTTGTTTCAGTAACCTTTATGTGTCTGGCATCTCAGTGTGTCAGAATATTGCTCTTTCATGACTTGTTAGTAATTACCTTTTGGCCTCTTACTCCTGAGTATCGCTGCTGTTTCTGTCCTGACATATATACTAAAACATTTCTTAATTAAGGAGGGTTATCTTGAGGTTATCTTGAGATGATTTCGGGGCTTTAGTGTCCCCGCGGCCCGGTCCTCGACCAGGCCTCCACCCCCAGGAAGCAGCCCGTGACAGCTGACTAACACCCAGGTACCTATTTTACTGCTAGGTAACAGGGCCATAGGGTGAAAGAAACTCTGCCCATTGTTTCTCGCCGGCGCCTGGGATCGAACCCAGGACCACAGGATCACAAGACCAGCGTGCTGTCCGCTCGGCCGACCGGCTCCCCGGGTATTAACAAGTAGTTCTGATAGTGTGAGGCGTGACACTCTACTCTGTTGAAGAGTGTTAGCAGGTGTGTCACCAGGTGTGTTACCAGATGTGTCACCAGATGTGTCACCAGGTGTGTCACCAGGTGTGTCACCAGGTGTGTCACCAGTTGTGTTACAGTTGTGTCACCAGGTGTATCACCAGGTGTATCGCCAGGTGTGTCACCAGGTGTGTCACCAGGTGTGTTACCAGATGTGTCACCAGATGTGTCACCAGGTGTGTCTTCAGGTGTGTCACCAGGTGTGTCGCCAGGTGTGTCACCAGGTGTGTTACAGTTGTGTCACCAGGTGTGTCACCAGGTATGTCACCAGGTGTGTCACCTCTGTATACACGTACCTCTCTATATACGTGCATTAAGACACATATCCTCGACTAACGAAAATATTCTCTATGGTACAGGGAGGTTTTCTTCAACCCCCCCCCACACACACACGCACACACACACAAGCACCCACACACACACCCACAAACCCACCCACACACACACACACACACACACACACACACACACACACACACACACACACACACACACACACACATACACACACACACACAAACACCCACACCCATACACCCACACCCACACACCCACACTCACACACACACACACACACACACACACACACAAACACCCACATCCACACACCCACACCCACACACACACACGCGCGCGTGTCTGGGCCCGCAGAGTTCCCTAAGCATTTTGTCTCACAACTAATGACATTTTACGCTTCAATATATCAAGACAAATTCATTATACATCTTCAAAGACGCTTGCTAATTGTATTTCCCGTTCAACTGGTAAAGTAACGAAGCCGTTATCTCGTTCCACTCGTTTTATTGACAAGGAACAAAGGCGAGATTTGGGAATGAATACAACTTTTGTCCTCGTTAACTCGGGCCCAAAATTAAAGAAAATTGATCTCGCAAATCCAAGGAAAGTTTGACTGATGAGTAATTACAATGCTCCTCCCCCTCCCCCCCCCCGTTCCCCCAGTGACCCCCCCCCCATCCTTCCTCTCCGGACCAAACCTTCTGCTCCCCTCACTATCCCCTCGATAGATAGAAGGGATAGTAAACTCGATAGTGTTCACTATCCGTTCGTTTAAACATACCGTTGAGGTAAACTACACCAGTATGGGATCACTGTTTGGGTGTACCGAGACACACAGATGAAGTATACCCGTCTCAGACCCCCAACGTGAACATCTGACGGGGAAGTAAACCGCTTGTATGGCCTCCGACGACAAGAGTCAACAAATGACGTTTACAAACCTCTACGCAATCCGCATTTAACGTAATAAGAAGAGCAGCGCGAAGCGTACAACTGCGTCTCCTGCCCGAGAGTTTAATTCGCGATAATATTGTTCAGATTTCCTGTCATTCCTGAGTTTCTTCAAGATAACCGTGACGCCCAGGACGACCTGTAAGAGGCCAGGTCCCCATACTGTCCAGGACGACCTGTAAGAGGCCAGGTCCCATACTGTCCAGGACGACCTGTAAGAGGCCAGGTCCCATACTGTCCAGGACGACCTGTAAGAGGCCAGGTCCCCATACTGTCCAGGACGACCTGTAAGAGGCCAGGTCCCCATACTGTCCAGGACGACCTGTAAGAGGCCAGGTCCCCATACTGTCCAGGACGACCTGTAAGAGGCCAGGTCCCCATACTGTCCAGGACGACCTGTAAGAGGCCAGGTCCCCATACTGTCCAGGACGACCTGTAAGAGGCCAGGTCCCCATACTGTCCAGGACGACCTGTAAGAGGCCAGGTTCCCATACTGTCCAGGACGACCTGTAAGAGGCCAGGTCCCCCATACTGTCCAGGACGACCTGTAAGAGGCCAGGCCCCATACTGTCCAGGACGACCTGTAAGAGGCCAGGTCCCCCATACTGTCCAGGACGACCTGTAAGAGGCCAGGTCCCCCATACTGTCCAGGACGACCTGTAAGAGGCCAGGTCCCCATACTGTCCAGGACGACCTGTAAGAGGCCAGGTCCCCATACTGTCCAGGACGACCTGTAAGAGGCCAGGTCCCCATACTGTCCAGGACGACCTGTAAGAGGCCAGGTCCCCATACTGTCCAGGACGACCTGTAAGAGGCCAGGTCCCCCATACTGTCCAGGACGACCTGTAAGAGGCCAGGCCCCATACTGTCCAGGACGACCTGTAAGAGGCCAGGTCCCCCATACTGTCCAGGACGACCTGTAAGAGGCCAGGTCCCCATACTGTCCAGGACGACCTGTAAGAGGCCAGGTCCCCATACTGTCCAGGACTACCTGTAAGAGGCCAGGTCCCCATACTGTCCAGGACGACTGTAAGAGGCCAGGTCCCCATACTGTCCAGGACGACCTGTAAGAGGCCAGGTCCCCATACTGTCCAGGACGACCTGTAAGAGGCCAGGTCCCCCATACTGTCCAGGACGACCTGTAAGAGGCCAGGTCCCCATACTGTCCAGGACGACCTGTAAGAGGCCAGGTCCCCCATACTGTCCAGGACGACCTGTAAGAGGCCAGGTCCCCATACTGTCCAGGACGACCTGTAAGAGGCCAGGTCCCCATACTGTCCAGGACTACCTGTAAGAGGCCAGGTCCCCATACTGTCCAGGACGACCTGTAAGAGGCCAGGTCCCCATACTGTCCAGGACGACCTGTAAGAGGCCAGGTCCCCATACTGTCCAGGACTACTGTAAGAGGCCAGGTCCCCCATACTGTCCAGGACGACCTGTAAGAGGCCAGGTCCCCCATACTGTCCAGGACGACCTGTAAGAGGCCAGGTCCCCATACTGTCCAGGACGACCTGTAAGAGGCCAGGCCCCATACTGTCCAGGACGACCTGTAAGAGGCCAGGTCCCCATACTGTCCAGGACGACCTGTAAGAGGCCAGGTCCCCATACTGCCAGGACTACCTGTAAGAGGCCAGGTCCCCCTACTGTCCAGGACGACCTGTAAGAGGCCAGGTCCCCATACTCTCCAGGACGACCTGTAAGAGGCCAGGTCCTCATACTGTCCAGGACGACCTGTAAGAGGCCAGGTCCCCCATACTGTCCAGGACGACCTGTAAGAGGCAGGTCCCCCATACTGTCCAGGACGACCTGTAAGAGGCCAGGTCCCCATACTGTCCAGGACGACCTGTAAGAGGCCAGGTCCCCATACTGTCCAGGACGACCTGTAAGAGGCCAGGTCCCCCATACTGTCCAGGACTACCTGTAAGAGGCCAGGTCCCCCAATTGTCCAGGACGACCTGTAAGAGGCCAGGTCCCCATACTGTCCAGGACGACCTGTAAGAGGCCAGGTCCCCATACTGTCCAGGACGACCTGTAAGAGGCCAGGTCCCCCATACTGTCCAGGACGACCTGTAAGAGGCCAGGTCCCCCATACTGTCCAGGACGACCTGTAAGAGGCCAGGTCCCCATACTGTCCAGGACGACCTGTAAGAGGCCAGGTCCCCATACTGGCCAGGACTACCTGTAAGAGGCCAGGTCCCCATACTGTCCAGGACGACCTGTAAGAGGCCAGGTCCCCATACTGTCCAGGACGACCTGTAAGAGGCCAGGTCCCCATACTGTCCAGGACGACCTGTAAGAGGCCAGGTCCCCCATACTGTCCAGGACGACCTGTAAGAGGCAGGTCCCCATACTGTCCAGGACGACCTGTAAGAGGCCAGGTCCCCATACTGTCCAGGACGACCTGTAAGAGGCCAGGTCCCCATACTGTCCAGGACGACCTGTAAGAGGCCAGGTCCCCATACTGTCCAGGACGACCTGTAAGAGGCCAGGTCCCATACTGTCCAGGACTACCTGTAAGAGGCCAGGTCCCCATACTGTCCAGGACGACCTGTAAGAGGCCAGGCCCATACTGTCCAGGACGACCTGTAAGAGGCAGGTCCCCCATACTGTCCAGGACGACCTGTAAGAGGCCAGGTCCCCATACTGTCCAGGACGACCTGTAAGAGGCCAGGTCCCCATACTGTCCAGGACGACCTGTAAGAGGCCAGGTCCCCATACTGTCCAGGACGACCTGTAAGAGGCCAGGTCCCCATACTGTCCAGACGACTGTAAGAGGCCAGGTCCCATACTGTCCAGGACTATCTGTAGAGGCCAGGCCCCCATACTGTCCAGGACGACCTGTAAGAGCCAGTCCCCATACTGTCCAGGACGACCTGTAAGAGGCCAGGTCCCCATACTGTCCAGGACGACCTGTAAGAGGCCAGGTCCCCCATACTGTCCAGGACGACCTGTAAGAGGCCAGGTCCCATACTGTCCAGGACGACCTGTAAGAGGCCAGGTCCCCCAACTGTCCAGGACGACCTGTAAGAGGCAAGGTCCCCATACTGTCCAGGACGACCTGTAAGAGGCCAGGTCCCCATACTGTCCAGGACGACCTGTAAGAGGCCAGGTCCCCATACTGTCCAGGACGACCTGTAAGAGGCCAGGTCCCATACTGTCCAGGACGACCTGTAAGAGGCAAGGTCCCCATATGTCCAGGACGACCTGTAAGAGGCCAGGTCCCCCATACTGTCCAGGACGACCTGTAAGAGGCCAGGTCCCCATACTGTCCAGGACGACCTGTAAGAGGCCAGGTCCCCATACTGTCCAGGACTACCTGTAAGAGGCCAGGTCCCCCATACTGTCCAGGACTACCTGTAAGAGGCCAGGTCCCCATACTGTCCAGGACGACCTGTAAGAGGCAGGTCCCCCATACTGTCCAGGACGACTGTAAGCGGCCAGGTCCCCATACTGTCCAGGACGACCTGTAAGAGGCCAGGTCCCCATATGTCCAGGACGACCTGTAAGAGGCCAGGTCCCCATACTGTCCAGGACGACCTGTAAGAGGCCAGGTCCCCATACTGTCCAGGACGACCTGTAAGAGGCCAGGTCCCAATACTGTCCAGGACGACCTGTAAGAGGCCAGGTCCCCATACTGTCCAGGACGACCTGTAAGAGGCCAGGTCCCCATACTGTCCAGGACGACCTGTAAGAGGCAGGTCCCCCATACTGTCCAGGACGACCTGTAAGAGGCCAGGTCCCCATACTGTCCAGGACGACCTGTCCTGGACTAGGTCCCTATACCTACCCGTGCTGTCTCTTCACCCGGTAGACGAAGCAATGACAAACAAAAACAGATTGTGAGAGCAGTTTCTATGTTATGCTACATGTCCCCTTCCTGTTAGACGCATGACGCAACCCCACCTTGTAGGCTAGACGCATGACGCAACGCCTCACCCTCCAGGCTAGACGCATGACGCAACGCCCTGCACCCACCCAGGCTAGACGCATGACGCAACGCATCACCCTCCAGGCTAGACGCATGACGCAACTCCTCACCCTCCAGGCTAGACGCATGACCTAACCCCCGCCTTCGGGTTTCATCAAGCGCAATGGCAGCGTTCAATCTTTTTATAAAAAAAGAGAAAGAGAAAGGCAGGAAGGAATGGAACCCGAAATGAAGAAAAAGTTGTGTAACAGAAACATTGGAGGAATGTCAAGTGCCTTAACTCACCCCCATGTAAGTGCCACACATTCACATACACATAAGTCACTCACCCACACACACAACACATGCAGTCACTCACAGGCACACGTAAACGCACAATCATTCACACACAATTAAGAACAAAGGGAAAATGACACTGGGGGGGGGGGGAACGATACGAAGGGATACATGATGATTAAGACTCATCATGTATCCTTGATGAGTCCTTGATGCCTCAAGACGGCCCAAGACATTAACCCTGGCACAATGGGGTCAGACCCTTAGCTAAACTACCAGCTAACACGGAGTCCACTTTGAGGATCAAGGAAAGAAAACTATAAGTGGGACAAAATATAACCAAGACAAAGAGTGCCTTAGAACACCGCCGACCACCTCCTTACAACCATCCTTCAAGGTCCAGACCTCCGGCCAGGAGGCCAGACCTCCGGCCAGGAGGCCAGACCTCCGCCAGGAGGCAGACCTCCGGCCAGGAGGCCAGACCTCGGCCAGGAGGCCAGACCTCCGGCCAGGAGGCCAGGACCTCCGGCCAGGAGGCCAGACCTCCGGCCAGGAGGCCAGACCTCCGGCCAGGAGGCCAGACCTCCGGCCAGGAGGCAAGACCTCCGGCCAGGAGGCCAGACCTCCGGCCCGGGGTCCAGACCTCGGGCAGGAGGCCAGACCTCCGGCCCGGGGTCCAGACCTCCGGCCAGGAGGCCAGACCTCCGGCCAGGAGGCCAGACTCCGGCCAGGAGGCCAGACCTCCGGCCAGGAGGCCAGATCTCCGGCCAGGAGGCCAGACCTCCGGCCAGGAGGCCAGACCTAAAATAATACAACACAACGACAGAAGCTGGAAAAACGACGACGTTTCGGTCCGTCCAGGACCATTATCAAGTCGTATCTTCACACAACAGTAAAAAAAAGGTAGTAAGGAGAATTAACAGAGGAGAAAGAGACCACATTCCAAAAGTAATAGAGCAGCACTAGAGGCAAAGGCTGGACGCTAGAGGGAGCTAGGTGAGTTGGTGACACGTCAGAATAATATACCATGGTAAAACCATATATATTATCCCACTGTACTTGATGGCCAGCCTCTTGGGGAGGACGGTGGAGCCAGCCCCGTCCTCAGAACAAGTCCATTCCATCCAGCGGTCGACCCCAAGACTCGCTCATAAATTTTAATATGCTGTTCATTCAAAACAGGAATTTCTCAAATATAAATTAATATTATTATATATTAGCATATTGTGCATATTTAGGCACTGGGTAGGTTAGGTGTTTAGGTTCTGTTGGCGATTATTTGTATTTGTAGTACGTGGGTGAAGCATTTACAGCGTTGTGGTTCGAACACCAGTCGTCAGTGAAGCACTTGTTCCGGAAGTGTTCGGACGTCAACAGTGTGAGTCGTGTGTAAACAGTTTTTCATTCATAAACAGCTGGGGGGGGGGGGTTGGATGGATTTTGCCCTTTGTATGAGGACGGGCTGGTACAGCGACTCTCTCACTTCGTGCAGGTCGGAGTTCAATCCCCGATTGTTAAAACCATTAGGCACTGTTCCTTCCTACTCATCCTAAATCCTTATTCTGATCACTTCCAAGTGCTATAGTCGTAATGGCTTGGCGCTTTCTCCTGACAGTTCTTATATAAACTACATATATATAGTTGCTTAAAACTGGAGAAAGATGGATAAGAAATAAGAATGAAGGTAACTGCAGAAGGACTATTGGCCCATACGAGGCCGCTCTATTTATATCCACCCAATCTCATTCATATACATGTCTGATCTACGTTGAAACAATCAAGGAACCGTACTTCTATTATGTTACGCGTAATTGGTTCAACAAATCAACAACCCTTTAAGAACCAGTATTTACCCAGGTGTTTCCTAAATCTAAACTTATCCAATTTATACCCATTTTTTCGAGTTCTATTTGGGTTGTTACTTTTAATACCCAATTACTATCCCCACAGCCATTCTAAATTTCTGGCAACTAGGTCAATACACTAAAGGTCAATGATCAAATGGAACCATACAGGAATGTAACGCTTAATGTAAATGAAATTACGTTAATTTTGTGCTTATATCAAACATATTTACATGTATACAAATAATACCACATTAGCACAATGCCAAGATGCTCAGAATGTAGTTTATACATTATTATAATCCTCTATTATTATAGTTTCTCCTATAAATAATTATTATATATTATAGTTTCATATCATTGTTTCATTATCAGTTTAGTTACAGTTTGATATTATAGTTTCTCCATATATTATATTGATATAATATAGTTTCTCCTATATATTATTATAATATAATATATCCTATATATATTTAATATAATATAGTTTCTCTATATACATATTAATATATTATAGTTTCACATATATATAAACATTATTATAGTTTCCTATATATTATTATAATATATTAGTTTCATTGTCAATATTACTATAGTTCCCCCTGGTCCGGGGAAGACCAAGCGCCCAGCTGATCACATGTAAACAAAAGAGTCCAGAGAAGGGAGCCGCCCTCTCTGCTCCAACACTCAACACATTAACGGATAACTTTAACAATACAATAGAGAAATAAACGTTTGCATTTATCCTGCTCATTAATTAACACAAACTGCTGGCATGGCGAGTGTGTCACTTGTGGGACGAGAGTGAGAGAGAGAGTGCACTCATATTCAATCGAGAGTCAGTAGTGTTATTAAAGTTACAACAGCGGTGTTCACTGTGTAACTACCAATAACATAGCAATAGCCTAGCCAGTGATCCTAGCCAGTGATCCTAGCCAGTGATCCTAGCTAGTGATCCTAGCCAGTGATCCTAGCCAGTGATCCTAGCCAGTGATCCAAGCTAGTGATCCTAGCAGTGATCCTAGCCAGTGATCCTAGCTAGTGATCCTAGCCAGTGATCCTAGCCAGTGATCCTAGCCAGTGATCCTAGCCAGTGATCAAGCTAGTGATCCTAGCCAGTGATCCTAGCCAGTGATCCTAGCCAGTGATCCTAACTAGTGATCCTAGTTAGTGATCCTAGCCAGTGATCTTAGCTAGTGATCCTAGCTAGTGATCTAGCTAGTGATCCTAGCTAGTGATCCTAGCTAGTGATCCTAGCCAGTGATCCTACCAGTGATCCTAGTTAGTGATCCTAGCCAGTGATCCTAGCTAGTGATCCTAGCTAGTGATCCTAGCTAGTGATCCTAGCTAGTGATCCTAGCTAGTGATCATAGCCAGTGATCCTAGCGAGTGATCCTAGCGAGTGATCCTAGCTAGTGATCCTAGCCAGTGATCCTACCAGTGATCCTAGTTAGTGATGCTAGCCAGTGATCCTAGCTAGTGATCCTAGCTAGTGATCCTAGCTAGTGATCCTAGCTAGTGATCCTAGCTAGTGATCATAGCCAGTGATCCTAGCGAGTGATCCTAGCGAGTGATCCTAGCTAGTGATCCTAGCCAGTGATCCTAGCCAGTGATCCTAGCTAGTGATCCTAGCCAGTGATCCTAGCCAGTGATCCTAGCCAGTGATCCTAGCCAGTGATCCTAGCCAGTGATCCTAACTAATGATCCTAGCCAGTGATCCTAGCTAGTGATCCTAGCCAGTGATCCTAGCTGGTGATCCTAGCTAGTGATCCTAGCTAGGATCCTAGCTAGTGATCCTAGCCAGTGATCCTAGCCAGTGATCCTAGCAGTGATCCTAGCCAGTGATCCTAGCCAGTGATCCTAGCCAGTGATCCTAGCTAG
>WNGS01163085.1:76714-97132 GCA_020271785.1 Procambarus virginalis | reverse complement strand
ATTTCCTTTCATTCCTGAGTTCCTTCAAGATAACCGTGACGCCCAGGACGACCTGTAAGAGGCCAGGTCCCCATACTCTCCAGGAGGACCTGTAAGAGGCCAGGTCCCCATACTCTCCAGGAGGACCTGTAAGAGGCCAGGTCCCCATATTGTCCAGGACAGCCTGTAAGAGGCCAGATCCCCATACTGTCCAGGACTACCTGTAAGAGGCCAGGTCCCCTATACTGTCCAGGACGACCTGTAAGAGGCCAGGTCCCCCATACTGTCCAGGACGACCTGTAAGAGGCCAGGTCCCCCATACTGTCCAGGACGACCTGTCCTGGACTAGGTCCCTATACCTACCCCTGCTGCCTCTTCACCCGGTAGACGAAGCAATGACAAACAAAAACAGATTGTGAGAGCAGTTTCTATGTTATACAACATGTCCCCTTCCTGTTAGACGCATGACGCAACTCCACCTTGTAGGCTAGACGCATGACGCAACGCCTCACCCTCCAGGCTAGACGCATGACCTAACCCCGCCCTTCGGGTTTCATCAAGCGGAATGGCAGCGTTCAATCTTTTTATAAAAATTAAGAGAAACAGAAAGGCAGGAAGGAATGGAACCCGAAATAGAGAAAATTTGTGTAACAGAAACATTGGAGGAATGTCAAGTGCCTTAACTCACCCCCATGTAAGTTGCCACACATTCACATACACATAAGTCACTCACACACACACACATGCAGTCACTCACAGGCACACGTAAACGCATAATCATTCACACACAATTAAGAACAAAGGGAAAATGACACTGGGAAACGATACGAAGGATACATGATGATTAAGACTCATCATGTATCCTTGATGCGTCAAGACGTCGCTCAAGACGGCCCCTAGACATTAACCCTGGCACAATGGGGTCAGGCCCTTACCAAAACTACCAGCTAACACGGAGTCCACTTTGAGAATCAAGGAAAGAAAAATATAAGTGTGGCAAAATATAACCAAGACAAAGAGAGCCTTAGAACACCGCCGACCACCTCCTTACATCCATCCTTCAAGGTCCAGACCTCCGGCCAGGAGGCCAGACCTCCGGCCAGCAGGCCAGACCTCCGGCCAGGGGGCCATACCTCCGGCCAGGAGGCCAGACCTCCGGCCAGGGGGCCAGACCTCCGGCCAGGAGGCCATACCTCCGGCCCGGGGTCCAGACCTCCGGCCCGGGGTCCAGACCTCCGGCCAGGGGTCCAGACCTCCGGCCAGGAGGCCAGACCTCCGGCCAGACCTCCGGCCAGACCTCCGGCCAGGAGGCCAGATCTAAAATAAAACAACACAACGACAGAAGCTGGAGAAACGACGACGTTTCGGTCCGTCATGAACCATTATCAAGTCGTATCTTCAACACAACAGTAAAAAAAAAGGTAGTAAGGAGAATTAACAGAGGGGACAAAGAGACCACATTCAAAAAGTAATAGAGCAGCATTAGAGGCAAAGGCTGGACGCTAGAGGCACATGAGAATTAATATACCATGGTAAAACCATATATTTTATCATGGTAAAACCATATATTTTATCATGGTAAAACCATATATTTTATCATGGTAAAACCATATATTTTATCATGGTAAAACCATATATTTTATCATGGTAAAACCATATATTTTATCATGGTAAAACCATATATTTTATCATGGTAAACCATATATTTTATCATGGTAAAACCATATATTTTATCATGGTAAAACCATATATTTTATCATGGTAAAACCATATATTTTATCATGGTAAAACCATATATTTTATCATGGTAAAGCCATATATTTTATCATGGTAAAACCATATATTTTATCATGGTAAAGCCATATATTTTATCATGGTAAAACCATATATTTTATCATGGTAAAGCCATATATTTTATCATGGTAAAACCATATATTTTATCATGGTAAAACCATATATTTTATCATGGTAAAACCATATATTTTATCATGGTAAAGCCATATATTTTATCATGGTAAAACCATATATTTTATCATGGTAAAGCCATATATTTTATCATGGTAAAACCATATATTTTATCATGGTAAAACCATATATTGTATCATGGTAAAACCATATATTTTATCTCACTGCACTTGATGGCCAGACACTTGGGGAGGACGGTAGAGCCAGCCACTTGGGGAGGACGGTAGAGCCAGCCACTTGGGGAGGACGGTAGAGCCAGCCACTTGGGGTGGACGGTAGAGCCTGCCACTTGGGGTGGACGGTAGAGCCAGCCACTTGGGGTGGACGGTAGAGCCAGCCACTTGGGGAGGACGGTAGAGCCTGCCACTTGGGGAGGACGGTAGAGCCTCCCACTTGGGGAGGACGGTAGAGCCAGCCACTTGGGGAGGACGGTAGAGCCAGCCACTTGGGGTGGACGGTAGAGCCAGCCACTTGGGGTGGACGGTAGAGCCAGCCACTTGGGGAGGACGGTAGAGCCAGCCACTTGGGGTGGACGGTAGAGCCAGCCACTTGGGGAGGACGGTAGAGCCTCCCACTTGGGGAGGACGGTAGAGCCTCCCACTTGGGGAGGACGGTAGAGCCAGCCACTTGGGGTGGACGGTAGAGCCAGCCACTTGGGGTGGACGGTAGAGCCTGCCACTTGGGGAGGACGGTAGAGCCTGCCACTTGGGGAGGACGGTAGAGCCAGACACTTGGGGAGGACGGTAGAGCCAGCCACTTGGGGTGGACGGTAGAGCCAGCCACTTGGGGAGGACGGGAGAGCCAGCCACTTGGGAGGACGGTAGAGCCAGCCACTTGGGGAGGACGGTAGAGCCAGCCACTTGGGGAGGACGGTAGAGCCAGCCACTTGGGGAGGACGGTAGAGCCTGCCACTTGGGGAGGACGGTAGAGCCAGCCACTTGGGGAGGACAGTAGAGCCAGACACTTGGGGAGGACGGTAGAGCCAGCCACTTGGGGAGGACGGGAGAGCCAGCCACTTGGGGAGGACAGTAGAGCCAGCCACTTGGGGAGGACGGTAGAGCCAGCCACTTGGGGAGGACGGTAGAGCCAGCCACTTGGGGAGGACGGTAGAGCCTGCCACTTGGGGAGGACGGTAGAGCCAGCCACTTGGGGTGGACGGTAGAGCCAGCCACTTGGGGAGGACGGTAGAGCCAGCCACTTGGGGAGGACGGTAGAGCCAGCCACTTGGGGAGGACGGTAGAGCCTGCCACTTGGGGAGGACGGTAGAGCCTCCCACTTGGGGAGGACGGTAGAGCCAGCCACTTGGGGTGGACGGTAGAGCCAGCCACTTGGGGAGGACGGTAGAGCCTGCCACTTGGGGAGGACGGTAGAGCCTCCCACTTGGGGAGGACGGTAGAGCCTGCCACTTGGGGTGGACGGTAGAGCCAGCCACTTGGGGTGGACGGTAGAGCCTGCCACTTGGGGTGGACGGTAGAGCCTGCCACTTGGGGTGGACGGTAGAGCCTGCCACTTGGGGTGGACGGTAGAGCCAGCCACTTGGGGTGGACGGTAGAGCCTGCCACTTGGGGTGGACGGTAGAGCCTGCCACTTGGGGTGGACGGTAGAGCCAGCCACTTGGGGAGGACGGTAGAGCCAGCCACTTGGGGAGGACGGTAGAGCCAGCCACTTGGGGAGGACGGTAGAGCCTGCCACTTGGGGAGGACGGTAGAGCCAGCCACTTGGGGAGGACGGTAGAGCCAGCCACTTGGGGTGGACGGTAGAGCCAGCCACTTGGGGAGGACGGTAGAGCCTGCCACTGGGGTGTACGGTAGAGCCTGCCACTTGGGGTGGACGGTAGAGCCTGCCACTTGGGGTGGACGGTAGAGCCTGCCACTTGGGGAGGACGGTAGAGCCAGCCACTTGGGGAGGACGGTAGAGCCAGCCACTTGGGGTGGACGGTAGAGCCAGCCACTTGGGGAGGACGGTAGAGCCTGCCACCTGGGGTGGACGGTAGAGCCTGCCACTTGGGTGGACGGTAGAGCCTGCCACTTGGGGTGGACGGTAGAGCCAGCCACTTGGGGAGGACGGTAGAGCCTGCCACTTGGGGTGGACGGTAGAGCCAGGCACTTGGGGAGGACGGTAGAGCCAGCCACTTGGGGAGGACGGTAGAGCCTGCCACTTGGGGAGGACGGTAGAGCCAGCCACTTGGGGAGGACGGTAGAGCCAGCCACTTGGGGAGGACGGTAGAGCCAGCCACTTGGGGTGGACGGTAGAGCCAGCCACTTGGGGTGGACGGTAGAGCCAGCCACTTGGGGTGGACGGTAGAGCCAGCCACTTGGGGTGGACGGTAGAGCCAGCCACTTGGGGAGGACGGTAGAGCCAGACACTTGGGGTGGACGGTAGAGCCAGCCACTTGGGGAGGACGGTAGAGCCAGCCACTTGGGGAGGACGGTAGAGCCTGCCACTTGGGGTGGACGGTAGAGCCTGCCACTTGGGGTGGACGGTAGAGCCAGCCACTTGGGGAGGACGGTAGAGCCAGCCACTTGGGGAGGACGGTAGAGCCTGCCACTTGGGGTGGACGGTAGAGCCTGCCACTTGGGGAGGACGGTAGAGCCAGCCACTTGGGGAGGACGGTAGAGCCAGCCACTTGGGGTGGACGGTAGAGCCAGGCACTTGGGGAGGACGGTAGAGCCAGCCACTTGGGGAGGACGGTAGAGCCAGCCACTTGGGGAGGACGGTAGAGCCTGCCACTTGGGGAGGATGGTAGAGCCTGCCACTTGGGGAGGACGGTAGAGCCAGACACTTGGGGAGGACGGTAGAGCCAGCCACTTGGGGTGGACGGTAGAGCCAGCCACTTGGGGAGGACGGTAGAGCCAGCCACTTGGGGAGGACGGTAGAGCCTGCCACTTGGGGAGGACGGTAGAGCCAGCCACTTGGGGAGGACGGTAGAGCCTGCCACTTGGGGTGGACGGTAGAGCCAGCCACTTGGGGAGGACGGTAGAGCCAGCCACTTGGGGTGGACGGTAGAGCCAGCCACTTGGGGTGGACGGTAGAGCCAGCCACTTGGGGAGGACGGTAGAGCCTGCCACTTGGGGAGGACGGTAGAGCCTGCCACTTGGGGTGGACGGTAGAGCCAGCCACTTGGGGAGGACGGTAGAGCCTGCCACTTGGGGAGGACGGTAGAGCCTGCCACTTGGGGAGGACGGTAGAGCCTGCCACTTGGGGTGGACGGTAGAGCCTGCCACTTGGGGAGGACGGTAGAGCCAGCCACTTGGGGAGGACGGTAGAGCCAGCCACTTGGGGAGGACGGTAGAGCCTGCCACTTGGGGAGGACGGTAGAGCCTGCCACTTGGGGAGGACGGTAGAGCCAGCCACTTGGGGAGGACGGTAGAGCCTGCCACCTGGGGTGGACGGTAGAGCCTGCCACTTGGGGAGGACGGTAGAGCCAGCCACTTGGGGAGGACGGTAGAGCCTGCCACCTGGGGTGGACGGTAGAGCCTGCCACTTGGGGAGGACGGTAGAGCCAGCCACTTGGGGAGGACGGTAGAGCCAGCCACTTGGGGAGGACGGTAGAGCCTGCCACTTGGGGAGGACGGTAGAGCCAGCCACTTGGGGAGGACGGTAGAGCCTGCCACCTGGGGTGGACGGTAGAGCCTGCCACTTGGGGAGGACGGTAGAGCCAGCCACTTGGGGAGGACGGTAGAGCCTGCCACCTGGGGTGGACGGTAGAGCCTGCCACTTGGGGAGGACGGTAGAGCCAGCCACTTGGGAGGACGGTAGAGCCAGCCACTTGGGGAGGACGGTAGAGCCAGCCACTTGGGGAGGACGGTAGAGCCTGCCACTTGGGGAGGACGGTAGAGCCTGCCACTTGGGGAGGACGGTAGAGCCAGCCACTTGGGGAGGACGGTAGAGCCAGCCACTTGGGGAGGACGGTAGAGCCAGCCACTTGGGGTGGACGGTAGAGCCAGCCACTTGGGGAGGACGGTAGAGCCTGCCACTTGGGGTGGACGGTAGAGCCAGCCACTTGGGGAGGACGGTAGAGCCTGCCACTTGGGGTGGACGGTAGAGCCAGCCACTTGGGGTGGACGGTAGAGCCAGCCACTTGGGGTGGACGGTAGAGCCTGCCACTTGGGGAGGACGGTAGAGCCTGCCACTTGGGGTGGACGGTAGAGCCTGCCACTTGGGGAGGACGGTAGAGCCAGCCACTTGGGGTGGACGGTAGAGCCAGCCACTTGGGGAGGACGGTAGAGCCTGCCACCTGGGGTGGACGGTAGAGCCAGCCACTTGGGGTGGACGGTAGAGCCAGCCACTTGGGGAGGACGGTAGAGCCAGCCACTTGGGGTGGACGGTAGAGCCAGCCACTTGGGGTGGACGGTAGAGCCAGCCACTTGGGGAGGACGGTAGAGCCTGCCACTTGGGGTGGACGGTAGAGCCAGCCACTTGGGGAGGACGGTACCCAGCAAACACAAATCATCTAGGAAACGTTCGTCTATCTCTTCCCATAGGCGTGGGAATGATTTACATTGAGAATGGTGCAGGAGAGCCTTTGAGAAACTTTTAATCAAAAAATCCAAACACATAGGTTTTATAATAAATTGTTTTTCTACAACTATTTTGTTCCTAATGTATTACAAATAGTTTTTACATGTTTAAATATAAAATTTATGGTGTTTTTTGTAAAATTCATTAATAAATTGTGAATGATATTTATTTTCTGAGTGAAACCTTCACAATCCATTTACTTATATATATGATCAGAAAAAAGTAGTTTTCCAAATTTACAAAAAATCGCTCTTTTTAACACAATTTGACTCGTTATGCATTCCACTAAACACTAATATCATGTTTAAATATATAATTTATGTATTATTCCCTAAAATAATTTATATAAATTATAAAAGTTGCTGGAAATTGGTGTGAAAGAATCTGAAAACGTTTTGTTGTCTTATATTGGCGTGTTCTTATTAACTATGTCTCGAGTGCACAGTTTATCAAACAAGAAGATTAACATTCGTCAACCCTTAAAATCTTATAATTATCTTGCTGTTGCAAAATGGGTGAATCTTTAAGAACAGCTAGTATATATGACAAATGGCGTTTTCCCGAACTCAAACATTGTATGGTTTATTATTCAACACATATTTCTAATGACTCTTAGATGTTTACATTCTCTGAAGTATAATTGTGAAGGCTGTGTCCATCACTCTCACCACAGATTCTTAAACTCCTCTCTGCAGGTTCAACTATAATTAATTTCCATTCTGAATCTCCATGGACATTTGTATCCAAAATGAAACCAATGTGGTTTCCTTCAGGGCCTTCAGCCAGCACATTTGCTCATTAATTTCCAGATTCCAACATGGTAGGGGATTTACAGAAATTTTGCTATTCATATTGTTATTTTATAAATATGAATGCATTTCCATATGATAAGACAAATACATGAGTTTATGATAAATTCGTTTTCTGTGATATAACATTGATATGCTCTTTTTTCTTTAAACCGCATACTAAACTACATCACGATCGAGCGTATATATTGCTTTTTAAGAATTAAGCGCCACCACTGACCGCCAATTAAGTGCTCACATCAACAGAGTTGATGTATAAATGTTCAACGCTCAACAGAGTTAGTATAAATGGGGTTAAATCAGAGTTTGAAAATGTTGTAGGTTGAGTACCTCAAGGCTCTGTCCTGGGACCTCTGTTGTTTATAATACTGTATATATAAATGATTTAGATTCAGGTTTGAGTAACAACATTTGCAAATTTGCCGATGATACAAAAATCGGTAGGGAAATAACACAGAAGAAGACTCACTATCTCTTCAAGTTGATCTAAATAGAGTTTTGAAATGGGCAAAAGGTTGACAGATGCAGTTCAATGCTGATAAATGGAAAGTTTTGAGGTTAGGTAATGATATATGATAGAGTTACAAGATACGAGATAGATGGTGTTGTGATTGCAAAGTCGGGTATTTCGAAAGGGAACTTGGAGTTATGATTAGTAAGAATTTAAACCAAGAGATCAATGCATGAATGTTCGTAATAAGGCAAATAGTACACTAGGATTTATTAATCGAAGGGTTAATAACAAGACACCTGGTTTTGTTCTTCAGCTATAGCTTGCTCTTTAAAGCTCTTCATTCCCGTGCTGTCTCTTGGGTGGCTTAATTCTTATCAATCAATCAATTTGTTGCTTTGGTTAGGCCCCATTTTGATTATGCAGTTCAGTTTTAGTCGCCGTACTATAGAATTGATATAAATTCACTTGAACGTATCCAGCATAGTTAATTAACAAAGTTAATTCCCCAATTGCATTCACTGAAAAGGCGAAGAGTTAGGTGTGACATGATAGAGGTTTACAAGTTGATGAATGGACATAACAAATGGGATATTAAAAGTATCAGCACCAGACGAAATAATGGGTATAAATTGCATAAGTTTAGATTTAGGAAAGACCTGGGAAAATACTGGTTCGGTAACAGGGTTGTTGATTTGTGGAACAAATTACCGCCAAACGTGGATTGATTGTTTCAAACGTGGGTTCGACATGTATATGAGTGAGCTTGGGTGGTTATAAGAGTGGAAAAATGTTGTAAGCTGAGTGCCTCAAGCCTCTGGACTGGGACCTCTGTTGTTTATAATAAATATAAATATTTTAGATTAAGGTTTGAGTAGCAGCATTTGCAAATTTGCCGATGATACAAAAATCGAATATCAAAAAATATCAAAATATCAAAAATCGAAAATCCAATATATGATCTGTCTTGATCTTTAATGGACCTATCCTTTTCCTAACCTTTGTTCAATATAACTGAAAAAAACCTTTAGGATTTGCCTTTGCTTAACCTGCTATACGAACTTCAGAGTTAATTTTTTTCAACTTCATAGTGGTGGAGGAATTATTTTTCGAACTTCATAGTAGTGAAGGTGGGCTGCCTCGATTGTTTCAAGCGCGGGTTAGACATGTATATTAGTAGGATTGGGTGGTTGTAGATAGGAGCTGCCTGGTATGGGCCAATAGGCCTTCTGCAGTTACCTTTGTTCTTATGTTTTTGCCCTGTAACCTAAATGGTTACAGAGGCACATATATGGGCTTAGGGACTGAACCCCACAATACATTTAGCTAAACTGGTTACAATCTTGATGATATAGTTACAAAATTCAGTATAAGTCGTCACATTATCAATGGGTTCGAGATCAACCACAATTACAGTTTCTATGCAGGCGATGAGTCACAATAACCTGGCTAAAGTATGTTGACCAGACCACACGAAGGTGAAGGGATGACGATGGGATGTTGCTTAAGCGTCAGAACGAAAATGTGTATACTCTTTTTACTTTCCTGACCTTAGTTCTCTAGCTACGTATTTCATTTTGGTACCAACGTGTTCGCAATACAATTCTCTAGAAGAACATTAGTAAAAAAGGTCACGAAAGGTATAGGGATACCAGCACCAAATAAATAACTACGGAGATGACTCGCCATGAGCGCCCAACAGCAACAAGATGTTTTTACTCTTGGGATTGTTATCACTTCCACAGTTGTTCTACAGCGTTAATTTTGGTATCAATGGACTCGCAATGAAATTCCCAACACGGTGATATGAATATAAACGTAGAATAATGGTTGCGGCCCACCCGCAAGAGTGTGGGAAATGGCGGAACTGTTACCGAGTATCAGTGATGCTACGACACACGTGTGATACAGAGATTTGAAAGTTTATAATTATTTCACTGTCGTGACATTATTATTCTATGTACGTCATTCATTTTTGTGTCAATGTGTTCGCAATAGAATGTTCTATGAGCCCGTAGGAAAAAAAAACAACAAAGCGTAAGTTAGAATAGCACCAAATATAAAACAACGTGGAACATATCAGTGAGCGGCAAACACACACGAAATGTTTTTACTGTTGTTATGTTTGTCAAGTTTATACTTGTTGCACACAGTTATTTTTGGTTGTACATTGATCGGAATAAAATTCCCTAAACAGACATATGCATATAATACATGATATGGGGGAAGCATTACCAGTATAAACGGTTAAAGTCACCCACCTGCAACCCGTTTGGGACACTCATGATCAGTTGTGTTGTATTTGTACAAAACAAAGGCATTATGCAATGCCATTTGCAGGAAATAAACGTTGTCTTTTTGGTCCACTTGTGAGTTTTCCTGGTAAAATGGTAATACTATTTGATCGAAGTGGTCCACACCTTTCATGAACTTATTGTACCATGCAGCCTAGTGGTGAGAAAGACAACCTCATGGCGCGCAGTTTGAAACAAACCCAAAGTAAATCGGATTAAAATTGAATTTTATACAAATATTTTTTGAGGACATCATTTTATGTCCACATTGCGGAAGCGGCTAGGCAAAAANAGAGTTTACAAATAACGTTTACAACCTCTACGCAATCCGCATTTACGTAGATAAGAAGAGCAGCGCGAAGCGTACAACTGCGTCTCCTGCCAGAGAGTTGAATTCGCGATAATATTGTTCAGATTTCCTTTCATTCCTGAGTTCTTCAAGATAGCCGTGACGCCCAGGACGACCTGTAAGAGGCCAGGCCCCCATATTGTCCAGGACGACCTGTAAGAGGCCAGGTCCCCCATACTGTCCAGGACGACCTGTAAGAGGCCAGGTCCCCATACTGTCCAGGACGACCTGTAAGAGGTCAGGTCCCCCATACTGTCCAGGACGACCTGTAAGAGGCCAGGTCCCCATACTGTCCAGGACGACCTGTAAGAGGCCAGGTCCCCATACTGTCCAGGACTACCTGTAAGAGGCCAGGTCCCCCATACTGTCCAGGACGACCTGTAAGAGGCCAGGTCCCCGTACTGTCCAGGACGACCTGTAAGAGGCCAGGTCCCCGTACTGTCCAGGACGACCTGTAAGAGGCCAGGTCCCCCATACTGTCCAGGACGACCTGTAAGAGGCCAGGTCCCCATACTGTCCAGGACGACCTGTAAGAGGCCAGGTCCACATACTGTCCAGAACGACCTGTAAGAGGCCAGGTCCCATATACTGTCCAGGACGACCTGCAAGAGGCCAGGTCCCCATACTGTCCAGGACGACCTGTAAGAGGCCAGGTCCACATACTGTCCAGGACGACCTGTAAGAGGCGAGGTCCCCATACTGTCCAGGACGACCTGTAAGAGGCCAGGTCCCCATACTGTCCAGGACGACCTGTAAGAGGCCAGGTCCCCGATACTGCCCAGGACGACCTGTAAGAGGCCAGGTCCCCCATACTGTCCAGGACGACCTGTAAGAGGCCAGGTCCCCATACTGTCCAGGACGACCTGTAAGAGGCCAGGTCCCCATACTGTCCAGGACGACCTGTAAGAGGCCAGGTCCCCCATTCTGTCCAGGACGACCTGTAAGAGGCCAGGTCCCCATACTGACCAGAACGACCTGTAAGAGGCGAGGTCCCCCATACTGTCCAGGACGACCTGTAAGAGGCCAAGTCCCTATACTGTCCAGGACGACCTGTAAGAGGCGAGGTCCCCATACTGTCCAGGACGACCTGTAAGAGGCCAAGTCCCTATACTGTCCAGGACGACCTGTAAGAGGCCAAGTCCCTATACTGTCCAGGACTACCTGTAAGAGGCGAGGTCCCCATACTGTCCAGGACTACCTGTAAGAGGCCAGGTCCCCCATACTGTCCAGGACGACCTGTAAGAGGCGAGGTAGCATGATACCTACACGATACCTACATGTCCCCTATGTAATAGAGCATGATACCTACCCCTACTGCCTCTTCACCCAGGAGACGAAGCAATGACAAACAAAAACAGATTGTGAGAACAGTTTTGTTATGCTACATGTCCCCTTCCTGTTGGAAGCATGACGCAACTCCACCTTGTAGGCTAGACGCATGACTCAACGCCTCACCCTCCAGGCTAGACGCATGACGCTACGCCTCACCCTCCAGGCTAGACGCATGACGCTACGCCTCACCCTCCAGGCTAGACGCATGACGCAACGCCTCACCCTCCAGGCTAGACGCATGACGCTACTCCTCACCCTCCAGGAAAGACGCATGACCTAACCCCGCCCTTCGAGTTTCATCAAGCGCAATGGCAGCGTTCAATCTTTTTATAAAAATAGGAGAAAGAGAAAGGCAGGAAGGAATGGAACCCGAAATAGAGAAAAAGTTGTGTAACAGAAACATTGGAGGAATGTCAAGTGCCTTAACTCACCCCCATGTAAGTTGCCACACATTCACATACACATAAGTCACTCACACACACACATACAGTCACAGGCACACGTAAACGCACAATCATTCACACACAATTAAGAACAAAGGGAAAATGACACGTGGGGGGGGGGACGATACTAGGGATACATGATGATTATGACTCATCATGTATCCTTGATGAGTCCTTGATGCGTCAAGACGTCGCTCAAGATGACCCCAAGACATTAACCCTGGCACAATGGGGTCAGACCCTTAGCTAAACTACCAGCTAACACGGAGTCCACTTTGAGGATCAAGGAAAGAAAACTATAAGTGGGACAAAATATAACCAAGACAAAGAGTGCCTTAGAACACCGCCGACCACCTCCTTACATCCATCCTTCAAGGTCCAGACCTCCGGCCAGGAGGCCAGACCTCCGGCCAGGAGGCCAGACCTCCGGCCAGGAGGCCAGACCTCCGGCCAGGAGGCCAGACCTCCGGCCAGGAGGCCAGACCTCCGGCCCGGGGTCCAGACCTCCGGCCAGGAGGCCAGACCTCCGGCCAGGAGGCCAGACCTCCGGCCCGGGGTCCAGACCTCCGGCCAGGAGGCCAGACCTCCGGCCAGGAGGCCAGACCTCCGGCCAGGAGGCCAGACCTCCGGCCAGGAGGCCAGACCTCCGGCCCGGGGTCCAGACCTCCGGCCAGGAGGCCAGACCTCCGGCCAGGAGGCCAGACCTCCGGCCAGGAGGCCAGACCTCCGGCCAGGAGGCCAGACCTCCGGCCAGGAGGCCAGACCTCCAGCCAGGAGGCCAGACCTCCGGCCCGGGGTCCAGACCTCCGGCCAGGAGGCCAGACCTCCGGCCAGGAGGCCAGACCTCCGGCCCGGGGTCCAGACCTCCGCCAGGAGGCCAGACCTCCGGCCAGGAGGCCAGACCTCCGGCCCGGGGTCCAGACCTCCGGCCAGGAGGCCAGACCTCCGGCCCGGGGTCCAGACCTCCGGCCAGGAGGCCAGACCTCCGGCCCGGGGTCCAGACCTCCGGCCAGGAGGCCAGACCTCCGGCCAGGAGGCCAGACCTCCGGCCAGGAGGCCAAACCTAAAATAATACAACACAACGACAGAAGCTGGAGGAACGACGACGTTTCGGTCCGTCCAGGACCGAAACGTCAGGACCATTATCAAGTCCGTCAGGACCATTATCAAGTCCGTCAGGACCATTATCAAGTCCGTCAGGACCATTATCAAGTCGTATCTTCAACACAACAGTAAAAAAAAGGTAGTAAGGAGAATTAACAGAGGAGACAAAGAGACCACATTCAAAAAGTAATAGAGCAGCATTAGAGGCAAAGGCTGGACGCTAGAGGCACATGAGAATTAATATACCATGGTAAAACCATATATTTTATCATGGTAAAACCATATATTTTATCATGGTAAAACCATATATTTTATCATGGTAAAACCGTATATTTTATCATGGTAAAACCATATATTTTATCATGGTAAAACCATATATTTTATCATCGTAAAACCATATATTTTATCATGGTAAAACCATGTATTTTATCATGGTAAAACCATATATTTTATCATGGTAAAACCATATATTTTATCATGGTAAAACCATATATTTTATCATGGCAAAACCATATATTTTGTCATGGTAAAACCATATATTTTATCATGGTAAAACCATATATTTTATCATGGCAAAACCATATATTTTGTCATGGCAAAACCATATATTTTATCATGGTAAAACCATATATTTTATCATGGTAAAACCATATATTTTATCATGGCAAAACCATATATTTTGTCATGGTAAAACCATATATTTTGTCATGGTAAAACCATATATTTTGTCATGGTAAAACCATATATTTTGTCATGGTAAAACCATATATTTTATCATGGTAAAACCATATATTTTATCATGGTAAAACCATATATTTTATCATGGCAAAACCATATATTTTATCATGGCAAAACCATGTATTTTATCATGGTAAAACCATATATTTTATCATGGTAAAACCATATATTTTATCATGGTAAAACCATATATTTTATCATGGTAAAACCATATATTTTATCATGGTAAAACCATATATTTTATCATGGTAAAACCATATATTTTATCATGGCAAAACCATGTATTTTGTCATGGCAAAACCATGTATTTTATCATGGTAAAACCATATATTTTATCATGGTAAAACCATATATTTTATCATGGCAAAACCATATATTTTGTCATGGCAAAACCATATATTTTGTCATGGTAAAACCATATATTTTGTCATGGTAAAACCATATATTTTGTCATGGTAAAACCATATATTTTATCATGGTAAAACCATATATTTATCATGGTAAAACCATATATTTTATCATGGCAAAACCATATATTTTATCAATGGTAAAACCATATATTTTATCATGGTAAAACCATATATTTTATCATGGTAAAACCATATATTTTATCATGGCAAAACCATGTATTTTATCATGGTAAAACCATATATTTTATCATGGTAAAACCATATATTGTATCATGGTAAAACCATATATTTTATCATGGCAAAACCATATATTGTATCATGGTAAAAACCATATATTGTATCATGGTAAAACCATATATTTTATCATGGCAAAACCATATATTGTATCATGGTAAAACCATATATTTTATCATGGTAAAACCATATATTGTATCATGGTAAAACCATATATTGTATCATGGTAAACCATATATTTTATCATGGTAAAACCATATATTTTATCATGGTAAAACCATGTATTTTATCATGGTAAAACCATATATTTTATCATGGTAAAACCATATTTTATCATGGCAAAACCATATATTGTATCATGGTAAAACCATATATTGTATCATGGTAAAACCATATATTTTATCATGGCAAAACCATATATTGTATCATGGTAAAACCATATATTTTATCATGGTAAAACCATATATTGTATCATGGTAAAACCATATATTTTATCATGGCAAAACCATATATTTATCATGGTAAAACCATGTATTTTATCATGGTAAAACCATATATTTATCATGGTAAAACCATATATTTTATCATGGTAAAACCATATATTTTATCATGGTAAAACCATATATTTTATCATGGTAAAACCATATATTTTATCATGGTAAAACCATATATTTTATCATGGTAAAACCATATATTGTATCATGGTAAAACCATATTTTATCATGGTAAACCATATATTTTTCATGGTAAAACCATATATTTTATCATGGTAAAACCATATATTTTATCATGGTAAACCATATATTTTATCATGGTAAAACCATATATTTTATCATGGTAAAACCATATATTGTATCATGGTAAAACCATATATTTTATCATGGTAAAACCATATATTTTATCATGGTAAAACCATATATTGTATCATGGTAAAACCATATATTTTATCTCACTGCACTTGATGGCCAGCCACTTGGGGAGGACGGTAGAGCCAGCCACTTGGGGAGGACGGTAGAGCCAGCCACTTGGGGAGGACGGTAGAGCCAGCCACTTGGGGTGGACGGTAGAGCCAGCCACTTGGGGTGGACGGTAGAGCCTGTCACTTGGGGAGGACGGTAGAGCCAGCCACTTGGGGAGGACGGTAGAGCCAGCCACTTGGGGAGGACGGTAGAGCCAGCCACTTGGGGTGGACGGTAGAGCCAGCCACTTGGGGTGGACGGTAGAGCCTGCCACTTGGGGAGGACGGTAGAGCCAGCCACTTGGGGTGGACGGTAGAGCCAGCCACTTGGGTGGACGGTAGAGCCTGCCACTTGGGGAGGACGGTAGAGCCAGCCACTTGGGGAGGACGGTAGAGCCTGCCACTTGGGGAGGACGGTAGAGCCAGACTCTTGGGGTGGACGGTAGAGCCAGCCACTTGGGGTGGACGGTAGAGCCTGCCACTTGGGGTGGACGGTAGAGCCAGACACTTGGGGAGGACGGTAGAGCCAGACATTGGGGTGGACGGTAGAGCCAGCCACTTGGGGTGGACGGTAGAGCCAGCCACTTGGGGGGGACGGTAGAGCCTGCCACTTGGGGTGGACGGTAGAGCCTGCCACTTGGGGAGGACGGTAGAGCCAGACACTTGGGGTGGACGGTAGAGCCAGCCACTTGGGGTGGACGGTAGAGCCTGCCACTTGGGGTGGACGGTAGAGCCAGACACTTGGGGTGGACGGTAGAGCCAGACACTTGGGGTGGACGGTAGAGCCAGCCACTTGGGGAGGACGGTAGAGCCAGCCACTTGGGGAGGACGGTAGAGCCAGCCACTTGGGGTGGACGGTAGAGCCTGCCACTTGGGGAGGACGGTAGAGCCTGCCACTTGGGGAGGACGGTAGAGCCAGCCACTTGGGGAGGACGGTAGAGCCTGCCACTTGGGGAGGACGGTAGAGCCAGCACTTGGGGTGGACGGTAGAGCCTGCCACTTGGGGAGGACGGTAGAGCCAGCCACTTGGGGAGGACGGTAGAGCCAGCCACTTGGGGAGGACGGTAGAGCCAGCCACTTGGGGAGGACGGTAGAGCCAGCCACTTGGGGAGGACGGTAGAGCCTGCACTTGGGGAGGACGGTAGAGCCTGCCACTTGGGGAGGACGGTAGAGCCAGCCACTTGGGAGGACGGTAGAGCACTGTCACTTGGGGAGGACGGTAGAGCCAGCCTTGGGGAGGACGGTAGAGCCAGCCACTTGGGGAGGACGGTAGAGCCAGCCACTTGGGGAGGACGGTAGAGCCTGCCACTTGGGGTGGACGGTAGAGCCAGCCACTTGGGGAGGACGGTAGAGCCTGCCACTTGGGGAGGACGGTAGAGCCTGCCACTTGGGGAGGACGGTAGAGCCGCCACTTGGGGAGGACGGTAGAGCCAGACACTTGGGGAGGACGGTAGAGCCAGCCACTTGGGGAGGACTGTAGAGCCAGCCACTTGGGGAGGACGGTAGAGCCTGCCACTTGGGGAGGACGGTAGAGCCTGCCACTTGGGTGGACGGTAGAGCCAGACACTTGGGGAGGACGGTAGAGCCTGCCACTTGGGTGGACGGTAGAGCCTGCCACTTGGGGAGGACGGTAGAGCCTGCCACTTGGGGTGGACGGTAGGGCCTGCCACTTGGGGAGGACGGTAGAGCTGCCACTTGGGAGGACGGTAGAGCCAGCCACTTGGGGAGACGGTAGAGCCAGCCACTTGGGAGGACGGTAGAGCCAGACACTTGGGGAGGACGGTAGAGCCTGCCACTTGGGGAGGACGGTAGAGCCAGCCACTTGGGAGGACGGTAGAGCCAGCCACTTGGGGAGGACGGTAGAGCCTGCCACTTGGGGAGGACGGTAGAGCCTGCCACTTGGGGAGGACGGTAGAGCAGCCACTTGGGGGGGACGGTAGAGCCAGACCCGTCCTCAGAACACGTCCATTCCCTCTAGCGTTGTTCCTGACAATTCCTCATAAAACTACATGTATATAGATTACTTAAACCAGGAGAAAGATGGTTAAGAACATAAAAATGATGCCAACTGCAGAAGGCCTATTGGCCCAGACGAGAGCCAATATATTACACTTATTTATATAGAGGGCAACTCTTATTTATATCCACCCAATCACAATAATATATATGTCTAACCTACGCTTGAAACAATCAAAGGACCCTACTTCTATTATGTTACCCGGTAATTGTTCCACAAATCAACAACCCTTTTACCGAACCAGTATTTACCCAGGTCTTTCCTGAATCTAAACTTATCCAATTTATACCCATTGTTTCGAGTTCTATTTTGGGTTGTTACTTTTAAAAACCCAATTAATATCCCACACAGTCAATTCCAATTTCTGGCAATTAGGTCAATACACTAAAGGTCAGTGATCAAATGGAACCATACAGGAATGTAACTATGTAATGTAATGTGTATATGAAATTATGTTAATTTTGTGCTTATATCAAACATTTTTACATGTATACAAATATACAACATTAGCACAATCCCAATATGCTCAAATATATTTATACATATTATAATCCTCTCTATTATTATATTCTCATAAATATTATTAATATATTATAGTTTCATATTATTACAGTTTGATTATTATAGTTTCTCTTATATAATTATTAATATATTATAGTTTCTCCTATTATACTTATTAATATATTAGTTTTCCTATTTATACTTATTAATATATTATAGTTTCTCCTATTATACTTTTAATATATTATAGTTTCATATATTACAGTTTCATTACTATAGTTCCTTATTAAGTTTCTCCAATATATTATTATTAATATAGTTTTCCATAGTCCATATATTATAGACATTATTATAGTTCCCCCTGGTCCGGGGAGACCAAGCGCCCAGCTGATCACATGTAAACAAAAAGACCAGAGAAGGGAGGCGCCCTCTCTGCTCCAACACTCAACACATTAACAGATAACTTTAACAATACAATAAGAAATAAATGTTTGCAGTTATCCAGCTCATTAACACCAATCGCTGGCATGACGAGTGTGTCACTTGTGGGACGAGAGTGAGAGAGAGAGTACTCACATTCAGTCGAGAGTCAGTAGTGTCATTAAAGTTACAACAGCGGTGTTCACTGTGTAACTACCAATAACATGCAATAGCCTAGCCAGTGATCCTAGCCAGTGATCCTAGCCAGTGATCCTAGCCAGTGATCCTAGCCAGTGATCCTAGCCAGTGATCCTAGCCAGTGATCCAACTAGTGATCCTAGCTAGTGATCCTAGCTAGTGATCCTAGCCAGTGATCCTAGCCAGTGATCCTAGCCAGTGATCCTAGCCAGTGATCCTAGCTAGTGATCCTAGCTGATCCTAGCCAGTGATCCTAGCCAGTGATCCTAGCCAGTGATCCTAGCCAGTGATCCTAGCCAGTGATCCTAGCCAGTGATCCTAGCCAGTGATCCTAGCTAGTGATCCTAGCCAGTGATCCTAGCCAGTGATCCTAGCCAGTGATCCTAGCCAGTGATCCTAGCCAGTGATCCTAGCCAGTGATCCTACCAGTGATCCTAGCTAGTGATCCTAGCCAGTGATCCTAGCTAGTGATCCTAGCCAGTGATCCTAGCTAGTGATCCTAGCCAGTGATCCTAGCCAGTGATCCTAGCTAGTGATCCTAGCCAGTGATCCTAGCTAGTGATCCTAGCCAGTGATCCTAGTGATCCTAGCTAGTGATCCTAGCTAGTGATCCTAGCCAGTGATCCTAGCCAGTGATCCTAACTAGATCCTAGCTAGTGATCCTAGCCAGTGATCTTAGCTAGTGATCCTAGCTAGTGATCCTAGTGATCCTAGCTAGTGATCCTAGCTAGTGATCCTAGCCAGTGATCCTAGCCAGTGATCCTAGCCAGTGATCCTAGCTAGTGATCCTAGCCAGTGATCCTAGCAGTGATCCTAGCCAGTGATCCTAGCCAGTGATCCTAGCCAGTGATCCTACCAGTGATCCTAGCTAGTGATCCTAGTTAGTGATCCTAGCCAGTGATCTTAGCTAGTGATCCTAGCTAGTGATCCTAGTGATCCTAGCTAGTGATCCTAGCTAGTGATCCTAGCCAGTGATCCTAGCCAGTGATCCTAGCCAGTGATCCTAGCTAGTGATCCTAGCCATGATCCTAGCCAGTGATCCTAGCCAGTGATCCTAGCCAGTGATCCTAACCAGTGATCCTAGCCAGTGATCCTAGCCAGTGATCCTAGCCAGTGATCCTAGCCAGTGATCCTAGCCAGTGATCCTAGCCAGTGATCCTAACCAGTGATCCTAGCCAGTGATCCTAGCCAGTGATCCTAGCAGTGATCCTAGCCAGTGATCCTAGCCATGATCCAGCCAGTGATCCTAGCTAGTGATCCTAGCCAGTGATCCTAGCCAGTGATCCTACCAGTGATCCTAGCCAGTGATCCTAGCTAGTGATCCTAGCCAGTGATCCTAGCCAGTGATCCTAACCAGTGATCCTAGCCAGTGATCCTAGCCATTGATCCTAACCAGTGATCCTAGCCAGTGATCCTAGCCAGTGATCCTAGCCAGTGATCCTAACCAGTGATCCTAGCCAGTGATCCTAGCCAGTGATCCTAGCCAGTGATCCTAGCCAGTGACCTAGCCAGTGATCCCAGCACTGCCCTCGAGAACACACTAGAGAAATGAGAATAAGGGTTAAAAGTAGTGATACAATAAACAACCTGCAGGAGCATTAGGCAGAAGACAATGATGCAAGAGCTTACAAGGACTGTCAAGCATCAACAAATACCAGTCGTCTCCAGGCACGCACGTCTGGTCTCCCAGGAGAC
>WNGS01163085.1:47348-62523 GCA_020271785.1 Procambarus virginalis | reverse complement strand
CCCCTTCACCCGCCCCTCTCCCCTTCACCCGCCCCTCTCACCTTCACCCGCCCCTCTCACCTTCACCCGCCCCTCTCACCTTCACCCCGCCCCTCTCACCTTCACCCGCCCCTCTCACCTTCACCCGCCCCTCTCACCTTCACCCGCCCCTCTCACCTTCACCGGCCCCTCTCACCTTCACCCGCCCCTCTCACCTTCACCCGCCCCTCTCACCTTCACCCGCCCCTCTCTCCTTCACCGGCCCCTCTCACCTTCACCCGCCCCTCTCACCTTCACCCGCCCCTCTCACCTTCACCGGCCCCTCTCACCTTCACCAGCCCCTCTCACCTTCACCCGCCCCTCTCACCTTCACCGGCCTCTCTCACCTTCACCCGCCCCTCTCTCCTTCACCCGCCCCTCTCACCTTCACCCGCCCCTCTCACCTTCACCCGCCCCTCTCACCTTCACCCGCCCCTCTCACCTTCACCCACCCCTCTCACCTTCACCCGCCCCTCTCACCTTCACCCGCCCCTCACCTTCACCCGCCCTCTCACCTTCACCGGCCCCTCTCACCTCACCCGCCCCTCTCACCTTCACCAGCCCCTCTCACCTTCACCGGCCCCTCTCACCTTCACCCGCCCCTCTCACCTTCACCAGCCCCTCTCACCTTCACCAGCCTCCAGGCCTGACACTCTCACATCAGCCACAGACTCCTTGTTCCTCCTCACCTTCGGGCTCATGTTTACACTGCTATCTCGGTTCTGCTGGCTATCATAGCCTTATTGTGATAGCCAAGCTGGCGTGTTTGGGTCATCTAGCCATGGTCAGTTGTTACCGTACTGTGGCTCACGCCTGCCATTAGTACCGTACCAGCAGCATCATCATCATGTTGCAACATCAGCTCCCCCCTTGCACTTGCATGAAGGTATGCTGCTAAAATTTCCAGTTTCCCCTCGTTTCCCCCTTGTGTTATCATCTCGTCCTCTCCCGCCTGGCCCCAGGCTAATGAGTCATTTAGTGAGGTGTGGAGATTTTTTGGGGTTAGTGTTGTCACCCCCGAAGCTGTTTCAGTGCTGTTTCAGTAACCTTTATGTCTCTGGCCGCTCAGTGTATCAGAATATTGCTCTTTCATGACTTGTTAGTAATTACCTTTTGGCCTCTTAATCCTGGGTATCGCTGCTGTTTGTGTCCTGACAAATATACTAAAGCATTTCTTAATTAACCAGGATATTAACAAGTAGTTCTGATAGTGTGAGGCGTTACACTCTACTCTGTTGAAGAGTGTCACCAGGTGTGTCACCAGGCGTGCCACCAGTTGTGTCACCAGGTGTGTCACCAAGTGTGTCACCAGTTGTGTCACCAGGTGTGTCACCAGGTGTGTCACCAGGTGTGTCACCAGTTGTGTCACCAGGTGTGTCACCAGGTGTGTCACCAGGTGTGTCACCAAGTGTGTCACCAGTTGTGTCACCAGATGTGTCACCAGTTGTGTCACCAGGTGTGTCACCAGGTGTGTCACCAAGTGTGTCACCAGTTGTGTCACCAGATGTGTCACCAGTTGTGTCACCAGGTGTTTCACCAGGTGTGTCACCAGGTGTCACCAGGTGTGTCACCAGGTGTCACCAGTTGTGTCACCAGTTGTGTCACCAGTTGTGTCACCAGTTGTGTCACCAGCTGTGTCATCAGCTGTGTGTTGGGATCGAACTGTCGACCACCCAACACATTTAAAATAAGTTTGTTCCGAGTGTTTTCCTTAGTAATATAACGAGGTATATTAATTTGATCAGGTGTCAGCCTCAGCCGGACCTATTGTCAGGTGCGACACACTTTGTGCTGAGGTCTGACAAAGGACAATAAATAAGTTTATCTAAAAGCTTCATCATGGATATATTCAGCTATATCGCAAACACAAGAGTGTACATTATATACACTATATAACATGTCTATATATATATGGAGGCAGTGTACATAAGTACGGTTATATATATATTGAGAGAGAGAGATACTAGGACCACGCAACGAGGTCCTCTTCCTTCGTGACGGTGGAGCACACTAACGATGAGTCGGTCCTCTTCCTTCGTGAGGGAGGAGCACACTTAACAGATGGGTCAGTTGGTCACGCATCCAAAAGCGACGACAGCATGTTGTCTGACTGGAGGAGAGTAGATGTCTGTCTCTCCACCTGCTCCGATGATCCCTCATTACCTCGCCCAGTGCTTCTGATTGGCTAACAAATTCCGCCACCTGACGAGGCACATCGTGCTGACCGTTAACGACCGGCATGGTCGTTAACCTTGTTCTTCCTGTAATAATGAATGTATTACTATTAAATCGCCGTGCCTTTATACGATGAAATAACACGATACGGTATATCGTAACACTCCTCCCCCCTTAAAAGAGTGTTATTTCGGAACATCCACACTAATTTTCTCTACCGAGTGTAGCACTATTCCTTTTTCGTCCCTCCTACAAAGATTTAACTTATTATAATAATGACATGTCTTATCCGACATACCTTATTTTGTAGACATGGTGCCGTACCTACTGACCACTGATCTTTGGCGTACAGGATCTCTTTTGCCTCCAACTGCACACGAAATCTGTTTTAACAACAAATTATCTTTATAAGCATATACAAAAAATTACATAGGTACGTTTTCTGAAACACACCGCTTGGTGTGGCTGATGCACAAGTACTTTCCTGAGTCTACCGTCTTTCATCACTTCACTATTTTCTTAGTTCCTTTTCTCAAACGTCTTAATTCACGCTGTCTACTGTTTTCTTTATACCATGCTGCGGGATAATGCGTCAGCCATTACGTTTTCCTTTCCTTTAATGTGTACTATATTTAAGTTATAGTCTTGTAATATCAAAGCCCACCTGGTTAGGCGCCGATTGGTATTCTTCATTTTACTTAAAAATACGAGGGGGTTATGATCTGTGAAGACCGTAACAGGTCCTATGCCCGCTCCCACGTATACCTCAAAATACTGTAGCGCCATTACCAAGGCTAAGGTTTCCTTTTCTACGGTACTATACGCTCGTTGATTTGGTAAAAATTTCCTAGAGAAATAGGACACTGGTTTACAAGTTCCATTATGGTCCTGCGTCAAAACAGCGCCCGCACCTACATCACTAGCATCGACAAAGAGTGAAAATGGCTTCTGAAAATCGGGTGAAACCCATACAGNTGAGTGTCCTGACTTCCGGGACGAGCGTGTGTCTTGCTTTCCGACCGCCCCTCGCGGTCACCTGTCCTCGATAGAATTCTGGTGACTCGGATACTTTTGATATCGTTCGCCTTAGGCGTTTTTTCTCGTATTGGCATCCTTGGTGATATTTAGCGCCCTCTGATTATCCGCACATTTGATGGTGCTACATAGCTTCCCGGTTTGGTGCCTTCTTTTGATAATTACTTACTTACTTGCGTATGTGTTGTGTTGGGTTGTCAGTACATTGGCTGGGGGGGCTAGTGTTTGTGACCTTGTTGGTGTCCTAAAGCACTAGAGCCGATGGAGTTGGCTGAGGGAGGTTAATCTTAGCAACATCAGGGTAGTTACACTTCTGATAGCACAACAAATGGTTTTTGGTTTTATAGTTTTTTTGTAGTAGTTTTATTTGTTTATATATATATTTTTTTTTATTATTTTTTTTTTGTATTTTATTTATTTCCTTTATTCTTCATCTGGTGTAGATCGGGTCCGGGATGGGCCACTCATCTGGGTCGTCTGGCAGGCCGCTTAGTATTTGAGGTCTTGGGAAGGCCTCATCGTGGATGTGTCTGATCACTTTTGTTGGAGAGTGATTCTTCTGGTTCTGTGTGGTGGTTCGCGGATCTCGTAGTCGCTGGTGGTATTTTCTGCTACGTAGGGATCTTCGGGGTCTGGAATATACATATTCTTCATGCGGTACAGCTGTCTTCTGGCCAGGTAGCTGAGCCTGATGTTCATTGGCTTCATGTTGAGCGTCTCGTGGATTTGGTCAGTTCTTACCCTGTCCATCAGTGTCAGTCCCTCCGCAAAGCGAAGTGCTTTGTTTTGTACCCGTTGGATCTTCAGCATGTTGGATTTGTTGGTGAGGTTCAGGGGGACGTAAGGGTATTCCAGGCTAGGCCTTATAATCATTCTGTACAGGTGGAGCTTGATGTGGGATGGGGCTTGCTTGAAGCGGAAGAGCCTCGCCAGCGTCGCTGTCTTCTGGGATACAAACTGGGAGGAGTTGAGTAGCCTGTTGAAGTTGTATCCGAGCACTGTGTTGGAGTTTGAGATGGCTATAGGTTCGCCCCTGATTCTTATCCCCCCCTCATTCTGTCCTTTATCTTTTATGCGCCCTTTTTGTTATTATGTGGCCACAATTAACATTTAGCCTAGCAGTCGTTAGGCCGAATGCAAAATAACAAAATCTAGTACGTGTCTCTAGTAAATTTACCATCTAAATAGATGATTTATTAGTTTATTTTCTCCAAAGAGATTTCACAGTGCTTGAATATAAATTGCTCAGATATTAGCTGAAATTTCCTACAGTTATCCTCATGATTTAGGATTTATTTGTAGTTATTTATTATGTAGAAGATGACTACAATGTAATTGCCTTTCAGTACCAAGGCGACGCCAACCGAGGTGCTAGGCTTCCCCACCGTTTCGTGCAACAATTTGCCCTATGCAACACGTCGTCGGTGGAGCGTAGCAACTGATTACACCTCACTAGATTTACAGCTAAGCTGTTCCTTTGTTATCTGTAGCAATAACTCTATAGTTACCGTAGTGATCTAAAGAGATCAATTACACTAATCCATTGATTTACTGATGCTGTTCAACATTTCAGTAGTATATGAGGTGCATTTACCTCCAATTAATATTATATATTCAACCTTATTTGCTTTCATATTTGATTTACTCTGGTGAAGAACCAGCACCAGAATAATGCTAGGGATGTATTAATCTTTTAGCATGTAACCCCCAATTTTGTGTAAGTTAATTTGGCTCCATTTATATAAGCATTACAGTTTTACCAAGATCCATCGGGCACTAGTTCCTAGGATCAGTTTTTCCATTGTCTCTTTGTTTTCCACTTTTCTCAAAAAGTGGTGGTCCTTCATAGCTATCGAAGTATATATATTTATTTAATTATTAGTTATTGGAGTCAGGTTTTCCCCACATGTAGTAGTCATGACTGGTGTGTGGGGAAGCCAAGACCGGTGTGAGGCTATGTCAACAGGAAACTATTAGTTACTAACTGTGAAAGACAAAGACGAGGGAGTAAAACAAAAGCTACAAGTAAATTCAACGTAAATAAAGCAACTGAAGTTCGAGAGGACATTTAAAGTGCATTGAATTTGAGTCACATACTTTCTAATCGTAAATTCAACATTGTTGAATTTATTCGATTTCTCATAATTTTCTAGTTTCTTCTCGGGATCCTCCAATCATTACAAAGAACTTTCCCGTCTTTTAAACATTATTTTAATGTAAGTTAACGTGTAATTGTTATTTCTATCATAATTTAGAAGAAATCAAAGTATTTTCTTCAGTGTTAAATGTTCAATTGTAAATTTGTTTGTAAACATCTAAACGTCTCCAAATAAAACATCGCATTACTCAAAATCTCTTCCCGCTTTCCACAAATGATAAATAAATATATATAGAATTGAACTCATCATTACTGTATTTTCTAATTTCCTTATTAATGTTTCCCAGTCAATACAAACGCCTTATACCAACTTAGAGCTGAAGACCACTTGTTTACCGAGTCTATATTTTCTATTAATTAAACTTTTCGTCAACAACTTGATCTATAAACACTCTGTGACTACCAGAAGATCATGTTAGGAATCCACATTTATAATGGCGGGTGTATAGCGATGAAGATCAAGTCCAACGTGCGTATTGAACCCTCCCCCCGAGTGAAGGGAGGCGGGAAGGACTTGTCCAGTCCGAGGGGAAGGTTCTCTGTCAGCCACGGCATTCCGGGTGTGATGACAAATACATTTGTTTGTGTTTCGAGGAGGCAAGTTCGCTTGTATAGATGGCTTCAGGTGCCAGTATTTCAGTAACCAAATTTCATTCACTTGGACACTGGGAGCCTGGAACTGCCGCCGACCGCAGAGACAATAGCCAGTCGCTCTACCAACTGTGCCACGAACACCTCTTAAGATGGAAGGGTTCCACAGGTACCAGTCCGCTGCCAAAATGAAACTTTACAGACCTTCCCGTTGTGGTTGGCCCCCATCTTGCCGCCCCCAGCGTTAGTGTGTCGGTATTGTTGTCCCATCAGTAGATCAGAGGGTGTCCCGTCAGGAGCAGATCAGAGGGTGTCCCATCAGGAGCAGATCAGAGGGTGTCCCATCAGGAGCAGATCAGAGGTGTCCCATCAGGAGCAGATCAGAGGGTGTCCCATCAGGAGTAGATCAGAGTGTGTCCATCAGGAGCAGATCAGAGTGTGTCCATCAGGAGCAGATCAGAGGGTGTCCCATCAGGAGCAGATCAGAGGTGTCCCATCAGGAGCAGATCAGAGGTGTCCCATCAGGAGTAGATCAGAGTGTGTCCCATCAGGAGTAGATCAGAGTGTGTCCCATCAGGAGTAGATCAGAGTGTCCCATCAGAAGTAGATCAGAGAGTGTCCCAAGAAGTAGATCAGAGTGTGTCCCATCAGGAGTAGATCAGAGAGTGTCCCATCAGGAGTAGATCAGAGTGTCCCATCAGAAGTAGATCAGAGAGTGTCCCATCAGAGTAGATCAGAGAGTGTCCCATCAGATGTAGATCAGAGAGTGTCCCATAAGGAGTAGATCAGAGTGTGTCCCATCAGGAGTAGATCAGAGAGTGTCCCATCAGAAGTAGATCAGAAAGTGTCCATCAGAGTAGATCAGAGGTGTCCCATCAGAAGTAGATCAGAGTGTCCCATCAGGAGTAGATCAGAGAGTGTCCCATCAGAAGTAGATCAGAGTGTGTCCCATCAGGAGTAGATCAGAGAGTGTCCCATCAGGAGTAGATCAGAGAGTGTCCCATCAGAAGTAGATCAGAGGGTGTCCCATCAGGAGTAGATCAGAGAGTGTCCCATCAGGAGTAGATCAGAGTGTCCCATCAGGAGTAGATCAGAGTGTCCCATCAGAGTAGATCAGAGAGTGTCCCATCAGAAGTAGATCAGAGAGTGTCCCATCAGAAGTAGATCAGAGAGTGTCCCATCAGGAGTAGATCAGAGTGTGTCCCATCAGAAGTAGATCAGAGAGTGTCCCATCAGAAGTAGATCAGAGAGTGTCCCATCAGAAGTAGATCAGAGAGTGTCCATCAGAAGTAGATCAGAGTGTGTCCCATCAGAAGTAGATCAGAGAGTGTCCCATCAGAAGTAGATCAGAGAGTGTCCCATCAGAAGTAGATCAGAGTGTGTCCCATCAGAAGTAGATCAGAGAGTGTCCATCAGGAGTAGATCAGAGAGTGTCCCATCAGAAGTAGATCAGAGAGTGTCCCATCAGAAGTAGATCAGAGAGTGTCCCATCAGAAGTAGATCAGAGTGTCCATCAGAAGTAGATCAGAGAGTGTCCATCAGGAGTAGATCAGAGAGTGTCCCATCAGAAGTAGATCAGAGAGTGTCCCATCAGGAGTAGATCAGAGGGTGTCCCATCAGAAGTAGATCAGAGAGTGTCCCATCAGAAGTAGATCAGAGAGTGTCCCATCAGAAGTAGATCAGAGAGTGTCCCATCAGAAGTAGATCAGAGGGTGTCCCATCAGAAGTAGATCAGAGAGTGTCCCATCAGAAGTAGATCAGAGAGTGTCCCATCAGAAGTAGATCAGAGAGTGTCCCATCAGGAGTAGATCAGAGAGTGTCCCATCAGGAGTAGATCAGAGAGTGTCCCATCAGAGTAGATCAGAGAGTGTCCCATCAGGAGTAGATCAGAGAGTGTCCCATCAGAAGTAGATCAGTGTCCCACCCGTCAGTAGATCAGAGAGTGTCCATCAGGAGTAGATCAGAGAGTGTCCCATCAGGAGTAGATCAGAGAGTGTCCCATCAGAAGTAGATCAGAGAGTGTCCCATCAGGAGTAGATCAGAGTGTCCCATCAGAAGTAGATCAGAGAGTGTCCCATCAGAAGTAGATCAGAGTGTGTCCCATCAGAAGTAGATCAGAGTGTCCCATCAGGAGTAGATCAGAGGGAAACATGCTGGGCATAAACCAGTCGGCGACATCACGAAGCCTCGCGTCTCTACAGAGCCTCGCGTCTCTACAGAGCCTCGCGTCTCTACAGAGCCTCGCGTCTCTACAGAGCCTCGCGTCTCTACAGAGCCTCGTCTCTACAGAGCCTCGCGTCTCTACAGAGCCTCGCGTCTCTACAGAGCCTCGCGTCTAACAGAGCCTCGCGTCTCTACAGAGCCTCGCGTCTCTACAGAGCCTCGCGTCTCTACAGAGCCTCGCGTCTAACAGAGCCTCGCGTCTCTACAGAGCCTCGCGTCTCTACAGAGCCTCGCGCCTCTACAGAGCCTCGCGCCTCTACAGAGCCTCGCGCCTCTACAGAGCCTCGCGTCTCTACAGAGCCTCGCGTCTCTACAGAGCCTCGCGTCTCTACAGAGCCTCGCGTCTCTACAGAGCCTCGCGTCTCTACAGAGCCTCGCGTCTCTACAGAGCCTCGCGTCTCTACAGAGCCTCGCGTCTCTACAGAGCCTCGCGTCTCTACAGAGCCTCGCGTCTCTACAGAGCCTCGCGTCTCTACAGAGCCTCGCGTCTCTACAGAGCCTCGCGTCTCTACAGGCCTCGCGTCTCTACAGAGCCTCGCGTCTCTACAGAGCCTCGCGTCTCTACAGAGCCTCGCGTCTCTACAGAGCCTCGCGTCTCTACAGAGCCTCGCGTCTCTACAGAGCCTCGCGTCTCTACAGAGCCTCGCGTCTCTACAGAGCCTCGCGTCTCTACAGTGCCTCGCGTCTCTACAGTGCCTCGCGTCTCTACAGAGCCTCGCGTCTCTACAGAGCCTCGCGTCTCTACAGAGCCTCGCGTCTCTACAGAGCCTCGCGTCTCTACAGAGCCTCGCGTCTCTACAGAGCCTCGCGTCTCTACAGAGCCTCGCGTCTCTACAGAGCCTCGCGTCTCTACAGAGCCTCGCGTCTCTACAGAGCCTCGCGTCTCTACAGAGCCTCGCGTCTCTACAGAGCCTCGCGTCTCTACAGAGCCTCGCGTCTCTACAGAGCCTCGCGTCTCTACAGAGCCTCGCGTCTCTACAGAGCCTCGCGTCTCTACAGAGCCTCGCGTCTCTACAGGCCTCGCGTCTCTACAGAGCCTCGCGTCTCTACAGAGCCTCGCGTCTCTACAGAGCCTCGTGTTCAACAGAGCCTTGTCTCAACAGAGCCTCGTGTCCAACAGAGCCTCGTGTTCAACAGAACTCGTGTTCAACAGAGCCTCATGTTCAACAGAGCCTCGTGTCTCTACAGAGCCTCGTGTTCAACAGAACCTCGCGTCTCTACAGAGCCTCGTGTTCAACAGACCTCGTGTTCAACAGAGCCTCGTGTCTCTACAGAGCCTCGTGTTCAACACTAAGAAAACCTCAAATACGCAGCTCGAACGGAAACCAGAAGCGCGGGAACTTACACATATCACAGCAGTGGCGGTCTTCACAGTGAGGGACAATGTTCATCTTGAACTTTGAACGTCGATATTCCAGAGGCCAAAGCAATATTTTTGACGCCAATATAAGAGTGTGAAAGGAACAGATTTAAAGAGTTACAAAAACTGTCAATTCATTACTAAGTTAATGATGTTCTTCCGCTCGTCTCATGTCCAATTAATAATGGGAATTTTGTGAGTGGGTTTTATTTCCTGTGTTTGTGTGAGGCATATTAATGTCTGGCGTGATTAGGGAGCAAGGTCAGGTTTAAAAATATCTACATATTATATAGAAATTTTTTTTGCTGTTTTGTTTAAAAAAAATTGCGCCTGTGCAATCCTTTTTGCGCTACCGCTCACAGGATGAATATTGTTAGGCATATAGAGGCCGGAGCGAACCCGCCCGGGTAGTCCCCACACAGTTACTAGCCAGACGAAGCGTTACTTACTCTGACTGATGTGACCATCATCCACTAATATAATGATTCCATCATATTTTGTTGTAAATATACAATGATGAGAGAGAAGGAAGCTGTGATGAGACACATGCTAAGTTGTGGCTTCTCCTTCAAGTGACGGCAGAAGACGGAGTGGTATTGANCGAAAATAAACACGTGATTTAAAATGTGACAGTGTCAGACCACGGAGGAAAATTGAAACAGGAATTTCCTTAAGTACTTTCGTATATTAATACATCTTCAGAAGGAGTGGTTTTACAGGTCGAGTACTGGACATAAATAGGCAGGAGAGAATGGTGGAGTGAGGTGAGGTACAATACGTGGACACTGCAGAGGGCCTATTGGCCCATCGATGCAGCAACCACACACAGGCCCACACATGGATAATTATAGCATAAAATAGTAAATATTTACAATGAATTAGTGAGACAATGTGTTCCAATGATCCTACTTAAATCGCCCTTTAATTGATCTATTAAAATGGATCTAAGTTATATAAACCACTGCTAATGTTCAAATTACTTTCTTTTGTGATCTGTATCAAAGCAGATTCAGTTATGTTTCTGTTATAGGTGCTTTTACAATTCGTTATTGAAGAAGCCATCTCCCAATCAATTTGGTGAGCATCTTCTGACAGATGAACAAACAAAGCATTAGACAATTGGCCATGTCTTACAGAGTATTTATGTTGCGAAATTCGACATTTCAAATCCTTAGATGTTTGCCCAACATAGAACTTATTACAGTCTTTACAAGGTATTTTATAAATGACACAATTATCACTACGAGGGCTGTTCCTAACTAACAGCTTACCAACAGTATTTTCGTAGCTAAACATTACATGTATATTAAAAAGTTTCAAGGCCTTGACAATATTCTCAAACCCAGAGAAATATGGTAAACATAACACATTCTTTGGGCGAATTCTTTCACTGCATATATTATTATAATATGTACGGCGAGCTTTGCTACGGCAAACTTCCAAAAAACTCAGTGGGTAACAAAGCTTGAGACCAATCGAATCAATATTCTTAAACTCTTCGTCTAAGAATTCTGGACTCACAACTCGAAGAGCTCTTAGATACATTGAAGAAAAAATTGACTTTTTCACATTGTATCTATGCCCTAAAAAATAATGAACATATGATAAATTATTCGTAGGTTTTCTGTAGACACTAAACTTTAGTGAAAATCTTCCCTATGAATAAGTACATTTAGGAATGGCAAACATTTATCAATTTGTCTCCATAGTAAATTTTATAGAGGTGACTTGATCATTAAGTTTGGCTACAAATTCGTCTGTGTTTACATCTGAAGGCTATATACACAAAATATCATCAACATATCTAAACCATGGAATGATTCCAGGAGTTATTTTTGAAACAATTTCTTTTCGAAGAATTCCATGTACAAGTTTGAAAGCAATGGCGATAAAGGATTCCCCATTGCCATTCCAAAAGTCTGTAAATAATACTCATTATTAAAGGTAAATTTACATTCTTTAATGCACAACTTAACAAGATTGACAATAATATCAGCAGAAAGAGGTAAAACATGGCTCATTAGTTCACGAGCAAGATAATCGAGAATATCATCAACCGGTACCTTTGCAAACAAGGAACAAACGTCAAAACTGATCAACTTTACATCAGGAGTGATAGGAACACTATTCAATCTGTTAACTAATTCAAGAGAATTTGTCAAATGAGAAGAGGAAATAGCTCCTAACAATGGGGACAAGATTTTGGTAAGCCATTTGGAGAGCTTGTAAGAAATGGATCCCAGAGAACTGATGATAGGCCTCATGGGATTGTTAGGTTTATGCGTCTTGACAAGTCCATATAGATATGGTAATGAAGGTGATGAGGTAGTAAATTGATTAAGAAGATCTTTATGTTTACTTAACTTCCTCAAGCTGCTATTGAAGAACTTGATGATATCCTCAGGAGGATTTTTCCTGAGTTTAGTGTGCGTTAAAGAATCTAGGAGGAGATCATTCATTTTCGAAATATATTTCTCCTTGTTTAGAATAACAATAGTGCTGGATTTATCAGCCTTTGTTATATGAATGGAAGGGTTGGCTCTTAACTCCTGTAAGCTTCGTCTGAACCTTTCAGGAAAATTGTTTGAGGTGTCAACATTACCAATAAACAATACCTTTAACCAGGTTTAGGTTTTGTGGAGAAAGAGAGTTTTGTTTTTCAAGCTGCAACACAAGCTGTAACAATGAACTAGCAATCTTAACTGCAGAAGGTTGATTTGAAATGGCAAATGACATACCATAACCCAAAGCAGTAACCACATTTTCACTTATCGTCTTGGATGACAAATTCAACACGTTGTTTGGATTGGATTTCTTTGTCCAATCACTATTGTTAATCAGGCTTCTAACTTGCCCTTAAGAATTTTCTGTAACTGATTAATTTTTCTGCGTAAGTCATTATATATTTCATCCATCAGGAGATTTTTCCAGTCCAAAGGTATTGCGTGATGAAAGTTTCTTTTTGCTGTATCCAGGCTTTTGAAAACAAAACGTTCACTTAAAAAAAAATACAAAAAATGTCAATTCATTACTAAGTTAATGATGTTCTTCCGCTCGTCTCATGTCAAATTAATAATGGAAATTTTATGAGTGGGTTTTATATCCTGTGTTTGTGTGTGGCATATTAATGTGTGGCGTGATCAGGAAGCAAGGTCAGGGGTTGTAACATCCAAGATATTATATTGAAAAAAAATTCTTGTAACAAGCGCCGATTATAATTATAAAGTATGCAGGTTAGATGTGAGCTGTACATCTGTAGATGTATACTAGAGTAAAGAGTAAGGGGAGACATGATAACCACCTACAAAATTCTCAGGGGAATTGACAGGGTGGACAAAGACAAACTCTTCAGCACGTGTGGGACACGAACAAGGGGACACAGGTGGAAACTTAGTACCCAGATGAGCCACAGACACGTTAGAAAGAATTTTTTCAGTGTCAGAGTAGTTAATAAATGGAATGCATTAAGTAGTGTTGTGGTGGAGGCTGACTCCATACACAGTTTCAAATGTTGATATGATAGAGCCCAGTAGGCTCAGGAATCTGTTCACCAGTTGATTGACAGTTGAGAGGCGGGACCAAGGAACCAGAGCTCAATCCCCGCAAACACAACTAGGTGAGTACTAGATACACCAGTATCTGAGATACTAGATACACTAGTGCCCAACAACACTGGAACTTCACTCCGTGTTCTAGGGCAAACACCAATAATCTGCTGGAACACTATTGGGTTGTAATGACGCAGTAATATTGTGAGAAACAGTATATGCTGCCTCCCACCACGGGAGGACGGGGAGCGGGGGGGGGGGGGAGTATATACTATTTAGCATGGGATGTTGGTGGGCGTGTTGTAGCTGCCATGGGGGTCATGGGTGGGAGATGTACAGGTTCTCATGGGCACATGTTGTGGTACACAATATTCACATTTGGTCACCTCCTCTGTGTATATCCACTACACCATCCATCATGGGCTGGTGGATTGGCCTATTACTCTGTATCACATTAACACAACGCTATTTTATAAGCAAATCCATCATGGTACTGATCCGCCAATCCACCGCGTCGATGATGCCGCTATTCATCACCCAGACAACCCATCAATGGGCTCGTAAATAGTTTTAACCCATTAGGTCATTGTTATATCTATTATATCCATTCGTTTATCTTCCGTTCCACATATTTTCTATTCATTATTCTTTCCATTTCAACGCTAATAAACCCATTCATGGCCTCATTCACAGCCCTTCATCAACGCTCTCATCTATCCATCCTTGTTCAATCTATAAAACCCCCAATCACCATCCTATTCATAACAGAATCTATCCCCCCCCCCATGCAAATCTCCAAATATGACGCCACAGACTCCATTGCCCCAAACCTAACTTTCTCTGTCAAGTAATTTATCTTAATTTATCGAATCACTGATAACCAATTATAACCGGCAGCCGAGGAAAACTGCAGCCTCTTCTGCAGCCTAATTTTTTTTGACAAGGTTCCCTAGGAAGCAGCCATGACGCGCCACCTAATCACTCTTGTGTATGACACCAATTGGTAGAGACGATTTATTCCCCCTTCGCGTCCTAACGCAAATTACCTCATTTATCGACTCCTCCAAGACGCTTCCACCGCCATTATCTTGTCGGGTAATATGGGCCTTCGTCCTCCTTGTTCTTGTGGCCCCGTCTGGAGCAGCGTCTTCCCTCCTCCTCCTCCAGGGCCATCATGTGGCCCACTGTGGCCCCACTGTGGCCCCGCTGTGGCCCCACTGTGGCCCCCACTGTGGCCCCACTGTGGCCCCCACTGTGGCCCCACTGTGGCCCCACTGTGGCCCCACTGTGGCCCCCACTGTGGCCCCACTGTGGCCCCCACTGTGGCCCCACTGTGGCCCCGCTGTGGCCCCACTGTGGCCCCGCTGTGGCCCCACTGTGGCCCCCACTGTGGCCCCCACTGTGGCCCCACTGTGGCCCCGCTGTGGCCCCACTGTGGCCCCACTGTGGCCCCACTGTGGCCCCACTGTGGCCCCCACTGTGGCCCCGCTGTGGCCCCACTGTGGCTCCCACTGTGGCCCCACTGTGGCCCCACTGTGGCCCCACTGTGGCCCCACTGTGGCCCCACTATGGCCCCACTGTGGTCCCACTGTGGCCCCACTGTGGCCCCCACTGTGGTCCCACTGTGGCCCCGCTGTGGCCCCACTGTGGCCCCCACTGTGGCCCCGCTGTGGCCCCACTGTGGCCCCGCTGTGGCCCCACTGTGGCCCCACTGTGGCCCCACTGTGGCCCCACTGTGGCCCCCACTGTGGCCCCACTGTGGCCCCACTGTGGCCCCACTGTGGCCCCGCTGTGGCCCCACTGTGGCCCCGCTGTGGCCCCACTGTGGCCCCCACTGTGGCCCCACTGTGGCCCCGCTGTGGACCCACTGTGGCCCCACTGTGGCCCCACTGTGGCCCCGCTGTGGCCCCACTGTGGCCCCACTGTGGCCCCGCTGTGGCCCCGCTGTGGCCCCGCTGTGGACCCACTGTGGCCCCACTGTGGACCCACTGTGGCCTCACTGTGGACCCACTGTGGCCCCGCTGTGGCCCCACTGTGGCCCCACTGTGGCCCCACTGTGCCCCACTG
>WNGS01163085.1:35153-46835 GCA_020271785.1 Procambarus virginalis | reverse complement strand
AGACTGGTGTGTGGGGAAGCCAAGACTGGTGTGTGGGGAAGCCAAGACTGGAGTGTGTAGAAGTCATGACTGGTGTGTGGGGAAGCTAAGACTGGAGTGTGTAGAAGTCATGAGTGTGTGAGGGGAAGCCTAGACCGGTGTGAAGCTATGTTAACAGGAAACTATTAGTTACTAACTACTCAGCTATTTATATATATAAACAATTAGTTACTAACTGAAGACAGACGGGGAGCAAAACAAAAGCGACAAGTAACTTCAACGTAAATATAGCAACTGAAGTTCGAGAGGTCATTTAAAGTGCACTGAATTTGATGCACATACTTTCTAATCTTAAATTCAACATTGTTGAATATATTTGATTTCTCGTAATTTTCTAGTTTCTTCCTCGGGATCATCCAATCATTACAAAGAACTTTCCTGTCTTTTAAACATTATTTTAAGGTTTACTTACCGTGTAATTGTTATTTTTATCATAATTTAGAAGAAATCAAAGTATTTTTTTCAGTGTTAAATGTTCAATTGTAAATTTGTATATAAACATCGAATGCCGGAAAATCCGACACCATTTAATAATATTACATGCAATTGCAGATAATATTGCTGACATTGTATAAACAAGTTACCCATAGAAAATGTAATTTGTAGTGGAATTTTCCGTCGATAGAAAACGGGACATCATTGCCACATACTATTATAATTCACCAGCTATTCTGCTGGGAATTATTCTTAAATACATTAGTCTTTGGACTTTTACCATCATAAAACATCTCATTTTAATTAACTTAATTATCAGAATCAAAATAAAGTAAATGTGACCCTTCAATCAGTTACTGATATCTGGACAAAGTAAGCCAGTAGCGTCAGTGAGTGAGGGAGAGGTCAGCCATTGTTGTTAAGACCAGAGTCGTTGGAGCGAGTAACAGCTCCTATAAATTCTCTTGGACGAAGTGTGACGAAGATCAGAGTAGTGGTCTTCCATCATCAACACGCTGTCAATAAATACAAGGGAGGTGTCTTTCCGAATCCCATTTATCTATTCATTTTTGGCCATTAATGTCTGTAGATAGGGTGAGCCGGTTAGAATACGAAATCGTCTCAAACTAAAGGTAATTAAGCCTTGGTCTTTATGGTTCAATGTACAGTGTTTTCTCTGATATAGCTGCCATATATTAGGATTCTGGCTTTACAGCTAGCACCTTTGACAGGTACAAGAAGAGGAAGCAAGACTTGTGCATCAGTTACTGGGTGTTGGAAACTGCCTCAAAATAGGATAATTTGGTGTCTACATCCTAGTTATACCTGGTGAACAAGGCCTGTTGAATAATATGATAAGGAACCTCTTCAATGTATACTAATATGTAGTTTAATACTGTAGTTTGATTGGCTGCATATATATAAATTCAATATACCCCCCCTAATGTGTATGGATCGATTTGTGAGATTATTGCAGAAATACAGTCCACTTAACATTATACAAATTGCTATCGAAATATATAAATTAACGTAAATTAAATATAAATCTCACAGGTCGGTTCCCACATTATTTGGACCTTCAGAACCGGATTATATGGACCTTTGAACCCACATTATTGGTCATTTTCGAGTCGGATGACAGATTATTTGGTCATCTTAGAACCGGATGAACCAGTTAACCAGTGGATTCATTAAATATACTAGTGCAGTGTGATTTATACAAAGCCAGTCATAGACGGCAGCGTAGCCTCGACTGAGCTCAGGAGCCTCCCTCAGTTCAGTCCAGCTTCATCAGCGGTTTCACGGTCAACCTCCGATTTGGAGGGTTCTTATTCCAATTGATGACAGCGCTAATATTGAAGCCAGCCAAATTAGTGGCTGTGTCCTTAAGAGATTGTTCACGGAGTTCGTGGTGTTAAATTTCGCGAGAGATTATCTACGAATTTTGTGGAGTTTATTTCGCGAGGTCACTAATAATATTTAATACTTCTTGATAATATTAGAAGTTTCATAGAGGCTAATTAAGAGGCTATTATCAATAATTGTGTATATTATTTCTCCAAAATAGAGAATTATTTAATATATATATTGCACTAGAAAAACCTAGAAGGGGTACCACCTCTGGTGCAAGTGTAGGGACCCATAGCCTCGGAGAAGAAAATAAAGAGTACTCAGAGAAGACCTTGTGGATCCTCACTGAACACTTTGATATTTTCTTCTCCTACCACCCCTATTCTTTTGGTATGTGTGTATCCTTATCTAACTTTATTTGAAAATGTCATTACACAAAAAAGTTACAATATTGATTACATGCAGGGTACAAGGCTGCTTGTCACAAGTTGAAAAGCTCCTCCAGCTCCTCAGATGGCAGGCAGGAACCATGGATGCAGTGAGCATTTCCTCTCTGGATTGCCACACTGAGGCGCTGAAAAAGAAAACTGGCAGCTCTAGGGTCTCTAGTTGTTTCGATTAGCTTAGACCCAAACTCCTTCAAAAAGCTAGCAGCACTTTTACCCCAGGCACCAAGTGTCTCTGAGGCAATGGGGACAAAATTGTAGTGGTGCTCAAGGTCTCTGTATTTACGTGACTTGGCCGCTTCCCGGTGATTGGCAGCTCCTCCTGCTTGAGTAGCACTGAAGTCAACATAGGTATTGGCTAAAGTTGAGACGCAAGTGTAGTCCCACACCAACTGTCTACCATTCTTCCAGGGGTTCACCGTGATTCCATCTGGGCGACCGACAGGCTCATTAGAGTTGCGGGACATTAGGTAGCGGGGCTCTCTCTCTGCTGGACAGCCGGCTGTGGTAAGGCTTCTCTTAATAATGTCATTGACCTCGCCGTGTCTTGCATGCCATCCTCCTGTCCTTTGGCAGAGAAGACCATGCCGTCCGTACCTGTCGGCCTCTGCCTCGCCGCAAATACACCTGTATTCGGTGTGGATTGGGGCAGCGAGACGGAGAGCCACAGCAATTCGGAGGGCCTGCGGTGTGAGACGGGTGCCGGTTGCTGACATTGGGATTGCTAATAGGAAATCGCCTGCATGGGGAGCTGCTACAGCTCTAAGTCAGGCAGTGTCATGTGGTGTTGTCGCAGCTTCTAGCAAAGTCGCAGCTTCTTGGTCGGCAATGGGGCGATCCCAGCTGGATTGCTTATGGGCTTCAGAAGGCAGTGGTTGGGGTGCTGGTCCTGCGAGAGAGACCCATTTGGTTGTGCAGTCTGTGAAGCTGGGATCATGTACCCCTGCCTGTTGAACTAGGTGCTCAGGTAGGATTTCCTTCACCAAGTTGTCAGACCCCACTGAAGAGGACAGGAACGCTGGTACAGCAATTTGTGTTGCTGTGCGCACGCCAAGGCCCCCGAGTCTGACAGGAAGGGAGGCCTGTTTCCACTGCGAGTTGCTGAGGGAAAGATTGAGGGCTTTTTCTAGTGTTGATTTCAGCAAGCTGTCGTACTCTTCTAATTTAATATTGTTGAAAGATGGCGAACATCTTAGAAAGTAGGTCAGCCTGGGGAGGGACAAGCATCTGGTGATGAGGTAAAGTGCATCATGGGCATCGATGTCTTCAATCCTCTCGTTCATTCTCTTCAGGTCAGTGATCTTCTTACCAAGGACCTCGTCGATGGCATTCCTTCCAAGAGGAGCACCTAGGAGTGTGCTGTCCTCAGGGTTGGTTGTATGAATGTCAGGCAAAACAACCTTTATTTGCTCTATTATGTGCTGGTTGGTGGAGGTTATTTCGCACTTGGAAGGGTTCAGGGTGAGGCCTAGACTTGCTCCTTGCTCCTGAATTATTCTTATGCCGTCCAAGAGTGCGTCTGGGGAGCCGGCTAGAGTACCATTGTCCAAAAACCAAATGTTGAGCTCACTGGACAGGTTATCGGTGACTTCCTTGATGGCTAGGCAGAAAAGAAAAGGAGCAAGAGGGTCACCCTGTTGGACACCTTCTTGTGATTCGATTTCATGTTCCCCAAAAAGCAGAGTTAGATTCTTGCTGTAACATGAGTTTACAAACGGGTAGAGGGAAGGAAAAAGGCGATGAACCGCACTGAGTACTGCATCCCTTCTAACCAGATTGAAGGCATTTTTGAAGTCCAGCTTTATCAGGGCTTTTTCATCCGTAAAGTTGGCAATGTAAGCTCTAGCTGCATGAGCCGCTGCCTCACACCCTTGGGAATGCCAAACCCAAGCTGTTTTGGCTTCAGCATGTCGGCTGCTGCCTGACTAACTGCTCTAGCAGCAGCCTTAGCGACGAGATGCCGGAGTGAATTGCCCACAGCTATCGGTCTGATTCCTCCATCTTTTTTCCTCAGGGCACAGAGGGTAGCGCCAAAAAAGAGAGACCGTATGGTCTCTGGTATGTGGCCAGCTAGACATGTGTTGGCGAATCTTGTTAGTTCCACCAGGAGGCCCTGTGCAATGTCTCCCAGTGCAGGGTTGAGCATTTGTTTGATGTGGTTGGGTCTTAGTCCTGTGAACCCACCTGCTGATCCTGGTGGGAAGGATAAAGCTGCTTTATGCACCATGGATTCGAGCACACACAGGGGTTCTGCTCTGGTGACACGGACTAGGGGAACACCGTCGTCACGAGGAGCTCTGGATGGGTGTTTTTCCCTCAGGGCTTGTGCTGTATCGGCATCCCTGGTGGCAACTGTGTCTTCACTGGTGATGACTCTGATTGCCCCTATTGTGTTGCCTTCTTCTATTTTCTTGCTGACTGTTGCTCTCATTTTGGATGCCTCGGTTCTGCTGTTGATACCTTTCCTGCGGTGAGTGTTTTTGGCACGGGTGGGGAGGGGTGACTGGTTGTCCTCTCTAGGAAAACTATTTATAGCCATAATGACTGAGGAAGCTAGAGATTTGTCTCTCCTTGCAGGGACAGCTAGGCATATGTTTCCAAACAGGAGAAGGTTGCGCCATGCTTGGATGGTTCCGGGGGAGTCGTTGACCTTTTTCAAGAGGCTGGATAGTTTGGCTGCTGCCTGGGGCCGGGCAGCTTTGGGGATGTGCTGCAAGGTTCCAACCGATGTTGCTTTGATGGCTTCTAGTAGATTCTCAGTCGATATGAAGCTGTTGGAGGTGTTTTCCCTGACTACTGGAGTGGGGCCTTGATTGATACCCTCTTTGGGAAGGGGCCACATACCCGGACAATTGGTTCCGTTGTGAGCATGCTTGCGCACATCCCCGTTACCCTTGAGTCTCCACACCTTGTCGCACACTTGACATGTGCCATACCTGTCGTCGCTTGATGGCTCCTCTTGGCTGAGAGAAGCCTGGCTGTCAGTCGTGACCTGCGACATCGGCGGGCGCTGGGCGGACGCTGGGCGGGCGCAGGTGAGGGAGCATATTGCACTAGTGTTCTCAATACAATATTTACCAATTGCCAACCCACAACAGGGTAGGATATTACCATTGACTAGTTGAACTATTTATTGTTCATCCTAGTCCCATTATTACCATAGTCTAGTTGTACTATATTGAACAACCTAACACCATTAATGAATGGTGCAGACCCTATTTTGGGTGTAAATTTATCAGCTCGAGTTGAGTTGTGTATATATAATAATTTACTTATGATCATTACACCTTTGAGTGATTAATTAGTGTCTATACCATCCTAGGGTGATATAGAAGAGCTAACCTAAAGGTACTTCCAGTGACACTGGTTTATCACTCAAATCATTAGTGTGTATGATTGTATATATATAATGTGTATTAATTTTAAGTGCTAACCTCTAGAAGAGGTAGGATTATCGCCTAGTGAGTGCAGAATTTTACCCTAGGCTACCATTAGTACTTGTTCAGCATTATGAGCAACCCAAGTACAAGCCCCACAAGGCTTTATCAACTAGCCAGTATGGATAATGCTGGCAATGAGAAAACTGTCATACATCTTGTACTACAATTGCTGGATTTACCTCAACCTAATCAGACTGCGGACTCATTACAATCCTTCAGCATGGAGTTTGAGTCACTACTAAGAACATTCAGTCTTAAGGTTGATATAACTACTAGTGAATGGATGACCAAAGTAGTCCTTCAACGAAAATTGTCCAGCGATATACTAGATGAATTATATGCACATCAACATAACACCATCCAGACAGTACAGTACTTTAAGGTGCAACAAACAAAGAGTGTCCAATCGGCAAAGTCTAAAGGTAATACAACTTTGCCTACTGCCCAAATTACCATCCAGAATAAGAGGGCCAAGGTCCATACCCGTGGGTTGTTTGACCAAGGGTCCCAGAGAACATATGTCACTAAAAGGTTGGCAGATGAACTACAATTAAAGCCTGTAGCCCAGACGACATTCAACATCTCAGGGTTTATAACAGATGCAGGACCTCAAGTCTACCAGGTGGAACAACCATCAGTACGTTTAGGCAGGTACGTCTGTCAAGTACAAGCCATTGTGGTGGACAAAATACCAGTAGACCTACAAGTTCAAGGTCTGAGAGCAACAGCCAAATTCCTGAGAAATAGAGGAATAAAATTGGCAGATAATATTAAGTCATATCACCTCACCAACTTCGATCTCCTTGTAGGGACAGACTACTACCATCGATTCATCGGTAGCCCTACTAAATATCAGGGCATAACCATGCAAAATTCTGCAGGAGGTAAATTACTCTCAGGCCCAGTATCAAGCCTGAAGAGACCTATGCCTGCAGATAAACAATACAAATAGAAATCTGAGTTTGTCAGCTGATTATATTTCTCCAGTAGCATTATACTAAGGAGAGTACAGCTGACTATAGCAACAGAGGTTGATGTTAATATCATCATTTAAAGCTGAAGATGAGTTCATGAGGCCTCAGTGGCAAATCAGTGAACAGTAGCCTAAACAGCTACAAGTCACTGCGACCAATGTCACTGAACCCACTGCGGTCTCAGAATCATACTTAGCTTTAGTGATGGACTATTCAATCCTCTGAATCAATTAACTGAATTAAACCCCAATAAATCTGATGACTGATTTGATACATTTATTATTTAATCAAGATGAATTCCATGGGCCTCAGTGTTTATACATCAGTGACCAGTTACCTGAACAAGCTTCAAGTTATATCTAATGTCACTGATCTCACTGTAGTCCCTGAGTCATACTTGACTGTAGTACTTGATCACATTCAGTCTTCTGGGATAAATAAAGTGTATTTAGGCTATAATTTTAGCCTCTCAAGAGTTAACAGGGAAATGAAATCGCATTAGACTTCTAACCCCTGCAACTCTAGTACGGGACATCTGTCCTGTACGAACAGACGCACAAATGTGTGATTACTAACTACTAACATCAAATTAATCTAATAATTCGAAGGAGGAGTATCGGTATTCGTCTGTTCTAAATAGGACTTTGACCAATGAGCAGCCCCCGGGGAATTATGTCGGAAAACCCGACACCATTTAATAATATTACATGCAATTGCAGATAATATTGCTGCAATTGTATAAACAAGTTACCCATAGAAACTGTAACTTGTAGTGGAATTTTCCGTCAATAGAAAATGGGATATCATTGCCACATACTATTATAATTCACCAGCTATTCTGTGGGAATTATTCTTAAATACATTAGTCTTTGGACTTTTACCATCATAAAACATCTCATTTTAATTAATTTAATTATCAGAATCAAAATAAAGTAAATGTGACCCTTCAATCAGTTACTGATATCTGGACAAAGTAAGCCAGTAGCGTCAGTGAGTAAGGGAGAGGTCAGCCATTGTTGTTAAGACCAGAGTCGTTGGAGCAAGTAACAGCTCCTATAAATTCTCTTGGAGGAAGTGTGACGAAGATCAGAGTAGTGGTCTTCCATCATCAACACGCTGTCAATAAATACAAGGGAGGTGTCTTTCCGAATCCATTTATCTATTCATTTTGGCCATTAATGTCTGTAGATAGGGTGAGCCGGTTAGAATACGAAATCGTCTCAAACTAAAGGTAATTAAGCCTTGGTTTTTATGGTTCAATGTACAGTGTTTTCTCTGATATAGCTGTCATATATTAGGATTCTGGCTTTACAGCTAGCACTTTTGACAGGTACAAGAAGAGGAAGCAAGACTTGTGCATCAGTTACTATGGGTGTTGGAAACTGCCTCAAAATAGGATAATTTGGTGTCTACATCCTAGTTATACCTGGTGAACAAGTCCTGTTGAATAATAAGATAAGGAACCTCTTCAATGTATACTAATATGTAGTTTAATACTGTAGTTTGATTGGCTGCATATATATAAATTCAATATAAACCCCCCCTAATGTGTATGGATCGATTTGTGAGATTATTGCAGAAATACAGTCCACTTAACATCATGCAAATTGCTATCGAAATATATAAATTAACGTAAATATAAATTCTATATAAATTCATATAAATCAATATAAATCTCACAGGTCGGTACCCACATCGAAACGTCTCCAAATAAAACATCACATTACTCAAAATCTCTTCCTGCTTTCCACAAATGATAAATATATTAATATAGAATTGAACCCATCATTATTGTAATTCCTAATATCCGTATTAGGAATTAGTCAAAACAAACTAATTAGGAATAGTTAGGAATAGTTTAATAAAGAATTAGGAATAGTCAAAACAAACGCCTTATACCAACTTAGAACTGAAGAAATACTTGTTTACAGAGTCTATATTTCTATAAGCTGTTCGTCAACAACTTGATCTATACACACTCTCTGTGTCTACCAGAAGATCATGTTAGGAATCCACATTTATAATGGCGGGTGTATAGCGATGAAGATCAAGTCCAACGTGCGTATTGAACCCTCCCCGAGTGAGGGGAGGCGGGTAGGACTTGTCCAGACCGAGGGGAAGGTTCTCCGTCAGCCACGGGAGCCCCGGGTGTGATGACAAATACATTTGTTTGTGTATTGTTATTGTTGTTGTTTAAGATTCGCTACCTGGAACAAGAAGTTCCAGTAGCACGGGCTACTTGGAACCCGTAGGTGAGCCCGTAGTGGATTTGTTATGTATCGGGAGGCAAGTTCGCTTGTATAGATGGCTTCAGGTGTCAGTTTCCATCTACGGATACTGTTTAGTGATGCGCGTGATGGTATCTCTCTCTCTCATATATATATATATATATATATATATATATATATATATATATATATATATATATATATATATATATATATATATATATATAATTTTTTTAATACCTAGAAGGGGTACCACCCCTGGTGCAAGTGTAGGGACCCATAGCTCGGAGAAGAAAATAAAGAGTACTCAGAGAAGACCTTGTGGACGATGTATACTAATACATACCATTCAGGCACAAGCCTGAATGGTCCCCAGGACCATTCCGGCTTGTGCCGGCGGTGAGGTGGTTCAATAGCTTCATGTGTTCCAATGATCCTACTTAAATCGCCCTTTAATTGATCTATTAAAAATGGATCTAAGTTATATAAACCACTGCTAATGTTCAAATTACTTTCTTTTGTGATCTGTATCAAAGCAGATTCAGTTATGTTTCTGTTATAAGTGCTTTTACAATTCGTTATTGAAGAAGCCATCTCCCAATCAATTTGGTGAGCATCTTCTGACAGATGAACAAACAAAGCATTAGACAATTGGCCATGTCTTACAGAGTATTTATGTTGCGAAATTCGACATTTCAAATCCTTAGATGTTTGCCCAACATAGAACTTATTACAGTCTTTACAAGGTATTTTATAAATGACACAATTATCACTACGAGGGCTGTTCCTAACTAACAGCTTACCAACAGTATTTTCGTAGCTAAACATTACATGTATATTAAAAAGTTTCAAGGCCTTGACAATATTCTCAAACCCAGAGAAATATGGTAAACATAACACATTCTTTGGGCGAATTCTTTCACTGCATATATTATTATAATATGTACGGCGAGCTTTGCTACGGCAAACTTCCAAAAAACTCAGTGGGTAACAAAGCTTGAGACCAATCGAATCAATATTCTTAAACTCTTCGTCTAAGAATTCTGGACTCACAACTCGAAGAGCTCTTAGATACATTGAAGAAAAAATTGACTTTTTCACATTGTATCTATGCCCTGAAAAATAATGAACATAAGATAAATTATTCGTAGGTTTTCTGTAGACACTAAACTTTAGTGAAAATCTTCCCTATGAATAAGTACATTAGGAATGGCAAACATTTATCAATTTGTCTCCATAGTAAATTTTATAGAGGTGACTTGGTCATTAAGTTTGGCTACAAATTCGTCTGTGTTTACATCTGAAGGCCATATACAAAAAATATCATCAACATATCTAAACCATGGAATGATTCCAGGAGTTATTTTTGAAACAAATTTCTTTTCGAAGAATTCCATGTACAAGTTTGAAAGCAATGGCGATAAAGGATTCCCCATTGCCATTCCAAAAGTCTGTAAATAATACTCATTATTAAAGGTAAATTTACATTCTTTAATGCACAACTTAACAAGATTGACAATAATATCAGCAGAAAGAGGTAAAACATGGCTCATTAGTTCACGAGCAAGATAATCGAGAATATCATCAACCGGTACCTTTGTAAACAAGGAACAAACGTCAAAACTGATCAACTTTACATCAGGAGTGACAGGAACACTATTCAATTTGTTAACTAATTCAAGAGAATTTGTCAAATGAGAAGAGGAAATAGTTCCTAACAATGGGGACAAGATTTTGGTAAGCCATTTGGAGAGCTTGTAAGAAATGGATCCCAGAGAACTGATGATAGGCCTCATGGGATTGTTAGGTTTATGCGTCTTGACAAGTCCATATAGATATGGTAATGGAGGTGATGAGGTAGTAAATTGATTAAGAAGATCTTTATGTTTACTTAACTTCCTCAAGCTGCTATTGAAGAACTTGATGATATCCTCAGGAGGATTTTTCCTGAGTTTAGTGTACGTTAAAGAATCTAGGAGGAGATCATTCATTTTCGAAATATATTTCTCCTTGTTTAGAATAACAATAGTGCTGGATTTATCAGCCTTTGTTATATGAATGGAAGGGTTGGCTCTTAACTCCTGTAAGCTTCGTCTGAACCTTTCAGGAAAATTGTTTGAGGTGTCAACATTACCAATAAACAATACCTTTAACCAGGTTTAGGTTTTGTGGAGAAAGAGAGTTTTGTTTTTCAAGCTGTAACAATAAACTAGCAATCTTAACTGCAGAAGGTTGATTTGAAATGGCAAATGACATACCATAACCCAAAGCAGTAACCACATTTTCACATATCGTCTTGGATGACAAATTCAACACGTTGTTTGGATTGGATTTCTTTGTCCAATCACTATTGTTAATCAGGCTTCTAACTTGCCCTTAAGAATTTTCTGTAACTGATTAATTTTTCTGCGTAAGTCATTATATATTTCATCCATCAGGAGATTTTTCCAGTCCAAAGGTATTGCGTGATGAAAGTTTCTTTTTGCTGTATCCAGGCTTTTGAAACAAAACGTTCACTTAAAAAAAGCTACAAAAAAATGTCAATTCATTACTAAGTTAATGATGTTCTTCCGCTCGTCTCATGTTAAATTAATAATGGAAATGTTATGAGTGGGTTTATATCCTGTGTTTGTGTGTGACATATTAATGTCTGGCGTGATCAGGAAGCAAGGTCAGGGGTTGTAACATCCAAGATATTATATTGAAAAAAATTATTGTAACAAGCGCCGATTATAATTATAAAGTATGCAGGTTAGATGTGAGCTGTACA
>WNGS01163085.1:11728-27990 GCA_020271785.1 Procambarus virginalis | reverse complement strand
TGTAGAGACGCGAGGCTCTGTAGGGACGCGAGGCTCTGTAGAGACGCGAGGCTCTGTAGGGACGCGAGGCTCTGTAGAGACGTGAGGCTCTATAGAGACGCGAGGCTCTGTAGAGACGCGAGGCTCTGTAGAGACGCGAGGCTCTGTAGAGACGCGAGGCTCTGTAGACACGCGAGGCTCTGTAGAGACGGAGGCTCTAGTAGAGACGCGAGGCTCTGTAGGAGACGCGAGGCTCTGTAGAGACGCGAGGCTCTGTAGGGACGCGAGGCTCTGTAGAGACGCGAGGCTCTGTAGAGACGCGAGGCTCTGTAGAAGCGAGCTCTGTACGCAGGCTCTGTAGAGACGGAGGCTCTATAGAGGACGCGAGGCTCTGTAGAGACGCCGAGGCTCTGTAGGACGCGAGGACTCTGTAGACGCGTCTGGCTTTGTCTTGGTAGTAATACGTGTTCAACAGAGCCTCGTGTTCAACAGAGCCTCGTGTTCAACAGAGCCTCGTGTCTCAACAGAGCCTCGTGTTCAACAGCCTCGTGTTCTACAGAGCCTCGTGTTCAACAGAGCCTCGCGTCTCAACAGAGCCTCGTGTTCACAGAGCCTCGTGTTCAACAAAGCCTCGTGTTCTACAGAGCCTCGTGTTCACCAGCTCTCGTGTTCAACTTAAGAAAACCGCAACCTCACTGGTCTTCACAGTGAGGGACAATGTTCATCTTGAACTTTGAACGTCGATATTCCAGAGGCCAAAGCAATATTTGACGCCAATATATGTGTGTGAAAGGAACAGATTTAAAGAGTTACAAAAACTGTCAATTCATTACTAAGTTAATGATGTTCTTCCGCTCGTCTCATGTCTAATTAATAATGGGAATTTTGTGAGTGGGTTTTATTTCTTGTGTTCGTGTGAAGCATATTAATGTCTGGCGTGATCAGGAAGCAAGGTCAGGGGGGTTGGAAATACCTACATATTATATAGAAAAAAATGCTTGCTGTTTTGTTTAAAAAAAATTTGCGCCTTGTGCAATCCTTTTTGCGCTACCGCTCACAGGATGGATATTGTTAGGCATATAGAGGCCAGGAGCGAACCCGCCCGGGTAGTCCCCCACACAGTTACTAGCCAGACGAAGCGTTACTTACTCTGACTGATGTGACCATCATCCACTAATATAATGATTTCCATCATATTTTGTTGTAAATACTACAATGATGAGAGAGAAGGAAGCTGTTGATGAGACACATCCTAAGTTGTGGCTTCTCCTTCAAGTGACGGCAGAAGACGGAGTGGTATTGACAACTTCCTGTACTTGAGATACTAGATGCACCAGTAGCTGAGATACTAGATACACCAGTATCTGAGATACTAGATGCACCAGTATCTGAGATACTACATGCACCAGTATCTGAGATACTAGATGCACCAGTATCTGAGATACTAGATGCACCAGTATCTGAGATACTAGATGCACCAGTATCTGAGATACTAGATGCACCAGTATCTGAGATATTAGATACACCAGTATCTGAGATACTAGATACACCAGTATCTGAGGTACTAGATGCACCAGTATCTGAGACACTAGATACACCAGTATCTGAGATACTAGATACACCAGTATCTGAGGTACTAGATGCACCAGTATCTGAGACACTAGATACACCAGTATCTGAGATACTAGATACACCAGTATCTGAGATACTAGATGCACCAGTATCTGAGATACTAGATACACCAGTATCTGAGATACTAGATACACCAGTATCTGAGATACTAGATACACCAGTATCTGAGATACTAGATACACCTGTATCTGAGATACTAGATGCACCAGTATCTGAGACACTAGATACACCAGTATCTGAGATACTACATACACCAGTATCTGAGATACTACATACACCAGTATCTGAGATACTACATACACCAGTATCTGAGATACTACATACACCAGTATCTGAGATACTACATACACCAGTATCTGAGATACTACATACACCAGTATCTGAGATACTAGATACACTTGTGCCCAACAACACTAGAACTTCACCCAGTGTTCTAGGGCAAACACCAATAATCTGTTGGAACACTATTGGGTTGTATTGACGCAGTAATATTGTGAGAAACAGTATATGCTGCCTCCCACCACGGGAGGACGGAGGGGGGGGGGGTATGTACTATTTAGCATGGGACGTTGGTGGGCGTGTTGTAGCTGCCATGGGGGTCATGGGTGGGAGATGTACAGGTTCTCATGGGCACATGTTGTGGTACACAATATTCACATTTGGTCACCTCCTCTGTGTATATCCACTACACCATCCATCATAGGCTGGTGGATTGGCCTATTACTCTGTATCACATTAACTCTTACCCATTTTATAACCAGATCCATCATGGTACTGATCCGCCAATCTACCGCCTCGATGATGCCGCTATTTATCACCCAGATAACCCATTAATAGGCTCCTAAATAATGTTAACCCATTAGGCCATCGTTATATCTATTATATCCATTCGTTTATCTTCCGTTCCACATATCTTCTATCCATTATTCTTCCTATTTCAACGCTAATAAACCCATTCATGGCCTCGTTCATAGCCCTCTAATCAATCCATCCTTGTTCAATGTATTACTCCCCAGTTACTTAAAAGTAAATAGGTACCTGGGAGTTAGTCAGCTGTCACGGGCTGCTTCCTGGGGATGGAGGCCTGGTCGAGGACCGGGCCGCGGGGACACTAAAGCCCCAAAATCATCTCAAGATAACCCAATCACCATCCTATCCATAACCGAATCTATCCGTCGCCCCCATGCAAATCTCCAATCATGACGCCACAAACTCCATTGCCCCAAGCCTAACTTTCACTGTCAAGTAATTTATAATAATTTATCGAATCACTGATGACCAATTATAACTGGCAGCCGAGGTAAACTGCAGCCTCTTCTGCAGCCTAATTTTGTTTGAGAAGGTTGTGTAGGAAGCAGCCATGACGCGCCACCTAATCACTCTTGTGTATGACACCAATTGGTAGAGACGATTTATCCCCCTTCGCGTCCTAACGCAAATTACCTCATTTATCGACTCCTCCAAGACGCTTCCACCGCCATTATCTTGTCGGGTAATATGGGCCTTCGTCCTCCTTGTTCTTGTGGCCCCGTCTGGAGCAGCGTCTTCCCTCCTCCTCCTCCTCCTCCTCCAGGGCCATCATGTGGCCCCACTGTGGCCCCACTGTGGCCCCACTGTGGCCCCGCTGTGGCCCCACTGTGGCCCCACTGTGGCCCCACTGTGGCCCCACTGTGGCCCCACTGTGGCCCCCACTGTGGCCCCCACTGTGGCCCCCACTGTGGCCCCACTGTGGCCCCACTGTGGCCCCACTGTGGCCCCCGCTGTGGCCCCCACTGTGGCCCCCACTGTGGCCCCACTGTGGCCCCACTGTGGCCCCACTGTGGCCCCCACTGTGGCCCCACTGTGGCCCCACTGTGGCCCCACTGTGGCCCCACTGTGGCCCCCACTGTGGCCCCACTGTGGCCCCACTGTGGCCCCACTGTGGCCCCACTGTGGCCCCACTGTGGCCCCACTGTGGCCCCACTGTGGCCCCACTGTGGCCCCACTGTGGCCCCACTGTGGCCCCACTGTGGCCCCACTGTGGCCCCACTGTGGCCCCACTGTGGCCCCACTGTGGCCCCACTCATCTCTAATGGATGCACTCATCTCGTGTGGGTGCCTTCACCTCCCTCCAGTGGCTGCGGACCCTACCTGTCCCGCCCTGTAATTACCCTGTCACGCTCCCAGCTGGTCTTGTGCCCCTCTCACCTTCACCCGCCCCTCTCACCTTCACCCGCCCCTCTCACCTTCACCGGCCCCTCTCACCTTCACCCGCCCCTCTCACCTTCACCCGCCCCTCTCACCTTCACCCGCCCTCTCACCTTCACCCGCCCCTCTCACCTTCACCCGCCCCTCTCACCTTCACCCNTGGGGAGATGAAATTCAGGAAGAGGATGCGGGGTGTAGAGAGAGAGGAGGTGAAAGTTGGGTGGCCTGTCCACCATGGGTTGACATATGTGTATGTGTCGTTGTTTGCGTATGTGTCCTCTCCCCATCCGGCCCGTTGGCGTCGTGAGAGGGTAGTAGACGGCTGCCGGAGTGTGATGCTCCGTGGGACAGTCCTCTGTCCTTTTATGGCCTTGCACTCCTGCTGCTGTCTTTTCTAATTGTGCCGGATCGTTTTTCCTTTCCTTATGTTTTCGTTTTTCTCCCCCCTCTTCTATCTGCTTGTCGTTCCTGCCGACCTTTCGCTTGTTTTGGATTATTCCTTTGGACTTCTTCTATTTTGACGCCCGGGTGCTTGAGGAGGCATACTCTTGCACCCGTAGAACTGTAGTACCCAACGTCTCGAGCGAGGGGAACCTTTATTGTCAATCCCCCTTTCGTCGCTGAACCGATCTCGACGGACTGACGGTTCTTAAGGTGGCGTTTGTGGGGCGTATACTCACGACGCACCCCTAGGGGGCCCGGCACGATCGGCAATAGCTTCCTGTTGGGGTCCTGCCTCTAATTGTGGCTCCATGGTGGGTATGGGGGCACATTCGTGGATGAATGTCTTTTTTCGTCTCTATGGCAATGAATGTTTCTGTTGTACCCTCTCAGGCTCGTGGGGTGGGCGACCAAGCCCCCGAGTCGGCCTGTATTGGAAGACCAGGCTCTGTAGCCTCCGCTGCATTGGGCCCCGACCTTGCTCCTCCTTTGGCCTCTCTGACTCCTCCCCTCGGCTCCCCTCTCCTCTGTGGTTGGGTCGAGCCCCAAGCCCCCAGTGGTGACTACCTCATCCCCTGGCGCGGCTCCATCTCTAGTTGTAACTACTGCGCCTTTTAACCCCTCTCTCTCTGGGGGTTCTCACCGCCGTCCTCGTCACGGCCGCCCTCGTTCGATTCCTTCCCGTTCTGATACCTTTCAAGCCTTGTTTGGTCCCGCTTCGTGGGCCAAATATTTTGATCTCCTCCCTCTTGATTCTGCGCCTCTTGATGATTTCTCCCTCCATCGACATCTCGTTGATTCCGTGGATGCATCTGTTACTTTTAAACCCCACTCGTCTCGGTACTCGTGTGGTTGCTGCTCCTTCTCAGGATGCTGCTTCCCGCTTGGCTGCCTTATCTGCCTTGGCGAGACCCCTGTTCGGGTCTCGAAGAACGCTCAGTTGAATGCCAGTGTTGGCACTATTCTGCTCCCGCCCCATGTTGCGACCGGTGTTCGGGATCTGCGAGACTGCCACGACGATATTCGACATATCCTTGCTGCCCAGGGCCATTCTATTCTCCAAGTGGACACGTTTACTCGTCCCCCGCGTGGTAGTCGCCGTCAAACCCTTCGGGTTGTGTGAGATTACCTTTGATGGTAGGACCCTTCCACCCCGTTATTCTTGCTGGTGCCAGGTGCTCTGTCCAGGAGTACATTCCTTCTCCTCGGCTCTGTAACAAGTGCTGGAGGTTTGGGCATGGTGCCTCCGCTGCTCTGGGACTGTCTCTCTCTGTCCTTTGTGTGGTGGCGAAGGTCACTCTAAGTCAGAGTGCACTTCTCCCCAGGCTCGTTGCCTCAACTGCGGTGAGGCCATCCTACCTTCTCCCGTGCGTGTGTCCATTACAGCTTGAGGCAGCCGTCCTCAGCTTGAAGCACCGGGAGCGCTTATCTTTTCCTGAGGCGAGGCGTCAGGTTCGCCGGCCCGCCTTATGCTAATATCTCTTATGCTCGCGTGTTGCGCTCTTCTTCTCCTCGTCCTCCCACCTTCCTCAAACTCACAACCGTTTCCGGGCTTTGGACCCTGATACACCCACTGCCTCCTCCTCTGTTCCTTTGAGTTCTGTCCCGAAGGGTCCCCTCCTGGTCCTCTGTCTGGAGTTCCCCCTTCTTCTGCCCGGTCTGTCGTGTCTCCTGTGTCTTCTTCCTCGTCTCCCGATCCTCCTTCCCATCTTCTCCTCCATCTCTTGACTCTCCCCACCGCCTGTTGGTGCAGGCGGATGTCCATCGCTCTCCTCACGGCCATCATGTGTGCTCTCGTTCGGCTTCTCCTGTTGAGACACTGGAATCCGTTGCCTGGTACGTAGTTGCTGGGACACCGGTCTCTTTAAGCCAGAAGCGTAAGCCTGGCTCCTCTCCTTCCTCCTCCCCGGCGGGTAAGAAGGCCTCGCTTTCTTCCTCGACCCCTACTACTGGCTCTATTGCTCCTTCCCCTCCCATTTCAGTGGTTGCTCCCCTGTTCCTGCTATGGAGGTTTCTTTGGCCCCTGCTTCCCTTTCAGTTGCTGCCCTTCCTGCGGTGCACTCCCCTTTTTCTACTCCCCCTCTTCCTGCTGCTGTCCTTGACTGCTCCTCTCCGTTGTCTCCTCCTCTTCTTCCTCCTCCTCCGGACCCCCCCGCCCACCTCTGGTCTGTTCTCCCGCTTCCTTCCCTCCGTCTTTGCTCAGTTTACCCATGCCCCCTAACCCTGACTTTGCTGACCCTGATCCCGACCCTGATATTCTTTAACGTGCTATGTTGCTCTTTCGCCTTTGTTTCTTCCTTGTTTTCTGTTGTTGTCCTTTCTCTTCTCGTCGTTGTATATTCTTCAATGGAACGTTCGAGGTTATTACGCCAATTTCCTCGAACTCCAACTTCTGATTTCGCGGTTTTCGCCCCTTTGTGTCTGTCTCCAGGAGCCGATGCTTGGTGCTCGTCCTGGTCGTTTTCGTGGCTATTCCTTTCTCTCCCCCCCCCCAGCCGTTGCTGGGGCTCATAATTCTTCTGCTCTCTTGATTCGGCTGATGTTCCCTTTGTTCCTTTATTTTTTCCTTCGCCTCTCCACTGTTCGGCTGCTCGTATCTTTGTGGGGAAATGGTACACAGTTTGTTCCATTTATCTCCCCCCGAGTGTCCCGCTTTCTCTTCCTGATTTGAAACACCTCCTGGACTCCTTGCCGGAGCCTGTGCTCCTGCTGGGTGACTTCAATTGTCGTCATTCTCTTTGGGGTGATGTTCTGACGAATACCCGAGGTCGCCTTCTTGAGCCATTTCTCCTCTCTTCTTCCCTGTCTCTTCTGAATTCTGGTGAGCCCACTCATTTGGACTCTCGGACTCGCACCCTTTCCTGTCTTGATCTTTCTCTCTGCTCTTCCTCTCTTTACTTAGATTTCACGTGGCAGGTTCTTGATGACCTCCATGGCAGTGATCATTTCCCCATCCTTGTTTCCTTTTTCTCTTTCGCCCTTCCCTCTCTTTCCCTAGGTGGCAGTTTGCTCAAGCGGACTGGAACCTATTTACCCTCAGTGCTGTTCTCTCTGACCTCTCCCTTCTGCCTCTCCCTCGCGCTCTCCTCCTTTTTCATGACACTGTCATCGACGCTGCCCTCCGCTCTATTCCTCGCTCTTCCTCTCGGGTCCACGGAAGTGCGTTCCCTGGTGGAATGCGGACTGTGCTCGGGCTGTCCGCTGTAAGCGTGCAGCCTGGAAGAGGCACCGCCGTCGGCAGACGACCGATTCTTTTCTTTTCTTTCGGAAAGCGAGTGCGGTGGCCCGTAGGGCCATCCGTACGGCTAAACGTGAATGTTGGGCTTCTTATGTCTCCACAATTACGTCCGAAACTCCCCTGCCACAGATATGGAAGCGTATCCGCAAGATAGCGGGTAAGTTCGTTCCCGATGTTTCCCCGGTCCTTCACCTCCGTGGTACTCTTGTGGCGGACCCGTTGCAGGTCGCTACCGAACTGGGTTCCCACTTTTCTTCTGTTAGCTCTGGTCTTCATCTTCCCAATCTTTCCTTCTTCGTAAACCTGTCCTTGAGTCTCGTCCTTTAGATTTCTGCACTCGTTTTCGACTTTCCTATAATGATCCCTTCTCTCTATCTGAACTTCATTCTGCCCTGGCCCTCTGCGGTTCTACGGCGGCGGGCTCCGATGGTATCCATTATGAGATGCTTCGCCATCTCCCTCCGTGCTCGTCTCAGTATTTACTGAGTCTGTATAATCGGATCTGGGAGTCGTCGTCAGTCCCTGAGGACTGGCTCGATGCCGTTGTCCTCCCTGTTCGCAAACCAGGGTCTCTGGGAACTTCCCCTAAGGACTTTCGCCCTATTGCCCTCACAAGTTGTGTCTGCAAACTCTTTGAACGTATGGTTAACGTTCATCTGATGTGGTTCCTGGAACACCATCACCTCCATGCTTCCCTTCTCAATTTGGTTTCCGCAAGTGCCGCAGCACGACTGATGTTCTGGTGAACTTGGAGGTCTATATTCGTACTGCTTTTGCTGCGAGGACCTCCGTTGTTGCCGTCCTTTTTGACCTAGAAAAGGCTTACGACACCACCTGGCGATATCATATTCTATCCCAGCTTCATTCTTTTGGCCTTCGTGGTCATCTCCCTCTCTTTCTCCGCAGCTTCCTCTCTCGTCGTTCCTTTCGGGTGCGCCTAGGTACCGCTCTCTCTGCCTCTTTTCAGCAATACAAAGGTTTGCCCCAGGGTAGTGTTCTGAGCACTACTCTTTTTCTGGTTGCCCTCAATGGTCTTCTTTCCTCTCTTCCTTCAGGTGTCTTCTCCGCTCTCTATGTCGATGATCTTACCCTTTGCTGTCAGGGTGATGATTCGCCTCTCCTTCAACGCCGGCTTCAACTTGCGATTGATGCCGTGTCGTCTTGGGCCACCGATCATGGCTTCAAGTTCTCTACTTCTAAGACTTGTGCCATGTCTTTTACTCGGAAACGGGTCGTTCTTCGTCCCTCTTTGTCACTTTACGGTCATCCCCTTGAGTACAAAGATTCCGCGAAGCTTTTGGGGTTATTCCTTGACACTCGTTTGTCTTGGTCTCCCCATGTCTCTTACCTCCGTGTTGAGTGCTCTAAGGCCCTTACCCTCCTTCGAGTATTGTCCCATACTTCTTGGGGAGCGGATAGGCGCACTCTCCTTGCTTTGCATTCCTCTCTTGTCCTGTCTAAGCTCGATTATGGTTGCCCTGCTTACTCATCTGCTTCTCCTTCTACTCTTCGCCGTCTAGATGCTTTGCACCATACTGGGCTGCGCCTCAGTTCTGGTGCCTTTCGTTCGACTCCCGTCCTTAGCTGTATGTTGACACTGGCTTCCTGTCTCTCCAGGACCGCCGTGATTGCTACTGTCTTCGCTATCTTGCGCGGTCCTTACAACATCCTTCCTCTCGCCTCTGTCGTGCTTTAACTTTTGCCCCTCCTGCGGTTCCTGTTCCCCTTCACCACCTCCCTCTTTCTGTTCGGTTGTCTCGCTTACAGGATTCTCTTTCCGTTCGTGTTTCTAATGTTTCTCCTCGTGTTGTTCCTTCTTTGCCCCCGTGGAGAGTCCCCCTTTCGCAGTTTTGTACATCCTTGACCTGCGTCACTAAAGCTTTTACCTCTCCTACGGTTCTAAAACGCCTTTTCCTTGAACACTTTTCTTCTCACTCCCGGTCCATTTCTGTCTTCACCGATGGGTCTAAGTCTGCGGACGGTGTTGGCTACTCTGTTGATTTTCCTGATCGCACTTATATGTGTCGCTTACCTCCGGAGACTAGCATCTTTACAGCGGAGCTTTACGCTATTTTCTATGCTCTTCGTCTCCTGCTTTCTCGTTGTCAGTCTTCCTTTGTGGTAGTTGTTGACTCTCGTAGTGCCCTCATGGCGCTTGGGTCCTTTAATCCGGTTCATCCTGTAGTTGTCGAGATCCAGCATTGGCTGGTTCTTGTTCACAGTAAGTTTAAGTTGGTTGAGTTTTGTTGGGTTCCCAGCCATATTGGCGTGTCTTTAAATGAGCGTGCGGATGCTGCCGCCAAGGAAGCTGTCCGCTCTTGTCCCATCTCTCGTAAAGGTATTCCATATTCCGACTTTTAACCGGTTATCCATTCCTCCATCCTTACCCGTTGGCAGGCTTCTTGGTCGTCTGTTACTGGTAACAAACTCCGTACTCTGAAATGTTGTGTTTCCTCGTGGCCATCCTCCTATCACCGTAACCGGCGATGGGAAACTGCTCTGGCGAGGTTGCGTATTGGCCATACTTGCTTAACCCATGGTCACTTGATGGAGCACCGCCCTGCTCCTTACTGTCCTAATTGCATTGTCCCTCTTACGGTCGTGCATGTCCTTCTTGAGTTTCCTGACTTCTGGGACGAGCGTGTGTCTTGCTTTCCGACCGCCCCTCGCGGTCACCTGTCCCTCGATAGAATTCTTGGTGACTCGGATACTTTTGATATCGTTCGCCTTAGGCGTTTTTGTTCTCGTATTGGCATCCTTGGTGATATTTAGCGCCCTCTGATTATTCCGCACATTTGATGGTGCTACATAGCCTTCCCGGTTTGGTGCCTTCTTTTGATAATTACTTACTTACTTGCGTATGTGTTGTGTTGGGTTGTCAGTACATTGGCTGGGGGGGCTAGTGTTTGTGACCTTGTTGGTGTCCTAAAGCACTAGAGCCGATGGAGTTGGCTGAGGGAGGTTAATCTTAGCAACATCAGGGTAGTTACACTTCTGATAGCACAACAAATGGTTTTTTGGTTTTATAGTTTTTTTGTAGTAGTTTTATTTGTTTATATATATATTTTTTTTATTTATTATTTTTTTTTTGTATTTTATTTATTTCCTTTATTCTTCATCTGGTGTAGATCGGGTCCGGGATGGGCCACTCATCTGGGTCGTCTGGCAGGCCGCTTAGTATTTGAGGTCTTGGGAAGGCCTCATCGTGGATGTGTCTGATCACTTTTTGTTGGAGAGTGATTCTTCTGGTTCTGTGTGGTGGTTCGCGGATCTCGTAGTCGCTGGTGGTATTTTCTGCTACGTAGGGATCTTCGGGGTCTGGAATATACATATTCTTCATGCGGTACAGCTGTCTTCTGGCCAGGTAGCTGAGCCTGATGTTCATTGGCTTCATGTTGAGCGTCTCGTGGATTTGGTCAGTTCTTACCCTGTCCATCAGTGTCAGTCCCTCCGCAAAGCTAAGTGCTTTGTTTTGTACCCGTTGGATCTTCAGCATGTTGGATTTGTTGGTGAGGTTCAGGGGGACGTAAGGGTATTCAAGGCTAGGCCTTATAATCATTCTGTACAGGTGGAGCTTGATGTGGGATGGGGCTTGCTTGAAGCGGAAGAGCCTCGCCAGCATCGCTGTCTTCTGGGATACAAACTGGGAGGAGTTGAGTAGCCTGTTGAAGTTGTATCCGAGCACTGTGTTGGAGTTTGAGATGGCTATAGGTTCGCCCCTGATTCTTATCCCCCCCTCATTCTGTCCTTTATCTTTTATGCGCCCTTTTTGTTATTATGTGGCCACAATTAACATTTAGCCTAGCAGTCGTTAGGCCGAATGCAAAATAACAAAATCTAGTACGTGTCTCTAGTAAATTTACCATCTAAATAGATGATTTATTAGTTTATTTTCTCCAAAGAGATTTCACAGTGCTTGAATATAAATTGCTCAGATATTAGCTGAAATTTCCTACAGTTATCCTCATGATTTAGGATTTATTTGTAGTTATTTATTATGTAGAAGATGACTACAATGTAATTGCCTTTCAGTACCAAGGCGACGCCAACCGAGGTGCTAGGCTTCCCCACCGTTTCGTGCAACAATTTGCCCTATGCAACACGTCGTCGGTGGAGCGTAGCAACTGATTACACCTCACTAGATTTACAGCTAAGCTGTTCCTTTGTTATCTGTAGCAATAACTCTATAGTTACCGTAGTGATCTAAAGAGATCAATTACACTAATCCATTGATTTACTGATGCTGTTCAACATTTCAGTAGTATATTGAGGTGCATTTACCTCCAATTAATATTATATATTCAACCTTATTTGCTTTCATATTTGATTTACTCTGGTGAAGAACCAGCACCAGAATAATGCTAGGGATGTATTAATCTTTTAGCATGTAACCCCCCAATTTTGTGTAAGTTAATTTGGCTCCATTTATATAAGCATTACAGTTTTACCAAGATCCATCGGGCACTAGTTCCTAGGATCAGTTTTTCCATTGTCTCTTTGTTTTCCACTTTTTCTCAAAAAGTGGTGGTCCTTCATAGCTATCGAAGTATATATATTTATTTAATTATTAGTTATTGGAGTCAGGTTTTCCCCACATGTAGTAGTCATGACTGGTGTGTGGGGAAGCCAAGACCGGTGTGAGGCTATGTCAACAGGAAACTATTAGTTACTAACTGTGAAAGACAAAGACGAGGGAGTAAAACAAAAGCTACAAGTAAATTCAACGTAAATAAAGCAACTGAAGTTCGAGAGGACATTTAAAGTGCATTGAATTTGAGTCACATACTTTCTAATCTTAAATTCAACATTGTTGAATTTATTCGATTTCTCATAATTTTCTAGTTTCTTCCTCGGGATCCTCCAATCATTACAAAGAACTTTCCCGTCTTTTAAACATTATTTTAATGTAAGTTAACGTGTAATTGTTATTTCTATCATAATTTAGAAGAAATCAAAGTATTTTCTTCAGTGTTAAATGTTCAATTGTAAATTTGTTTGTAAACATCTAAACGTCTCCAAATAAAACATCACATTACTCAAAATCTCTTCCCGCTTTCCACAAATGATAAATAAATATATATAGAATTGAACTCATCATTACTGTATTTTCTAATTTCCTTATTAATGTTTCCCAGTCAATACAAACGCCTTATACCAACTTAGAGCTGAAGACCACTTGTTTACCGAGTCTATATTTTCTATTAATTAAACTTTTCGTCAACAACTTGATCTATAAACACTCTGTGACTACCAGAAGATCATGTTAGGAATCCACATTTATAATGGCGGGTGTATAGCGATGAAGATCAAGTCCAACGTGCGTATTGAACCCTCCCCCCCGAGTGAAGGGAGGCGGGAAGGACTTGTCCAGTCCGAGGGGAAGGTTCTCTGTCAGCCACGGTATTCCGGGTGTGATGACAAATACATTTGTTTGTGTTTCGAGGAGGCAAGTTCGCTTGTATAGATGGCTTCAGGTGCCAGTATTTCAGTAACCAATATTTCATTCACTTGGACACTGGGAGCCTGGAACTGCCGCCGACCGCAGAGACAATAGCCAGTCGCTCTACCAACTGTGCCACGAACACCTCTTAAGATGGAAGGGTTCCACAGGTACCAGTCCGCTGCCAAAATGAAACTTTACAGACCTTCCCGTTGTGGTTGGCCCCCATCTTGCCGCCCCCAGCGTTAGTGTGTCGGTATTGTTGTCCCATCAGTAGATCAGAGGGTGTCCCATCAGGAGCAGATCAGAGGGTGTCCCATCAGGAGCAGATCAGAGGGTGTCCCATCAGGAGCAGATCAGAGGGTGTCCCATCAGGAGCAGATCAGAGGGTGTCCCATCAGGAGTAGATCAGAGTGTGTCCCGTCAGGAGCAGATCAGAGTGTGTCCCATCAGGAGCAGATCAGAGGGTGTCCCATCAGGAGCAGATCAGAGAGTGTCCCATCAGGAGCAGATCAGAGGGTGTCCCATCAGGAGTAGATCAGAGTGTGTCCCGTCAGGAGCAGATCAGAGTGTGTCCCATCAGGAGTAGATCAGAGTGTCCCATCAGAAGTAGATCAGAGAGTGTCCCATCAGAAGTAGATCAGAGAGTGTCCCATCAGAAGTAGATCAGAGAGTGTCCCATCAGGAGTAGATCAGAGTGTCCCATCAGAAGTAGATCAGAGAGTGTCCCATCAGAAGTAGATCAGAGAGTGTCCCATCAGATGTAGATCAGAGAGTGTCCCATAAGGAGTAGATCAGAGTGTGTCCCATCAGGAGTAGATCAGAGAGTGTCCCATCAGAAGTAGATCAGAGTGTCCTATCAGAAGTAGATCAGAGGCTGTCTCATCAGAAGTAGATCAGAGTGTGTCCCATCAGGAGTAGATCAGAGTGTCCCATCAGAAGTAGATCAGAGTGTGTCCCATCAGGAGTAGATCAGAGAGTGTCCCATCAAGAGTAGATCAGAGTGTGTCCCATCAGAAGTAGATCAGAGTGTGTCCCATCAGGAGTAGATCAGAGTGTGTCCCATCAAGAGTAGATCAGAGTGTCCCATCAAGAGTAGATCAGAGTGTCCCATCAAGAGTAGATCAGAGTGTCCCATCAGAAGTAGATCAGAGTGTGTCCCATCAAGAGTAGATCAGAGAGTGTCCCATCAAGAGTAGATCAGAGTGTGTCCCATCAGAAGTAGATCAGAGAGTGTCCCATCAGAAGTAGATCAGAGAGTGTCCCATCAGAAGTAGATCAGAGAGTGTCCCATCAGAAGTAGATCAGAGTGTGTCCCATCAGAAGTAGATCAGAGAGTGTCCCATCAGAAGTAGATCAGAGAGTGTCCCATCAGAAGTAGATCAGAGTTGTCCCATCAGAAGTAGATCAGAGAGTGTCCCATCAGGAGTAGATCAGAGAGTGTCCCATCAGAAGTAGATCAGAGAGTGTCCCATCAGAAGTAGATCAGAGAGTGTCCCATCAGAAGTAGATCAGAGTGTCCCATCAGAAGTAGATCAGAGAGTGTCCCATCAGGAGTAGATCAGAGAGTGTCCCATCAGAAGTAGATCAGAGAGTGTCCCATCAGAAGTAGATCAGAGAGTGTCCCATCAGAAGTAGATCAGAGAGTGTCCCGTCAGAAGTAGATCAGAGAGTGTCCCATCAGAAGTAGATCAGAGAGTGTCCCATCAGAAGTAGATCAGAGGTGTCCCATCAGAAGTAGATCAGAGAGTGTCCCATCAGAAGTAGATCAGAGAGTGTCCCATCAGAAGTAGATCAGAGAGTGTCCCATCAGGAGTAGATCAGAGAGTGTCCCATCAGAGTAGATCAGAGAGTGTCCCATCAGAGTAGATCAGAGAGTGTCCCATCAGAAGTAGATCAGAGGGTGTCCCATCAGAAGTAGATCAGAGAGTGTCCCATCAGAAGTAGATCAGAGAGTGTCCCATCAGGAGTAGATCAGAGAGTGTCCCATCAGAGTAGATCAGAGAGTGTCCCATCAGGAGTAGATCAGAGTGTCCCATCAGGAGTAGATCAGAGAGTGTCCCATCAGAAGTAGATCAGAGTGTGTCCCATCAGAGTAGATCAGAGTGTCCCATCAGGAGTAGATCAGAGGGAAACATTGCTGGGCATAAACCAGTCGGCGACATCACGAAGCCTCGCGTCTCTACAGAGCCTCGCGTCTCTACAGAGCCTCGCGTCTCTACAGAGCCTCGCGTCTCTACAGAGCCTCGCGTCTCTACAGAGCCTCGCGTCTCTACAGAGCCTCGCGTCTCTACAGAGCCTCGCGTCTCTACAGAGCCTCGCGTCTCTACAGAGCCTCGCGTCTCTACAGAGCCTCGCGTCTCTACAGAGCCTCGCGTCTCTACAGAGCCTCGCGTCTCTACAGAGCCTCGCGTCTCTACAGAGCCTCGCGTCTCTACAGAGCCTCGCGCCTCTACAGAGCCTCGCGCCTCTACAGAGCCTCGCGTCTCTACAGAGCCTCGCGTCTCTACAGAGCCTCGCGTCTCTACAGAGCCTCGCGTCTCTACAGAGCCTCGCGTCTCTACAGAGCCTCGCGTCTCTACAGAGCCTCGCGTCTCTACAGAGCCTCGCGTCTCTACAGAGCCTCGCGTCTCTACAGAGCCTCGCGTCTCTACAGAGCCTCGCGTCTCTACAGAGCCTCGCGTCTCTACAGAGCCTCGCGTCTCTACAGAGCCTCGCGTCTCTACAGAGCCTCGCGTCTCTACAGAGCCTCGCGTCTCTACAGAGCCTCGCGTCTCTACAGAGCCTCGCGTCTCTACAGAGCCTCGCGTCTCTACAGAGCCTCGCGTCTCTACAGAGCCTCGCGTCTCTACAGAGCCTCGCGTCTCTACAGAGCCTCGCGTCTCTACAGTGCCTCGCGTCTCTACAGTGCCTCGCGTCTCTACAGAGCCTCGCGTCTCTACAGAGCCTCGCGTCTCTACAGAGCCTCGCGTCTCTACAGAGCCTCGCGTCTCTACAGAGCCTCGCGTCTCTACAGAGCCTCGCGTCTCTACAGAGCCTCGCGTCTCTACAGAGCCTCGCGTCTCTACAGAGCCTCGCGTCTCTACAGAGCCTCGCGTCTCTACAGAGCCTCGCGTCTCTACAGAGCCTCGCGTCTCTACAGAGCCTCGCGTCTCTACAGAGCCTCGCGTCTCTACAGAGCCTCGCGTCTCTACAGAGCCTCGCGTCTCTACAGAGCCTCGCGTCTCTACAGTGCTCGCGTCTCTACAGAGCCTCGCGTCTCTACAGAGCCTCGCGTCTCTACAGAGCCTCGTGTTCAACAGAGCCTCGTGTTCAACAGAGCCTCGTGTCTCTACAGAGCCTCGT
>WNGS01163083.1:0-13058 GCA_020271785.1 Procambarus virginalis | reverse complement strand
TACTGTGCCTCCCTCACTGTGCCTCTGTCACTGTGCCACAATCACTGTCCCCCATCACTGTGCCTCCATCACTGTGCTACCATCACTGTGCCCACATCACTGTGCCTTCATCACAGTGCCACCATCACTGCCTCAATCGTTGTGCCTCCATCACTGTGCCAGCATCACTGTGCCACCATCACTGTGCCACCATTACTGTGCCCCCATCACTGTGCCTCCATCACTGTGCCTCCATCACTGTGCCTCCATCACTGTGCCTCCATCACAGTGCCCCCATCACTGTGCCACCATCACTGTGCCTCCATCACTGTGCCTCCATCACTGTGCCACCATCACTGTGCCACCATCACTGTGCCACCATTACTGTGCTCCCATCACTGTGCTTCCATCACTGTGCCTCCATCACTTTGCCTCCATCACTGTGCCTCCATCACAGTGCCCCTATCACTGTGCCACCATCACTGTGCTTCCATCGCTGTGCCTCCATCACTCTACCACCATCACTGTGCCTCCATCACTGTGCCTCCATCACAGTGCCCCATCACTGTGCCTCCATCACTGTGCCACCATCACTGTGCCTCCATCACTGTGCCTCCATCACAGTGCCCCATCACTGTGCCACCATCACTGTGCCACCATCACTGTGCCCCCATCACTGTGCCACCATCACTGTGCCACCATCACTGTGCCTCCATCACAGTGCCACCATCACTGTGCCTCCATCACTGTGCCTCCATCACAGTGCCCCCATCACTCTGCCTCCATCACTGTGCCCCCATCACTGTGCCACCATCACTGTGCCCCCATCACTGTGCCTCCATCACTGTGCCACCATCACTGTGCCACCATCACTGTGCCTCCATCACAGTGCCACCATCACTGTGCCCCCATCACTGTGCCACCATCACTGTGCCACCATCACTGTGCCTCCATCACTGTGCCACCATCACTGTGCCTCCATCACAGTGTCCCCATCACTGTGCCTTCATCACTGTGCCACCATCACTGTGCCACCATCACTGTGCCTCCATCACTGTGCCCCTATCACTGTGCCACCATCACCATGCCTCCATCACTGTGCCTCCATCACTGTGCCACCATCACTGTGCTTCCATCGCTGTGCCTCCATCACTGTACCACCATCACTGTGCCTCCATCACTGTGCCTCCATCACAGTGCCCCCATCACTGTGCCTCCATCACTGTGCCTCCATCACAGTGCCCCCATCACTGTGCCACCATCACTGTGCCACCATCACTGTGCCTCCATCACTGTGCCCCATCACTGTGCCTCCATCACTTGCCCCCATCACTGTGCCCCCATCACTGTGCCTCCATCACTGTGCCTCCATCACTGTGCCCCCATCACTGTGCCACCATCACTGTGCCACCATCACTGTGCCACCATCACTGTGCCACCATCACTGTGCCTCCATCATTGTGCCTCTATGACTGTGCCTCCATCTCTATGCCCCATCACTGTGCCACAATCACTGTGTCACTATCACCCGTGCCCCCACCACTGTGCCTTCATCACAGTGCCTCCATCACTGTGCCTCCATCACAGTGCCTCCATCACTGTGCCTCCATCACTGTGCCCCCATCACTGTGCCACCATCACTGTGCCTCCATCACTGTGCCACCATCACTGTGCCTACATCACCGTGCCACCATCACTGTGCCTCCATCACTGTTCCACCATAACAGTGTCTCCATCACCGTGCCTCCATCACTGTGCCTCCATCACTGTGCCCCTGTCACTGTGGCTCCATCACTGTGCCTCCATCACTGGGCCTCCATCACTGTGCCTCCATCACTGTGCTCCATCACTGTGCCTCCATCACTGTGCCCCATCACTGTGCTTCCATCACTGTGCCTCCATCACTGTGCCTCCATCACTGGGCCTCCATCACTGTGCTTCCATCACTGTGCCTCCATCACTGTGCCTCCATCACTGGGCCTCCATCACTGTGCCTCCATCACTGTGCCACCATCACTGTGCCTCCATCACTGTGCCTCAATCACTGTGCCTCCATCACTGTGCTTCCATCACTGTGCTCAATCACTGTGCCTCCATCACTGTGCTTCCATCACTGTGCCTCCATCACTGTGCCTCCATCACTGTGCCTCCATCACTGTGCCTCCATCACTGGGCCTCCATCACTGTGCCTCCATCACTGTGCTCCAGCAAGAAATAGTTACACTAAATGTTTGTAGAAGAAATTAACCGGAGCTATGAGGTGATTTTTTCAATTATATGTATATCAGGTTAATGTGTTTTTTTTCCTGTGTGTTTGTGTTTGTACTCTGGAGCTTGAGGGCTCACGGGGCCTTTTTACAACCACCGTGAGCCCTGAGGGTCACACACACACACCTGTGCCCTAATGGTCACACACACACCTGAACCCTGATTGTCACACACACACCTGAGCCCTGACGGTCACACACACACACATGAGCCCTGACAGTCACACACACACACACACACACACCTGAGCCCAGACAGTCGAACACACACCTGAGCCCAGACAGTCGAACACACACCTGAGCCCTGACAGTCACACACACACCTGAGCCCTGACAGTCACACACACACATGAGTTCTGACAGTCAAACACACACACACACACACACACACACACACACACACACACACCTGAGCTTTGACAGTCACACAAACACCTGAGCCCTGACGGTCATAAACACCACACACACACACACACACAGTGTGTGTGTGTGGATTAAGACAGAGGAGGACAGCTTGAGGCTTCAAGAAAACCTGGACAAGCTGTAGGAATGGTCGAACAAATGGCTGTTAGAGTTTAACCCAAGCAAATGTAATGTAATGAAGATAGGGGTAGGAAGCAGGAGACCAGATACAAGGTACCATTTGGGAGATGAAATACTTCAAGAGTCAGAGAGAGAGAAAGACCTGGGGGTTGATATCACGCCAGACCTGTCCCCTGAAGCTGATATCAAGAGGATAACATCAGCAGCATATGCCAGGTTGGCTAACATAAGAACGGCCTTTAGAAACTTGTGTAAGGAATCTTTCAGAACATTATATACCACATATGTCAGACCAATCCTGGAGTATGCGGCTCCAGCATGGAGTCCATATCTAGTCAAGCATAAGACTAAACTGGAAAAGGTTCAAAGGTTTGCCACCAGACTAGTACCCGAGCTGAGAGGTATGAGCTACGAGGAGAGACTACGGGAATTAAACCTCACTTCGTTGGAAGACAGAAGAGTTAGGGGGGACATGATCACCACATTCAAGATTCTCAGGGGAATCGACAGGGTTGATAAAGACAGGCTGTTTAACACAAGGGGCACACGCACTAGGGGACACAGGTGGAAACTGAGTGCCCAAATGAGCCACAGAGATATTAGAAAGAACTTTTTTAGTGTCAGAGTGGTTGACAAATGGAATGCATTAGGAAGCGATGTGGTGGAGGCTGACTCCATACACAGTTTCAAGTGTAGATATGATAGAGCCCATTAGGCTCAGGAAACTGTACACCTGTTGATTGACGGTTGAGAGGCGGGACCAAAGAGCCAGAGCTCAACCCCCGCAAGCACAACTAGGTGAGTACAACTAGGTGAGTACACACCTGGGCCCTGACGGTCACACACACACACACCTGAGCCTTGACGGTCACACACACACCTGAGCCCTGACAGTCACACACACACCTAAACCTTGACGGTCTGTTACAACCACAATGGGTCGTAACCGGGTTCTTTTCTGGTGGTACTAATGTTCTGGTATCCAACCCCAAGTTAGTAGTGGCTTTCAAGGAGTGAGCTCGGAAATGCAAGTAAAACACACTTAAGGGTGCATTAAATACTACACTTCATTATCAATACATTCATATATAATCACTTTCCCATCACCTCATATATAATCCTAGAAGAAGTATTACTACACTTAATATGTACACAAGTGTCTCTCTTATAGGACACTAAGCGCTATTTGATGCTCAATCGATGCAGTCTTGTCAGCTACGTGTTTCCTCAACACAGTATCCTCTTCAACCAGTACTGGGAAACACCAACGAGTCTACCCTGGCCGCGGGCCAACCAAAACACAGTCTCACTAGGTGCTCCTCGTGGATGCCTACAATCACTCTCCAGCCTTGAGCTGGCAGAGAACATCAGCCTCGCGCTGCTGGGCCTCTTCACGTACAAATACAAGGGTAGCGAACCCCTGGCAGGAGCTTCTTGCATCTCGCTGGTTACACTCCTCTGTAGCACCTTAACTGTGAGTCGTCTCTTCCGTTAGCCAGTCCCGGGTATGCCGAATTCCGTCACTGCCACTTCACAGGCAGACAGTAGAACACTTCACAGTTCTCCGGCGGCGGCTCACTGCTTCCATAAAGCAGAATGGAGTAGAGAGCTATTGGCTGCCCTGGGTAGACTGACTGTCCTCGTACCACAGCAGCCCTACGTCGACTCTGTTGATACATACACGTCATCAGTACACTGGTCAGTACATGGGACACTAGGAAATATCACTTACGTATTCTGACATAGACATACAACTCTTCCTTCAATAGATGGCGCTGATTTTCTAAGCGCCACCTCACTAGAGGTCAGCACCATCTTCCTCTCGAACTAACTAGGATAGGAATCTAGCGCCTCTTGCTGTTATCATCCTGTCACCACTAGATGGCGTCGTCCAATTTGTTGGGGTTTCGGGAGCAGACGCACAGATGGCATTGACATCGCTGCTCCATGCTCCGACGATGGAATCGGGTTCGTAACACCTCCCCACCAAAAAGGAATTTGGTTTGGGTTTCTACAAAGGAGAAAACAAACCAAATTAGTACGTTAGTACAAAACCAAACAGACGCACATAAACAATGGATTGATGTGGCGAGGATGTTCTGTCTGCAAAACTGCCTTAATAGGAGAATCTGGCACAAGGAAAACTCGAAGATCATAGGCAATGACCTGCCAGATAAGACTTCCAGAAACCTTACTGGGATGCCCGTCAGAGATACAATTATCTCACGTATCTTGGGGGTAAGGATCTACAGAGGCTCGATCTGGGGTGAATAGACACCTCCCTGTGTCGTGGCACCGCTGGTGGCTGGTCGCAGAAGGTATTTCTTGCACCGGTCTGGCAATCCTTCAGGGAGACGGAAATCTGGAATACAGGGGACTGATGATTCGGAGTAACAGTGATAGTCTTTAAATATGTACTTACAGCATACCTGCTTACTAGGCCCACACCTAGTCCCAAAAGGACTGCTTGTACATTGAAGATTGTGTTCGCTCTTCCACCGTCAGGTCGACCAACGTTCCGTATAGTGTTGAATCCAGGCTCAGCAATTACGCGGGGGTGTCAACCTGTCGGGAACAGTCACTCATTAAAACATTTCTCCTACTCCCTGTATCATTAATCACCTCCTGTGTCCCTTCTTCGACTGCAATACTCATAGGGCGTGTCTCCAATCCCTGGTGTCTCTCCACGATGTTCACAGGAACCATCATCTGACGGTTCATCCATTGATCTTCGCTTAGGACACACACAAGAATAATACAAAACACCGCTAAGAAACATTTGGCTAACTTAGGAATAATTTTCATGAGCCTGTAATATCCATAGCCGGCTATATCCATTAGCCTGACTTGGATCAAAGAGGGCACTAAAACCTGGGCACATACCCCACATACCTCTGAGGTCTGGGGAATCACTGGCTGGTTCAATGAATATAGTACCTTGCTATACCGCAAGTATTTATCTGCCATCACTCCATACTCTTGGGTGTCCGTGGGCGCTTGTACATGAGGCCCCTCTTCTTGCTCAGTTGCTTCTGTCACTGTAGCCCCATGTTTCTCGTCGGATGAAGAGTCGGCAGAATCTGTTGGAATGCTCTCAATCTGTTGGGTAGAGGGAGAATTAAACAAGTTGCATAATTTCACGTCTGCCTGTACCTGGTTATTAATGTTTTCTGTTGTCACCTCAGACCTTATTACTGGATCATCCACCATCTTGAGATGTTTGTAGTTCCAACCTGTCACCAAGTCGTTGTCTAGTACTACTTATATCCCAGCTATGGGCAGGGTATCAACTACTGCCAACGCACATGTGCCACTGAAGTAGGGTGAGTCTAGGTGTACTTGCACTACGGGCGCAACGTACCGCGTCAAAGGAAACCCAACTAGGACAACCTTTTGTCTCCCGTCAACACTCATTCCCTCGGGTAACGAGTGTCTCACGATCAGGGACTGGGCTGCTCCACTATCTCTGAGCACAACTGATCTACCAGTATGATCACTCGTTACATACCCGCCTGAAGTGTGAGGGGCAAACAATCCTGGTCCTTCTCTACTCGTCATTAGAAACTGGGTTCCCACTGGTGGTGTCCTACAACTCATCAGCATTACTGCTCTGTGCGGGTCGTTACCTGTCCCTCCTCGGCACCTGGCAGCAACATGCCCTCTCTGCCCGCAAGTCCAACACACTACGTTCTTCCTTGGACTACTGCATGTTGGTCTGTTAGGACTAGTCCTTCGGGGACTACCTGGGGGAGTCTTCAAAGCACTTTGTGATACGGGTCTTTCTTCTTCTGGACGAGATTGACCAAACAGACGTGGGTGACTCTTCGGGACATACCTAACAGAAGACCGATGAGTTAGGATGTACTCCTCAGCCATAGTGGCAGCTGCACTCAAGGTCTCTACCTGCTGTTCTTCTTGATATGTCTTGAAATCTCCAGACAGACATTCTTTGAAGTCCTCCAACAGTATGAGCTGCTCGAGTTGTTCTTTCGTCTTCACCTTTCGAGATGCACACCATTCCTGAAAAAGCCGTTCCTTGATGTTCGCAAACTCTGTGAACGTGTGCTCCGAGGCCTTCTTCAGGTTCATGAACTTTTGCCTATAGGCCTCCAGCACCAACTGATAAGCCATGAGCACTACCTTCTTCACAGCGTCATAGTCACTGGAATCATCAAGCGACAATGTAGAGTAGGCTATTTGAGCCTTCCCAGTCAAGACGGATTGTATCATGATGGCCCAATTCTCCCTTGGCCAATCCAAAGAGGCAGCAACCTTCTCGAAGGCAGCGAAGAACTTTGAATGTTCTTTTTCATTGAATTTTGGGACCATCTTTATATTTCTCACCGGATCGAAACTATTTGTTTCCTTTGTTTTCCTCTGACCACCTAATCGTAGCACTTCTAACTTGTGTAGTTTTTCCTTCTCCTTTTCTTGTCTTTCTCGTTCTTCCCTTTCTCTTCTTTCTTCTCTTTCTCGCTCTTCTCTCTCTCTTTCTCGCTCTAATTCCAACCGTTTCATTTCCATTTCCTTCTCTTTTATTTCCTTTTCTATTTCTATTTTTTTCCACTCTATCTCACGATTTATTTGTAAGGTACGCATTTTGACAGTTAGAAAACTTATATTCAGTTCACCCGCATCACTTTCATCGTCAATGCCTTTATCTTCCTGTTCAGTGGAAGCCACCACACTTTCCTTTGTACTTTGTGCCTCGCTTTCCTACTTCTCCCCGGCCTTTAAGTGCTTATGAACCTTCGATATGATTTCAACACGGGCATCACTCTCACGTATTTTGATCCCTAAATAGGCACTTACTAGTAAAGTTCCTGTTTTCCCAGATGATTCAGTCTAGCAAGACAGTCCTCCTTGTTCAGAAATTCCTGAACATCGTCTAGATTCTCAATGGTTATTTTCAACGCCATTTTGTCACTAAGTGGTGCACGAGCACTTAACACACTGCTTCACTTAATACTAGACGCTTATAATAACTGAGCACCGCGCTCGCCAATACTGCACTTAATCGCACCGAGCACCGCACTCGCCAATACAGCAATTAAATAAATATAAATAAATATGTTTATTCAGGTAAGGTATATACATACAAGTGATGTTACATTAATGGATCGAATTATAGATAGAGCTAGTACATACAATACCTAAAGCCACTATTACGCAATGCGTTTCGGGCAGGCGCAATGCGTTTCGGGCAGGAGTTTATTCGGTTTATACGGAATTAATCACACTGAGCACCGCACTCGCCAATACTGCAATTAATCACACTTAGCACTGCACAGGACTCGTAACGTCCTGAAAATAACAAACAGGGGAATTATTCACAGGGGATTGCACTACGTCACCACCCCTGTTAAACGTACATGACAAGAAGTGGGATCCCGCTGGGGATGCCAATTATGTTACGGCCACAATGGGTCGCAACCGGGTTCTTTGCTGGTGGTACTAAAGTTCTGGTATCCGGCCCCAAGTTAGTAGTGGCTTTCAAGGAGTGAGCTCGGTAATGCAAGTAAAACACACTGGGGGGGGGGGAAGGGTGCATTGAATACTACACTTCATTATCAATACATTCATATATAATCACTTTCCCATCACCTCATATATAATCCTAGAAGAAGTATTACTACACTTAATATGTACACAAGTGTCTCTCTTATAGGACACTAAGCGCTATTTGATGCTCAATCGATGCAGTCTTTTCAGCTACCGTGTTTCCTCAACACAGTACCGTCCTCAACCAGTACTGGGAAACACCAAGGAGTCTACCCCGGCCATGGGTCAGTCAAAACACAGTCTCACTAGGTGCACGTGCACGCCCGCAATCACTCTCCAGCCTGGTGCTGGCAGAGAACATCAGCCTCGCGCTGCTGGGCCTCTTCACGTACAAATACAAGGGTAGCGAACCCCTGGCAGGAGCTTCTTGCAACTCACTGGTTATAGTCCTCTGTAGCACCTTACTGTCAGTCGTCTCTTCCGTTAGCCAGTCCCGGGTACGCCGAATTCCGTCACTGCCACTTCACAGGCAGACAGTAGAACACTTCACAGTTCTTCTCCGGCGGCGGCTCACTGCTTCCGTAAAGCTGAATGGAGTAGAGAGCTATTGGCTGCCCTGGGTAGACTGACTGTCCTCGTACCACAGCAGCCCTACGTCGACTCTGTGTATACAGACACGTCATCAGTACACTGGTCAGTACATGGGACACTAGGAAACATCACTTATGTATTATGACATTGACATACAACTCTCCCTTCAATAGATGGCGCTGATTTTCTAAACCCCCACCTCACTAGAGATAAGCACCAGCTTCCTCTCGTGCTAACTAGGACAGGAATCTAGCGTCTCTTGCTGTTATCATCCTGTCACCACTAGATGGCGTCGTCCAGTTTGTGGGGGTTTCGGGAGCGGACTCACAGATGGCATTGACGTTGCTGCTCCATGCTCCGACGATGGAATCGGGTTCGTAACATGGTCACACACACACCTGAGCCTTGATGGTCACACACATACACCTGTGCCTGACGGTCACACACACACACACCTGAGCCCTGACAGTCACACACACACCTGAGTGCTGACGGTCACACATACACCTGAGCCCTGACAGTCACACACACACCTGATGCCGATGAGGGATTCTCCTTAGTGCTCTATTTTATCATTTTTACTAGGGGGGGGGGACATAATTATTAAAAAAAATATTAAAAATGCTCCAAACACAACAAAAACTCCCAAGTTCCCAACTTTAACCACTAAAAATACCGTGTCACATTGTCCTGCAGTCATGCGAATGAGTTGACGTGCTGTTAGTTGCATTAGGGAGAAGATGTATGTCCATGAGGTGTGAGAAGCATTGCCACAACCCACCTGCTCATAACTCTACTGACGTTGAAATCTTCTGTAATTATGTCAGCTCAGTTGAGTTGAGGTCATAGACACCAGGAATTAATATTAATTAGTGGAGAATTTTTGTCAGGTTTAATTTATATTCGGTTAAAGTGGGTGATGATCTCTGCTGTAACGGTGGGATGACAGCGGCTGATCGTGAGGTGTTACACTCACGGGGGCTGTGTGTTTGTTGGTGTCTTTGTTGCCAGGAGTGTGTGTGTGTCTTTGTTGCCAGGAGATGTGTTTGTTGCCAGGAGTGTGTGTGTGTCTTTGTTGCCAGGAGATGTGTTTGTTGCCAGAAGTGTGTGTGTTTCTTGCGGGAAGTGTGTCTTTGTTGCCAGGATAGTGTGTTTCTTGCCAGAATTGTGTGTGTTTGATGCCGGAAGTGTGTCTTTGTTGCCGCAAATGTGTGTGTGTCTGTGTTGCCAGGAGTGTGTCTTTGTTGCCAGGAGTGTGTGTTTGTTACCAGAAGTGTGTGTTTTTGTTGCCAGGAGTGTCCTGTCCTGTGAGAGGATAAAGTGGCCGCCATCAGTAGTGTTAGCTGTGTTAGCAGTGTGTTAGTTGCTGGATTTTGTATGGACCGATGTACCCCGGGATTTGGCCAAGAGGAGTTACGAGGTGACAGTGGTGTTCGTCTGCTGAGAAGTGCTGCTAGTGTGTTGCTAAGAACTTCTGCCAGGGTGTAAGCTACCCGTTTACGTGATTATTTGAGAACCCGGTCAGCGTGTTCCTGAAGCCCTCTGCCGGTGTTTCTGAGAGCAGGTGAGGGGTATTAGGACATCGTGATGATGCGATGTGTGGACTGGCCCATGTTGATGGTAAACTCACTGGTGATTGCCATAGAGTGTGGATGACGTGTATGGGAAGATAGTGGACTCACCGGGACTTGATGAACACTGCAGATCTATTGAGTGTCCTGGATGAAAGCGACACAGTGTAAATATGTGTAGTTATACTTGGATGTTTAATATATATTGGTGAAGGTGTAATTGAAAGTGATAATATATTGGTGATAGTGTAATTGCGTCTTGTTTAACCCCCTTTATTCCTTGCACTGTTTCTTGCTACCGCCAATTCTTGAAAACATACCCTTGACTTGGGATAGGATCATACACGAAGAGGCTATAAGTCACGTTACCAGAAAGAACCCGGTTACTGGCTCAAGCAGGTCGTAACAAGGGTCCTGAGCCTACTGGGCTCTATCATATCTACACTTGAAACTGTGTATGGAGTCAGCCTCCACCACATCACTGCCTAATGCATTCCATTTGTCAACTACTGACACTAAAAAAGTTCTTTCTAATATCTCTGCTCCTTTGAGCACTCAATTTCTACATGTGTCCACTTGTGCATGTGCCCTATGTGTTGAATAACTGTCTTTATCAACCCTATCGATTCCTTTGAGAATTTTTTATGTGATGATCATGTCCCCCTAACTCTTCTGTCTTCCAGCAACGTGAGGTTTAATTCCCGTTGTCTATCCTCGTAGCTCATGCCCCTTTGTTCGGGTACTAGTCTGTTGGCAAATCTTTGAACTTTTTCCAGTTTAGTCTTATGATTGACTAGATATGGACTCCATGCTGGAGTTGCATACCTCAGGATTGGTCTGACATATGTGGTATATAAAGTTCTGAATGATATCTGACACGAGTTTCTAAAGGCCGTTCTTATGTTAGACAACCTGGCATATGCCACTGCAGTTATTCTCTTAAGATGGGCTTCAAGGGAGAGGTCTGGTGTGATATCAACCCCCCCCCCCCAAGTCTTTCTCTCTCTGACTCGTGAAGAATTTCATCTCCCAAATGATACCGTGTATCCGGCTTCCTGCTCCCTACACCTATCTTCATTACATTAAGTTTGCTTGGGTTAAGCTCTAACAAACGTTTGTTCGACCATTCCTTCAGTTTGTCCAGGTCTTCTTGAAGCCTAAAGCAGTCCTCTGTCCTAATCCTTCTTATATCGTTGGAATCGTCAGCAAACATTGAGAGGAATGAGTCTATTCCCTCTAGGAGATCATTTACGTACGTCAGAAACAGGATAGGTCCGAGTACAGAACCTTGTGGGATTCCACTGGTGACTTCATGCCAATCTGCGGTCTCTCGTCCTCACTGTAACTCTCTGCTTCCAATTCCTTAGGTACCTTATCCACTGGAGCACCCTACCAGTTATTCCTGCCTGTTTATCCAACTTATGTACCAGACTGTAATGGGATTCTATGTCAAAGGCATTCCGGCAGTCCAAGAAAATAGTCTTTGTCACCTGATCGTAGAATTCTATTAAGTCAGTGAGGGAAGATTACCCTCCCTGAACCCATGTTGGTTGTTTGTCACAAAGTCCCTTTTCTCCAGATGTGTTACTAGGCCTTTTCTCACAATCTTCTCCACCTTGCATGGTATACAAGTTAAGGACACTGGCCTGTAGTTCAGTGCCTCTTGCCTGTCACCCTTTCTGTATATTAGGACCACATTAGCCGTCTTCCATATTTCTGGTAGGTCTCCAGTGACCTACTATACACTATGGAGAGTGGTAAGCAAAGTGCCTCTGCACACTCTTTCAGTATCCATGGTGAGATTCTGTCAGAGCCAACAGACTTTCTCATGTCCAGATCCAACAAATGCCAGAGATGACCTCATCTCTAGTAATTTCGAACCTTTCCAAGGCCGCCTGGTTTACTGCCACCTGTCTTAGCACAGTGACCTCACCATGTATTATTGTGAAGACCTGGAACCTCTTGTTGAGTTCTTCACACACCTCTTTGTCGTTCTCTGTATACCTGTCCTCACCCGTTCTAATTTTCATATACTGTTCCTTCACTGTTGTTTCCTCCTGATGTTACTGTGTAGTAGCTTTGGTTTGGTCTTGGCTTTATTAGCTATATCTGACACTTTTTGGGTGACATTTGTGTGTGTGTTTGTTGCTGGAAGTGTGTTTATGGCGGGAGTGTGTGTGTTTGTTGCCAGGAGTGTGTGCGTGTGTGTTTGTTGGCGGAAGTTTGTGTGTTTGTTGCCGGGAGTGTGTGTGTGTGTGTTTGTTGCCAGGAGTGTGTGTTTTTGTTGGCGGGAGTTTGTGTGTTTGATGCTGGGTGTGTGTGTTTGTTGCCGGGAGTGTGTGTGTGTGTTTGTGGCCAGGAGGTGTTTATTCCTCCGCAAAATCTAAGCTCGCACGTCTCCCACAACACCTCTGCTCCCACGTCTCCCACTACACCTCTGCTCCCACGTCTCTCACTACACCTCTGCTCCCACGTCTCCCACTACACCTCTGCTCCCACGTCTCTCATACACCTCTGCTCCCACGTCTCCCACTACACCTCTGCTCCCACGTCTCTCACTACACCTCTGCTCCCACGTCTCCCACAACACCTCTGCTCCCACGTC
>WNGS01163080.1:2117-14225 GCA_020271785.1 Procambarus virginalis | reverse complement strand
ATACTAGTAACTTCCCTGAAACTCATCCCTTGTATGATCCTTCTAAAAAGGGTGTTTTAGGACTTTGAAAGTCAGAGGTTTCAGACAGACAGATCCTTGAAGTTGTAGCTCTCAAGCCCAAAATGTACAGTTTGCTTTTGCATGACAATTCTAATTCTATTACCGCCAAGGGCATCCCCTGCGCTATGCAAAGATCTTTAACACATAGCTATTTTAAAGAAACCCTACTCAGTAATGGAGTAGTAAATACTTTTCAATATTCCCAAATTAGGAATGTACGGGGGGCAAATGGTCACCACCCATAATACTAAGAGGGGTTTAAGCGCATTTGATGATAATGGTTTTTACCTAAATAAATACAAAAGCCTAGGCTATGGTCATTCAGACATACCACCTGAGCTCCACCCCTTCTCCTCAGCCCAAGGGGTGACTGCTGGAAGTTAAAGTGATGAAGTAATCAAACCACAAGGAGTGGAAGGGCGACACCCTTCCAGTGAGAGTGAACGCTATGACGTCAGTACCCCCATAGGAGAGGAAGAAGAAGAACCACAACACCCCATTCACCCTCTGGATGATGATGTGTCATCATCATCCCAGGAGAGTAGGAAGACCCTACAACGGACCTGGGGGCACAGAGGAGGGCTCTAGTTAGACACTATTATGGAGTGAATTTAGATTACTACTATGTACTATGCAACTATGTACTTTTGTTAATATAATGTATTAAACATATGGGTTATTTCTTTCATGCTCTTTTATTTTGAGTATATATATCCTATATATTCCTGGACATATATATGCATATAGTCCTGGAGGAGCCATTCAGACTTGTTCGATTATCCTTAAATATAAGCACCTTTACTACCAGTTTGGGGCGTGGGTCTGTCACAGTTGAGGTCATCAGGTGTGAGGTGGGGTACGGGGGGACCTCCCTATTGACGGGGGACCACCCTACTGAGACCCACTCCTCATAGAGGTTGGATTGGGACTATCTGGCACCCCGCCTCTGATTCCATTGTCTGATAAGTGCAAGGTGATAGCTGAAGTAAGTGAAATATGGTGGTGGATCACCATAGACTTTTGCACATATATCATTATATAAGCACCTTTAAGACCAGTTTGGGGTCACTCCTCATAGAGGGTGGAGTGGGACTATCTGGCACCCTGCCTCTGATTCCATTGTCTGAAAAGTGCCCCCCCATTGTTTGATAAGTGTCCCTATCTGGCTCTAAATATTCTACTAACGATTCCTCATATGAACCAAACTCCAGCGTGCAAACTGACTGTACCACTGACACCCAAGACCCCTCCCAAGACTTCCTGGAAGCCTAACTCCCTAACCCTATTAAACAAGCCTACCGACGATTAACAGCCCCCGTGTCGAACTCAAAGCTGTGCATCATGCACAGCTTTGCATCATGCACATCACTCACCCAGCAGCCAGCCCATCAGACCCTGGCACCTTACCCTTCCGCAAGGGCTCAACCACATCCCAAAACTTGGAACGACCAACCTCACCCTGCAGAATCGTACACTCCACCTGTTGGAAATAACCAACAGTTTTATACATCTTTGTATTTTTATACAACCTTTCTATTAACCACAAGTAGTTACTAAAATTACTAACTTGTAGACTTAATCATCAACATGATTTATTTTAAACATATTGCCAGATTCTTCCTAGTCAGAGTGACGACGCGAGGAACGACAGGCAGAAACATGAATTCTCTGAAAACATGAGAAACATGAGTCCAGTTTGTCATTTCTTTTTCTAAAAATAGTTACTTACTAACAAGTTTAATTTCGTAGCAGACTACTGCTTACTGGAATTCCTTTATTTATTTGATATCAAACAATCTAGAGGAAATTATTTTAATGTAAATGATTTCACTTTAATTTCCTCGATTAGCGCGCAACTTTAATAAGCCAATTTATGTTATGCAAAATTATATTTTATCACAGAAGAATTAAATGTGACATTAATACTCGTCACCACCTCTTCCTTCTTTAGTTAATTACGATATATATATATATCCATTTACGCTCGAGATGTCTATCGAGAGCCGCGCATGCACAATCAGGAGGAGGAGGAAGATGATAGAATGTGACCGGCGACCGCACGACTCAGACGCCATTGACAACATTCAGCAGAGCTACGTTTCGACCGTACTTATTTCGCTGCCACGACCAGTAGAGCGGTCCCACGTTATCTGGCATGTTATAGTCGTGTCCCAGACTAGTATATCTGCAATTCCATAGCCAACGCCTTTCAAGCAGCAGCTGGAGGACAAAGGATTGCTCAGTTCTCTACATCAACGGACACGCGGCTCGGCAACTATTATTTCCTTTTTGTTACCATGTAGCCACAGTTAACATTTAGGCCAGTTGTCGTTAGGCCGTATACAAAATATCAAAATCCCGTACGTGTCTTTAGCATTTTTACAATCTAAATAGATGATTATTTTCATTATTTCTGGAGAAGAAATTTACAGCGCTTGAATATAAATTGCACAGATATTGGCAGAAGATTTTTACAGTTATCATCATAATTTAGGATGTACTTGTAGTTACCTATTATGTAGAAGATTTCTACAATGTAATTGCCTTCCAGCTCCAAGTCGAAGCCAACAGAGGTGCTAGGCTTCCCCACCTTCGCGTGGAACAATTTGCCCTATGCAACACGTCGGTGGAGTGTGGTAACCGATTACACCTCTCTAGATTTACAGCTAAGCTGTCCATTTTTATCTGTAGTAATAACTCTGTAGTTGTAGTAGCAATCTCTTGAAGAGATCAATTACACTAGCCCATTGATCTACATATACCATACTAATCTATCCAGTAGTATATTGAAGTGCATTTACCTCCAATTAACATTATATAATCAACCTTATTTTCATAATTTATTTACTCTGGTGAAGAACCAGCACCAGAATAATGCTAGGGATGTATTAATTTTTAGCATGTAATCCCCCCATTTTGTGCAGGTTAATTTGACTCCATTTGTATAAGAAATACAGTTTCACTAAGATCCATAGGACACTAATTCTTGAGATCAGTTTAATCCATTGTCTCATTTGTTTTCCACTTTTTCTCAAAAAGTGGTGGTCCTTCATAGCTATCGAATTATTTACTTAATTACAAGTTATTGGAGAGAGGATTTCCCACACACCGATGACAACCCAGGAGAACAAAATCCTCCAAAGAATCCTCTAATCACTGATCCTCCTCTACCCTTCTATACAGATCTTCAAGCTCCTGCCGTTCACAGGAAAGCACACCATTCGTATTCGACAAAACCAAACCATCCCGCAAATGGAGACTAGTCAACAACACTGACTCACGATCCTCCTCCTTCTTCCGAAGCAAATACTGCGATATACGTTCCCCAATCCCTACTTTGACCTGCAACCCCGCATCCATCTCCTCCCTCAACCCACGAATCTGGTATTTAAACAACATAATCTCAGCAAACTTATAACACCCTTTACTCACGAACCCATACAAATGTGTCAACCATGCCTGCAACACACTCAACAGACCAAACCGTTAAGCCGACTTCCGCTTCGCAATGGAAATAAATAACCTCCTACACTCTCCCTTACACCAGTCCGACCAGTCTAAGAAACAAGAAAAACACATTATCTGTTCAACCATCAAAGCCCACCGAACCCGAACCATTTCACGAATGTCGGGGCACTGCATCAAATTACAATTGAGTTTCCACCTCCCCCTCCCCCACCAACACCTGACTCTGAACACCAACCTCCACAACCACCATACAGTGATCAGAGAAAGCGACCGAAACTGTAAGAAAGGAGTGCACAGCCCAGTCCACGTAAAGAACATAAAATCAATTCAACTGAGAACTCTAAACATGAGACAAAAGTATATTCACCCCCATCCCTTACAATGAACCACAGCTGCATCCCTAATGCCAGCACACTGCAGACTTTCAACCAAAGCAGGGAACACTTTTGCAGGCAGCTGACTACTGCAGTCCTGTACCGATGTAACATGGTTGAAATCACTTCCTAAAACCGTAGACTATGTATCATGTCTCCGAAAGTGCAAAAGCTCAGTTGGATAGAATGCCTTCCTCTACTGCCGCCGAGCAGAACCTTGAAAGAGCATAAACATTCAAAAAAGGAATCACAGACCCCAGATAAGAAATTCGCAGAAACATAATCCGCCTATCATTGTCCATCTCTGTATGCAGCACCGAAATCGAAGCCCGTTTGGAGACTTGAACTAACTTACCCTTTTTAACAACCTAGTATGTTTTGTAATATCCTATACTTATCAACAAACCCCAGCAGCATACCCACATCCTGCACATTATGCTCCTGAATGAAAGCCATGTCAAGCTTATGGCACCGAAACATCGAGTCCAGGCCCAGTTGTGTCGCCAGAAAACGAATCCTATTCACATTCAAAGAGGCACAAATTAGATGAGAAACCATCTGGAAATGAAGAGTGAAACACAAGGGAACTAACCTTCGGTCAGCGTCAGCCCTGTCATAACGAACCCTGACCCCCCACCTCGGTTCACCAGCACTTGGGGGCCCACAGGCCGGTAATAGCGAGGTAGCAACCTCACTTCGACCCGGCTCCTCTTACAGTGAGAACAGGTTGCGACAGCCACCGCCGCATCTACCACACTCTGCTCATCCTCCATCTTCTCCACTGTGTCCTCTCTGCCATGGTACCGCTCTCTTCCTGCTTTTCGGTTCTGGAACCTGCACAGTCGGAAGCGACGCATCCTTAGGTAGTCGAGGATGTGCACTCTCCATAGGAGAGTCAGCTAGAAGTGCCACCTGAAGAGAGAGGGGCCTGACAGCTGAGTGGACAGCACTCGGGATTCGTAGTACTAAGGTTCCGGGTTCAATCCCCGGTGGAGGCGGAAAGAAATGGGCAGAGTTTCTTTCACACTGATGTCTGTTCACTTAGCAGTAAATAGGTGCCTGGGAATTAGACAACTGCTATGGCCTGCTTCCTGGGTGTGTGTAACAAAAAGGAGGCCTGGTCGAGGACCGGGCCGTTGGGACGCTAAGCCCCGAAAATCATCTTAAGATAGCCTCAAGAAGATAATACCCACCCTCCTACATGCACCACAGGTGAAGCAACCTCACCAGATGCGCACTCCACCGCCATCGTGGAAACCCCCGGGGGAAACTCTCCCACTTCCACACTCTGCTCATCCTCCATCTTCTCCACTGTGTCCTCTCCGCAATGGGACCGCTCTCTTGCTGCTTTTCTGTTCTGGGACTAGCGCAGTCAGAAGCGACGCATTCTGAGGTCGTCAAGGGGGACGCACACCCTCCATAGGAGAGTCAACCAGAAGCGCCACCCAAGGAGAGGGGGAGGGAGAACAACGTCGTACAGGTGACCTCCGGGACCACAGGACGCACCACCTCATGCATACATACAACCCGGGACACGGTGACACACTGGCCCAACATCCGGAAGACAGGGAGGCAGGTCACCACCACCACCATCTAATGCTCTTACTGGAGCTTCCGGGGACTCGAGAGGAAGAAAATCATCCTCCCAGAATATATTAAACCAGTCAGCTGCACCAATCGAGCACACTACCGCCAGGTGGGCAAGCAATCCACACCTAAAACTCGTTCATGGTTGGCCCGAATATATATAGTGAAGGGTATACCCCAGCAGGGAGACAGAAGACAACACATTCCGTTTCAGGGACATCTTCAGAGCCATGTTGCCAGCAAGCAGGCCCGCCCTGAAGTCGGTAGGGACCTTATTCCAACGAATGCCAAGCACCTTTCTAAAGCGCCAAAACAACCGGGCCAACAGCTCATCCGGCATTTGAAATGGTGATCCACACATTGCCACGTATGTTGTCGTCACACTCAGGTTCATCACTCTGATGGTGTCTGCTCCTCCAGGCAGTGGAAGGAGCAGGCCTTTACAGCGATTGATGAACCCCTGAAACATACTTTGCTGTTGAAACTTGATCACCACCCGCCGATCACAAATGAGCTGAATGCCCACCAAATATGCCATATTGACATTGAGCACCTCCTCAAGCGCCACACCCGATATATGGTTCAACGATGCAGAGAACTCTTCGCTGTCCAAAGAAGTCCTCTTAATAGGAGGCATTGGAGGCCCCATCCTAATTTAAATGCACCCCTGCACCAGCAAGGCACCAACCAGGGCTCATTGCAATCACCCCAACCACCAACTCCAAGGCTTGCTCGGCAGCTGAGGAACGAAATGTTGGCTCTTCCGCACCCTCTGGCTGCAGATTGTTTTATCTCAAAGGCCAATAAGTAAAATTATCATTCATTATATCGCTTACATTTTCAGGATTTGAATTTTCCAGATCCCTTGTGCACTGAGATGTGTGCACAGGAGTATGTGTGCACAGTAGGAGGAGTGCACATGAGGGTGTGCACGAGAGCACAAGTTTAAGAAATAAAACTCCTACAGAGTCATGCGGGGTGTCTACGGATTGTCCTTGACGAGTGCTAGCTATTAATCCTATTGTGGTTGCTGTAGCAAGTCTGTAGAGAAAGTTATAGCAAGGAGTTGATTTCAGGTGATTTTTGTACAAGTTCTAGAGGAGAGAGGAGGGGTTAACAGTTGTAGGCTGAAATTGAGCCCTTGTGCCATGTGGGAGAGCGTCGTCTTGGGAGAACGTGATTGGTCGACGCACCAGGCCTCTAAGAATGCTTGTTTGTGATTGGTGGAAGGAGCTGTGGGTGCCGACTGGAGGTGGGCCCTCCTCGCATGGCGCCAAAACCCCATTCTTACCATGTCTACTACTGGAAAAGGCTTTGTTGTTTCTGTGCTAGGCTGAGCACCGGAAATACCACCTGCAACGACACAAAAGTCACTCGTGATCGTCGTGTCATCATCCCGGAACCGTTAAGTAAGAATCCGGTCTCGTGGAAGAGGGTTGTCATTGAAATATTACCGAAGTGAACTTATTGGGATCATCGCCGTTCCCGCGTGATTGTAGAACACCACCTAGAGAAAGTGGACATAGGAGGCTGTTATATCTGCATGTGGTAGTGACATCCGTGATCTATCGTGTCTTAGTTAGACGGTACCTGTCAGAGACAAACTCGTGAAGGTTTCCAGTGTTGTGGAGGAAACCTAGAATTTGTAATTCCATGGAATTACAAGTGAACAGTGAAGGACTGTACTTTTCACGTACCGCGCCGTGTCATGGGCATGGTACCATTCTACCTGTGTAGGGCTACGAGCCGTACGTGTATCTCGCTCCTCCTGCCTAGCTTAAGGCCCGGGGAGTAACGCCGCCACACCCTGGTCCGTGTCGTGACATCGCGCTGCCAACCGTGGTCCAGCCGACCACGTGAAAGGAGTGGGTGTCCGCCCATTTCACCACCTACTGCAGCATCAAGTGGGGTGAACGTGAAACAGCTTCGCAACCAGCTGGTCTGTCTTGACATTGTCCGTAAAACCTGGGACGTGATGGGCAGTGTAGACGAGTGACTTACACCTGTTCTACGTCAATCAATTTGAGGTGTGGACCCAACTGAGAGGGAAGACGTGTGTACGAATACAAAGAGACAAATTCAGTTGTGTGGAGTTGTGCCATATTATTTACTGTATCTCCATGGGTGGAGGAAAGTGATTTTATTGTATTTCATGCTTTATGAACCGTGTATGTGATATCTTTGCAGAGAGTTCCTGGTCCGGCAGTTAAGTGTGTAATGGATTTCCCTGGGTGGTTAATTGATATTTTAATACATATATGTATATATATATATATATATATATATATATATATATATATATATATATTATATATATATATATATTGTGACGGTGTTCCCCCCCTTCTAATTCTCCCACGCCTGCTGTAAGAGTCATGTCCACTATTCCCGAGCGTTCTCTACATTGCAGGCAACAAGTGAACATGTGTGGGAGAGAACAGTATTCTCGAAGAGCCGAGAAATTTGCGTAAATGTAGTATTTTGGCCTGTGGGATAGGCCCTTTAGGAAGCCAATATGGCGCTGGCAAGTCTGTTCTCCCGCCAAAACTGTGTGACGTCAGTGGCGCCAGATTGGTCACCGTCAGCGACATGGCACTGGGAGCCAATGAAAACCAACTTTGGAAAAGTGACGTCACATAGGCAGGGCGGGTCCAGCCGTGTTGGCGCCAGGCGGTATCAGTCTTTCACGACACGTCCGAGAGGTAGGACGCACGATCGGTCATCCTGTCAGAGTGACGGATTTACCGAACTCCGGTGGATTTAAGCGTCTCCAGTTGTTGGCACGCACTCTGTGAGGTCTTCCTGCAACCCAGAATTGGCTCAGATAAGGAATTGACAAAATATTGAGCAACAAGTGCTCAGGGACAGGTGCGTTGCAAGAAGTGGGCCGGGCATCGACGTGTGTCGTCGTTGGCAGTTCACCAGTATAAGAGACAGCTTAGTGGCCGGGCCATCCACCGTGAGTGAACCGGGTTGACAGCCTTGTCAACCAGGTTGAACGTGTGATCGACGATCCTGTCAAGTTTGACAGTAACCCCACCTTCGTGGAACCCTACGAGTCAACAGTTGGATGCAAGCACGTCGAGAAGTCTTCCCAAATACCTAGCGATATATCTAGACGACGAGGGAATTGACAGTGTTGTGAGCTTCAAGTGCTCTGAAGTCGGGTGCTGTGCGTGTGTCGTCCGGGACGACTGATAACTTCAGTGACTTCGTAGTGGTGAGAGGCAGTTACTCTGGGAGTACAGTGACAAGGACTAATTGGGAAACGTACGACGACGGCCGAGACGTAGGCTGGCTGCCGTAGTTGGGAGGAAAGTTGACGGCCAGGAGACCGACTTCAACCCTGCGACGTACTGTAGAGAAAGAAGCACGGACCTGCTGTGTACAGAAGCGGCGAGACGCGACATCCTAAGGCGTGGGGCTTGTGTTTCTGGATGAACGAGGCGAGAGCCTGGACCAGGAGCTACAACCCAACTGTCATCCTAGGATAGGTGAAGTAGGTGTTTACAGTTCCCTCCCATTTCCCCTTTAGTTAGCTATATATATTCTTGTCAGTATATTTTGTATGTCGTGAGCAAGTCTCATTTGAGTTTAAGTCACAGAGTGCACAGTATGTGGTGAGGCTACCCAGAGCGCTCACAGTATCAATTTACATATATATATATCTATGTGTGGGTGTGTGCAAGCACCAAGATTCATCAGAGAATTTACTGTGACTACTATTATTGATCTGTGATTATTATTATTATATATATATTGGTAGTGAACCAGATATTGGTGTATTGTTCTCTATAATCTATTGATATAAATGCCTGTGGATTGATCTCTATAATCTATTGATATAAGTGCCCGTGTGTTGATCTCCATAATCTATCGATATAAATGCCTGTGTGTTGATCTCTATGATCTATTGATATATATATGCCTGAAGTTCGATTACTGATTTATATATGACATGATTGTGTGCTGAATAATATCATATACGTGAAGTGTTTGCCAGTGATATCTCTTTAAGAGGAAGTATAAATATAAAGAAAAGTTCAGCGATCAAGTGAGTGCATTCACAGTAAATATTATTAAGAATAGAGTAATCTTTTGGTACAGTGAAAGGTCACTGTGAGAGTATTGTGAATAAGATGTTGATCGTGAGGCCAGTGAAATCATAAGTAAGCCATGTGAACGTTGAATAGTGTTTTGGAAAAAGTTAAATAAACGGTGATCGTGACAATTAGAAAACAAGTACTAGTCTTTCCCACGATCGCGAGGGCCCGGTCAGCTGGCATTTCTGACAGGTGACACGTGCCGATGTTGCCATATGGTGCGCTCTAGAATATTATGCTATGAATGGAGCAATCGTCATATATTAATTCTGATACATTGATGCATATATATTTCTCGTTGTTTTTTTAAGTAAAATACCAAAACTCTTTGGTGTTTGATATCATCCCCTCCATTTTATCTTGTGACCGTGTTATGATATAAAGTAGAGTGACCTGCCTGATACTATATTACTAGATTTGGCTCTTGCCACAATTACACCTAACCACTGCAGTGTTACTGGACATCTAACAAAACCAGTTGGCGACCTTGAAGGCTATGTAAGAGTTCGGTGTCGGGAGGGCCACAGATTGAGGGAACGATCTGTGCACCCACTCATCTCATAATCTAAAGGCCGGTTGTGAGATCGACTGGGATACTCTCCGAGGCCAGCAGTGGAGCCTAAGGGATTGAGGGAAGACCCGCCGAACGACGGTGAGTAAGGGTTATTGTTGGAGCAACCACCTGGAAAGGAGATCCAGTCTACTGTTGCTTTAACCCTTCTCTTACGAGAACACCGTGAAACCCCGACATTGGCGACCTTGCCAGGATCAAGAGCAAGATCAAGGTGGTAATTGTGGTATTAAATATCAGGCCTAGGTTTTCACTCATTGTCACAAGATGGAGGGTGATAAAGTAGCCAGGTTTATAGACACGAGAGACGAGCAAGTACTGGAGGAGTGCACCAAGGCACAGTTGCAGACGATCGCCGACCACTTTGGGATCAAGTTGAGAGCTTCCAAAGTGGGAGAAAGAGACTTGAGATCATGGCACAGCTCAAGGCACGTGATGAAGCCTTAGGAGAGGAGCGGCCACAGACACCTGCCAGTGGAGGAGAGAACTTGAGTACCGGTGGCAGCAGCCGGGGATCCAGTGGCAGCAGGCGCAGTATCAAGCTAGAAATAATGAAGCTGCAGATAGAAGCACAGCTGCGCAGAGAAGAAAGGGAAGCACAGCTGCAACGAGAAGAAAGAGAAGCACAGCTGCAACGAGAAGAAAGAGAAGCACAGCTGAGGCGCGAGGAAGCAGAAAGAGAAGCACAGCTGCGCAGAGAAGAGCGAGAGGCAGAAGCACAGCAGCGCAGGGAAGAACGAGAGGCACAGCTGCAACGAGAGGGGCGCGAGATAGAAGCTAGGACGAAGCTGCAGGAGGTTGAAGCGAACAAGGAGATTGAGCTGAAACGAGCTGAGCTGGACTAGTTCCAACTACCCCACCACAACAGCGGAAGACCGCCGAGTGAGAGAGAGGGATTTGCCCGTCTTCGTGCCTAATGAGGCTGAGGGCTTCTTCGAGCACTTCGAAAGGGTCGCTACGTTGAAGAAGTGGCCGAGGGCAGAGTGGGCGGAGCTAGTTCAAGGAAGGCTCACTGGTGAAGCTCGTGAAGCTTACAACATGCTCGACCTCCAGGAGTGTACCAACTATGATGCAGTAAAACGGGCCGTGCTCCATTCGTTCAAGCTGACGCCGGAGTGCTATAGGAAAAGGTTTAGAGAATGTACCCGATCGCCAGGAAAATCGTATGCGGAGACGGCGAGGGACATGGAGAGGAAATTCGTGAAATGGCTGGAGTCGGAAGGAGCAAGATCGGCTGAAGACATCAAGGGCTGATGGTCATGGAAAAGTTTATGTCCGTGCTCTCTCCTGAGATTAGGGTGAGAGTAAAGGAGGCGGACATCAAGGACCTGAGAGCCGCAGCCGATCGAGCAGACATGCTAGAGGAAGCTTTACGTCCATGTCGAGAGGGACAGCACCGACCGCCCGCATTCTCCAGTTATGGAGGAATAATAGAAGGTCGGACGGTTGGAGGACAGGACCGAGTTATCCTAAGTCCTACCCCTCGAATGGAGACAGCAGAGGACAAAAGAGTGCTGTGGAACCGCCGAAGAAGTCACCGAGGGAGAGCTCAAGAGATCTTGTTATCGTCACGGCCGGAGAAGCTGAGCATGAGTCTTTGGAAGGCGCAAGAGGAGTCCGCGGAAGAAGAAGGATCCGTTGTTTCAACTGCGGGTTAATAGGACACATGGCGCGCGAATGCAGACGTCCTAAGCAGCGGGGTTACGTTGCTTTTGTGCGGGTAGAGGACCAGTTAGCCGAAGGAGTGCGGGATGGACCCGTACGTAAGAAGGAGGCTAACCCATTCGTGCGTAAGGGAACTGTAAGGTGGGGGACGCAGACCCCATCCCGGTAATGATGCTGAGAGATACTGGGGCGGAATTTACCCTGGTGAGCAGAACCCTTTTCCCTGAGTGTCACGAGAATACCTGTGGGGGAATGGCGGTGTGACCACTGTGGGAGGCCA
>WNGS01163077.1:59596-81668 GCA_020271785.1 Procambarus virginalis | reverse complement strand
TTTGTTTTAATTTTTTAATAACTTAGGAAGAGTGATTTAGGGAGTGAGGGGGGGTGGGTGGTGGCGTGTGTAGTGGATTGTACGAGATCGTGGTTGGTTAGTATTTATCTAGTTGTGTTCACCTAATTGTGCTTGCGAGGGTTGAGCTCTGCTCTTTCGGCCCGCCTCTCAACTGTCAATGAATCAATTATTACTAACTAATAAAAAAAAATCCACACACACAGAAACACACACACTCAGGAAACAGCCCGTAACAGGTGTCAACGCCCAGGTACTATTTACTGCTAGGTACAGGGCATCAGAATGATAGAAACTCAGCTGATTTCCGTTTGTGTCATCGCCGGGATCGAAAGAGCTAGGATTTCGAGTCGAGAGCGACGTCCCACGCAGCTATAAAGGCCTCTAGTTTGTGTATTGGTGTAAAAGATAATTTGGGAGAGGTTAAGTGAAATGATTGATGTTAAGTGGCCTTATAAGCCTTGGAGGGGAGGGGGTTTGCAGTTATGAATTTAAATTGTTAATTTTTTAAGATAGGATATATATGCAAAAGTCGTTGCGAGATATAGTAAGAAAAGTTTATCTGACTGAGGTTAGGTACTGTGTGATTGACTTGTATGTTAGGAAAATGAATACTTATTAGAAACTTAGACGATTTTTAGAAATATTTCTTTGCAAATTATTGTGTAAAAAGCCTATGGTTACCGTACCTTAAACAAATACACGTTAGCACAATTAGTCCACGGGATTCAGAGAGAGTTAGAGTGAGCAGCGAAATAGTAACCAAAAATGTGACAATGAGGGGAAACTATGTCTTGCAAACGTATAAATGTTAACTATATGAATTACAGTAACACTAATCGCGCGCACACGTACATATGTCAATCAACTTACATAAATAAACATTCACTAATATGTACCTTTAATTGAATTGGTAGCGGGTGATAAGAATAATAAAAATTATTCCTAAATCCTTTAGCTAAGGTAAACACTGACCAACCAATGTCCGTTCCCTACCCCATACCATTCCCTCTACAATATACATTAATTTGGTAATAATACACCTTAATAATATATTAATAAATAAATTTAAAATTAAATCTGTGTAAGGCCACAGCCTCCAGCATGTGGCCTCATTAAATAGACAGACATTCGCTATATATATATATATATATATATATATATATATATATATATATATATATATATATATATATTGTGACGGTGTTCCCCCCCTTCTAATTCTCCCACGCCTGCTGTAAGAGTCATGTCCACTATTCCCGAGCGTTCTCTACATTGCAGGCATCAATTGAACATATGTGGGATAGAGTAGTATTCTCGATGAGCCGAGAAATTCGTGAAAGAAGAATGTTTTGGCCTGTGGGATAGGCCCTTTAGGGAGCCAAAATGGCGCTGGCGAGTCTGTTCTCCCGCCAAAACTGTGTGACGTCAGTGTCGCCAGATTGGTCACCGTCAGCGACGTGGCACTGGGAGCCAATGAAAACCGACTTTGGAAAAAGTGACGTCACATAGGCAGGGGGAGTCCAGCCGTAGTGGCGCTTTCGCGCGAGCAGTCTTTCACGACACGTCCGAGAGGCAGGACGTGCGATCGGTCATCCTGTCAGAGTGACGGATTTACCGAACTCCGGTGGATGTAAGCGTCTCCAGTTGTTAGCGCGCACTCTGTGAGGTCTTCCTGCAACCCAGATGTGGCTCAGATAAGGAATTGACAGAATATTGAGCAACAAGTGCTCCGGAACAGGTGCGTTGCAAGAAGTGGGCCGGGCATCGACGTGTGACGTCCTTGGCAGTTCACCAGTATAAGAGACAGCTTAGTGGCCGGGCCAATCCACCGTGAGTGAATCGAGTTGACCACCTTGTCAACTTGGTTGAACGTGTGATCGACGATCCTGTCAAGTTTGACAGTAACCCCACCTTCGTGGAACCCTACGAGTCAACAGTTGGATGCAAGCATGTCGAGAAGTCTTCCCAAATACCTAGTAACATATCTAGACGACGAGGGAATTGACAGTGTTGTGAGCTTCAAGTGCTCTGAAGTCGGGTGCTGTGCGTGTGGAGCTTAAGCAGTATCGTCTGGGACGGCTGATAACTTCACAGTGACTTCGTAGTGGTGAGAGGCAGTTCCTCTGGGAGTACAGTGACAAGGACTATTTGGGAAACGTGCGACGACCGCCGAGACGTAGGCTGGCTGCCGTAGTTGGGAGGAAAGTTGACGGCCAGGAGACCGACTTCAACCCGGCGACGTACTGTAGGGGAAGGAGCACGGACCTGCAGTGTACAGAAAGCGGCGAGACGCGAAAATCCTAAGGCGTTGGCTTGTGTTTCTGGAGGGTGTACGAGGCGAGAGCCTGGACCAGGAGCTACAACCCAACTGTCATCCTAGGATAGGTGAAGTAGGTGTTTACAGTTACCCTCCCATTTCCCCTTTAGTTAGCTATATATTTTCTTGTCAGGATATTTTATATGTCGTGAGCAAGTCTCACCTGAGTCTAAGTCACAGAGAGCACAGTGTGTGGTGAGGCTACTCAGAGCGCTCACAGTATCAGTTTACATATATATCTCTGTGGGTGTGTGCAAGCACCAAGATTCATTAAGGAATTTACTGTGACTAATTCATTTCTTGTGATTATTATTATTATATATATTGGTAGTAAACCAGATATTGGTGTTAGGCTATGAGCCTAGAATTTATTGATATAAATGCCTGTGTGTTGATCTCCATGATTTATTGATATACATGCCTGTGTGTTGATCTCCATGATTTATTGATATACATGCCTGTGTGTGATCTCCATGATTTATTGATATAAATGCCTGTGTAGTGATCTCCAAGATCTATTGATATAAATGCCTGTGTGTTGATCTCCATGATTTATTGATATAAATGCCTATGTATGGATCTTCATGATTTATATATATATATGCCTGTAATTTGATTACTGATTTATCTATGTACATGCCTGTGTACTGAATAGTATCATATATGTGAAGTGATTGCCAGTGATAAATCTTTAAGAGAAAGTATAGATTTAAAGATAAGTTCAGTGATCAAGCGAGTGCATTCACAGTAAATATTATTAAGAATAGAGTAATCTTTTGGTACGGTGAAAAGTCACTGTGAGTGCAGTGTGAATAAGATATTGATCGTGAGGCCAGTGAAATATAAGTATGCCATGTGAATGTTAATTACAGTGTTTTGCGAGAAGTTAAATAAACGGGGATCGTGATAGAATTAGAAAACAAGTATTAGTCTTTTCTCACGGTCGCGAGGGCCCCAGTCAGCTGATATCTGACAGGTGACGCAGGGGCTTCCGGATGTTGCCATATCGGTGCGCCCAGATTATTTTGCTGCAGATTGAGCAACTGTATACTTCGATCCTGATTTGTTTTTTGATGCATATATGTTTCTCGTTGTCTTTTAAGTAAAATACCAAAACTCTTTGGTGTTTGATATCATCCCCTCCATTGATCTTGTGACCGTGTAAGGAAGTAAGACAGAGTGACCTGCCTGATACCATACTATTTGAAATTGCTCTTACCACAATTACCACAATTACACCTCACCACTGCAGTGTTACTGGACACCTAAAAACACCAGTTGGCGACCTTGAAGGCTGTGTAAGAGTTCTGTGTCGGGGCGGGCCACAGATTGAGGGAACGATCTGTGCCCCCACTCATCTTGCAACTTAAGGCCGGTTGTGAGATCGACTGGGGTACTCTCCGGGGCGTGCAGTGGAGCTTAGAGGATCGAGGGAAGACCCGTAGAACGACGGTGAGTAAGGGTTATTGTCGGAGCAACCACCTGGAGAGGAGATCCAGTCTACCGTTGCTTTAACCCTTCACTAACAAGAACCGTGACACCCCGACAATATATATATAATATATATTATATATATATATATATATATATATATATATATATATATATATATATATATATATAATATATATATATATATATATATATATACATATATATATATATATATCTATATAGATATATATATATATATAATATATATATATATTTATTGTGGTGGTGTGGTGTGTGTGTGTGTGTGTGTACATACAAAAGAATGGGGGTGGTAGGAGAAGAAAATATTAGTGTTCAGTGAGAAACCACAAGGTGTCCTCTGAATACGTTTTATTTTCTTCTCCGAGGCTATGGGTCCCCACATTGGCACCAGAGGTGGTACCCTCACAAACTTTTTATATATATATAATTAAATATATATATATATTATATATATATATATATATATATATATATATATATATATATATATATATATATATATTATAATAATAATATATTACAATTCCCTTGGTTTTTCATAGATGATCACATCATTATAAGAAGCAGTTGGGGTCTTGGATAAGCTATTAAATCATAACTGTGACCTGCTTGTGTTCGGAGAGACACAAACACAACCAATTATAGGTGTGGTAGCTGCGTCCATTACAGTCCAACAAATAACTGAGTCCATTACAGTCCAAAATTAACTGAGTCCATTACATTGAATTCCATCGTATGTTGTCCTCTGTATGCAGGCGAACAAATAAAATTATTATAAAATTGCGATTAAAGTTTTAATTAAGATACGTTAAGTGTAAGATATGTATAAGATTGGATTAAAGAATAACCTCTTAATGTGTAAAAAACAGCTTTAATCTTAATGCTGAAGATTAAAACCTTAATCTCGACATTAATGCGAAAGGAAGACTGCAAAAAAAGAAAACCTTGCCCCGTAGGAAATTAAATCATGCCTGTGACATGCTTGTGTCCGGACGGCACGAACTCCATAAAATATAAGGATGATAAGAAATATAAGAAATCTAATGTCTAATACAGCGGTTTCCATCGTATGTTGGTCTCCGAATGCGGGGTACGTTTATCAGCCTCGTGAATTTGCTGATTGCAGATCAGCTGTAACAGCAGCAGTCAGAGCATCGTCACCTGTTGAGTAAAAGTTTGACTCTGGGGATATCAAAGAAATAATTATTTCTGGTGGGTGATAATGGGTCCATTGCGTCTGTCCAGGGAGATTTTCGGAGCAGCAATTTATAAAGTTAGTAACTGAGTCCATTGCAATGGTCTCCATCGTCTGATGTCGTTGTTGTTGAGACTTCCTGCTACACCGGCAGACAAAAGTCTGGTATAGCCAGCAGCCAGGGACAATCCAGCGGCCAGGGGCAATCCAGCAGCCAGTGAGGCTGCATAAAATTTCCTGGCTGCACCGGCTGACAAAAGGCTTGTAATCCATTAGTCAGGGAGGTTGCATAAAAATTCCGGGCTAAGCCGGCAGACAATAGTTCTTGTAATCCATGTCAAGGAAGGCTGCATAAAAAATCTGGGCTAAACCGGTAGACAATAGGTCTGGCAATCCGTAGTTCCGGGAGGCTGCATAAAAATCCGGGCTAATCCGTCAGACAATGTGTCTGGTAATCCAGCATTCAGGGAGGTAGCATAAACATTCCGGGCTAAACCGGGAGACAATAGGTCTGGCCAGCCTTCAGTCAGGGAGGCTTCATAAAAAACCGGCAGGCATTTAGGTTTGGGAATCCAGCATTCAGAAAGGCTGCATAAAAATTTTGGGCTAAACTGGCAGACAATAGATCTGGCAATCCAGCGTTCAGGGAGGCCGCATAAAATTCCAGGCTAGTCCGGCAGACAATAGGTCTGGTAATCCAGCGTTCAGGGAGGCAGCATAAAATTTCCGGGCTAAACCGGCAGACAATAGGTCCGGCACTCCAGCAGCGAGGGAGGCTGCATAAAAAATACGGGCTAAACCGGCAGACAATAGGTCTGGCACTCCAGCAGCGAGGGAGGCTGCAAAACAATTCGGGCTAAACCGGCAGACAATAGGTCTAGCTAGGGCTGCTACACGGCCGCGAGGGGAACATCGCTGGGCACACGCCGACACTGGGGAGGATACTGGCTGAACATTTGGAACATATGATACCACTTTACCTTAGAGAAAGTTGAGTAGGGTAGGCCGCCCCTAGCGGGTCAGTCTGGGAGGTTGAAGTGCCCGTGAAGTTAAAACAGCAAGGGTGGGGTCAAGGACCGAGGTAGCTTCAGGAAGTCCTAATAACACAGCAAAAGCAGACTATAAGAACAGTACAGACTATTGGTCCACGTGTCGGTTGCTTGAGGATTTTTTAGCTTGCGAATCGTTGAGTCCTGAGGGTCCTAAGAACACAGCAAAACAGACTTTATCTCCAGTACAGACGAATGTTCCATGTGTCGTTGCGTGAAGAACGTCTTCTTTTTTAACTTCCGAAGTGGAGCATGTCGGGAGCAGGAGAGAGCACATGACCTCTCCTCGCCCCTTTATATAGGCCCCCGTTGCGCTGCGCACACTGAGCCCGCGGAGCGCGCTGCGCAAATGTCTTTCCCCTCCATCAGAAAAACCTCCGCTTTCCTGTGTAATGCAGTGGTCATATAATTTAACTTTCCTGCTGGAGCATATAGATTAAATACATTGAAAATAGAGTTGCCCACTGTTATGATCTCAGCCTGCAGGAGAAACGAGTCTCCCCCTTGAGAGTTATTCAGCAAGCCTGACCTAACTGGAAGGTCCAGGAATTATAGAGGCGATAACACAGATGTAAGATGGTGTGTTGGATTTAAATAAAAATTGAGAATATGGGCAATGAACTAGAAAACAGATAAATGACTGGTTAGAAGATGTGGACAAGTTGCTGGAGGTGTGAGGCTCGCTTTGGGAGAGCCTTGACCTCACTTGAGGCCAGACTTCGCAGGGGGAAAGCCGCGCTTCGTCGAGCTCCCGCCAGAAGGGACCCCTAGCGATATTATCTCCAAGAGAAGAGAAGGTGCAGACGTTCCAGCTGTTGAATCGAGCTGAAGACGTTGTGGTCTCAAGTCCTGAACGGCGAGGAGAGAGTATTAAGCCGCCCAGTGACAGTTTTGTGGGCTGTGACAAGCGCCCTGGTCAGACGTTGTCAGAGGGAGAAGCGCCCTCGACCAGATAATCTGTGGTAAGCCCGATTTAAGCCAGTTCATAGTGATTAGTTGTAATTGGTCGTGTGCCCAGCGACAGTAGCAATGTTTATTTACAAGTTAAACATGTTTTGGTATGGCAGAAAGCCTGAAATAAGAGAGTGAAGTGGGAGGAGCGTGGAGCGACATCCGTCTTCTCTGAGCGCTGGCGGGCAACTGAAGGAGCCCGGCTCCTGAGAGAGGAGGCCCCTCCCAGCGTGAGTGAGGCTCGCCAAGCGAGGTGGCGCATGGACCCACCCACCGGGGAGTCCACTCTCGCTAAATGTTGAGGACAGATAGGGAGTGGAGGCAAAGATATTGTGTGATTAATTTTGTTTATGAGTTAAAGGGGAAACATTTTATTGGAGTGCAAATGGGTTGCAGGTTTGTCTTTGGGGAAGAAGTTGCTGAGGACTTCGAAGGCAGCACAGAGGGAGTGGTTTATGAGACTCCAAGGCAGGGAAGGAGAGGACCTCGAGCTGTGAGGAGAAGCAGTGAGGAGGAGTGTCACGTGCTTCTGCAGAGGTGGTGAAGTGCCACAGTTATTCGAGGAAACTTTATGGTGCAGCAGCCAGGAGAGCTGTGGATGATCCTAATAGGAGTAGGGAAGCACCATAGTTGTTCAAGGAATCTTCATGGTAGCAGCCTGGAGGAGCTGCAGAGGATCCTGGTGTTTAAGCCCTGAGGAACCTGAAGTTGTCAGGGTAGTGAAATAGTTCTAAATGATCACTTGTATGGAGGTGAGAGTATTTGTCATTAGCGTGAACGACGCAGTGAGAGGTGAGTGATCGTTTGCCATTTATGTGCCAAAGAAGTGTATATTGAAGTTTAGAGCTACAGACGTAGGCAGGAGTACCTACAGATATATATGTACTCTAAGACTGATAGAATGGTCGATTGATTCGTTGTGTGGCACGGATCATTTATACTGATATATATATATATATATGTATGTTATTGCATTCAAATGCTGATTTGCCTTATATGTGTTTATAGGTATATATATATGTATACATTCTCTTGATGGTAGTGTAACATTATATTGTAAGACTTAATCTACTTGAGGAGGTTGATAATATTAGGTAATACCAAGAGATAGGATACCACTTAGCAAGCTGAGGATAGAGTTCTGATGGTGTTGGAGTGCAACCTGATTATAATAGTACAGAGTATAGGATTCATCATTATTATTATATGTATGCGTGTATTGTATATGTACTTCGTCCAGTAAATGTATCCAAATTTGCTGGTGTTTGCACTTGTCCCAGTGAGGCTTCCCAGGAAATAGTAAAGAAGGAGAGAGAGAGCAAGAAACAGGAACCACTGCTGAGGACAGGGTAAGACAGAAGTCTAGTAAGACAAAGGGGATTGAGGAGGTCATATTCCATAAGGAGAGAGTGGGGAGTCACAGCGGCTCGAGTGGGTGTGTGCACGTGACAACAAGGCTGCGTGTTGGAGCCGCATCCCCTAAACGTGTGACGTTGAGCCCCTCTCCAAGAGCCAGAAGTGCCTAGTGTGATCTCCTAGTGAAATATGAGCATTTGTCGAGTTGTGGGTTGGGTGGTCCGTCAGCGGTAACACCACCCAAACCACCACCGCAAAACCACATAGATCCTCACTCCATGATACTGTTGACCGGCAGTTTGTTTTTCTGGCAGAAGTTGATGGGGTAGGGATTGTTTGATGTATAGAATGCAAGAGTTACTGGATCTGAGGTTGTAAGAAACAAATGAGGGCAATTTCGGGGGTGAGGATCTTGCGGGAACTCTGCACTCCTGGAGACATACAATATCGATGTGTTCAGTTGTTACTTTGTGATGTAAATCTGAGAACCTTTTTTTGAGGGAAGCAATGTTCCAGCTTAGGACGGATAACTTAGTTAATTGTGCATTTAAAGTCAGCATTATATATTGATATTATTAGTTCACTTAATATATATTATCTATATAAATATTATCTATTGCACTACGGTATAAGTCCAGGAACATTTCTTAGTTTATTACCAATGTCACACATTTGCATCCAATGGTCTAGTACAATTTGTCGGTCATTTCCAGCTATAGAGTCGTTTTGAACATACTTTAGCACAACTTTGGCAGTTAACTTGCGTGGAAGGGCTCCACTACACAAGATTTCAAGATCACTAGAAGTTTCCCCTGATAGGCAAGCGAACACATGTTTGGAGGGTTCATGGGTGGAAGGGGGAGTTTGGCAGTCATTGCTTACAAGTCCCCTCATACACGTGAGCTTCATCGAAATATCGCTGGTGGATTTTTTTTCATGTTGGAGTTGCTCTTGCAGCCGCTCCGTTTGCTACTGTGACTGCTGCTGGTGTTCCTGCAACCGGTCACGTAGGGCAACCACTGCTTGAACAGTGGAGCAACCCAGGGGCGAGGTGGTAGGGAGGCTGAAGTTGCAATGTCTCATTTTTATCCAGTTCCTTATCCCCCACTTCCAGTTGACTGTGGAGTCCAGCTGTGGATGGTGGGCTCACAGTAGGTGACATTATCCCAGAACCAGGAAGTGGCCACTCTACATCAGGGGAAGGCCCACCACTGGCAGAAGATGCAGCACCTGGTTCTTGTGAGGGAGCTGGGATGATGGCAGGAGTCTTCGGTCTGACACCGGTCCCCTTGTGCACTTCGTAATTTAAAGGTGGTGAGTTTGGCAGCCAGCTGGAGCGAACATCACCTCCAGATGACTCTGAACAGCGAGTGGGACTGATTACAGCATTTGGCAACTGCTCTTCAAGGTGGTGTGAAGGGTATGGCGAGTGTTGTGTCAACACCTCCGGGAGGCAGGTTCCTGGCACCCTGACGGGCAGGCGCAGGTTTAACAGACACCTGTCGTCTGGCCCCGTGATGCACTTGGTGCTTGGCAGATGGTGAAGTATTTGGTATCCAGCTGCTACGAACACTACTTCTAGGCGGCTCTGCACAGGAATTAGAGCCGGCAGTTGTACCTGGCAACCGTACTACTGGGTGGGCGGGGCCGTAAGCAGCTGGTCGTTTGACACAGTCAAGGTGCCAGGCTTGAACACCGCTCCTGCCACAGTTGATGCATTTTTCACTTACTGACTGCAGTTCCTTTATGAGTTTAAAACACACCTCAGATTTATGAGGTTCACCACACACGGCACAAAAAAAGTTTTTTGCTTCTGCAGTACCTGGCTACGTGACGTCCCCATCGTTGACACTTATAACACCTACGAGAGGGAGGGTTGTAGAGGGCAATGTTAGAGTGCCGACCTAAATCTGCTATAGAGTAAATTATGTCCGGTATAGGCGTGGCACCTTTCCATGTGGCAGCTATTAGTCCATTTCTCAGACGTTTAGAGTTTACAATATTTTCATCACAAAGATATTCAGGATTAAAGAGTTTATTAACACTGAATATGACAATGCTTACTTTTGGACGCCTAGGTGCTGCATTTTTCATCTTAATGCCTGCATACTCTGTGTTTAGCAACACATTTACAAAAGCACTGTCGTTTGTAATGAAGACATAGACACTTTCATCTCTAGGTAACTTAATGACCTTATCATAATGTGCACCAGATGCTTCACAAAACCACTGCACTTTTCCCTCTACTGTAGTTCCCAGAGGAAAATTTACCCGTACATGTCTGGCAGCTGCCAAATTTGGTGGGTTTGATCGTGCCCTTCTCAACTGCTTACGGCGCTGACTTTTACTCATTTGCACCGTGAATCCCTCATCATCTGCACCGCCTTCTTATGTGTCGTGGGGGACTACTGAGGAGGTGGCACCATCATTAGAAAACAATTGACGAGCGTGCGATGGGTCCACAAAGTCACTATCTGGTAACGGCGATGTGCTGCCCGGCACCTTATCCGGGGCAGTTGCCATGGCGTTAAAGACACAACACCTATGTACAGAGTATTACGGTACACTCGCTCCACAGTGAACCACAAAGAAGCACATCAGGAAATGGCCTATTCACAGGGTGGAAGGGGCCGCCAACCATCAAACAAGATAAAGTGTTTAGTGAGTTTCATATTTATTTAGTAGTCTTGGATACAGCAGTGTCGTAAACGTTGAGACGGAGCTTGGAGCAGAGCAGAGAGCTGAGTGTGGCCGGAGTCGCTGTTACGACCCTCAATTGGAAACCAGAGGTCAAATTGAGCTAAATAAACTACCTTATAGTAGTGGGACGCATGGCGAGGTGTATTTGTTTGGATCTTTCCTGTCAGACGTAAGACGATTCTTGTTTCTAAAAGAGCATTTAAAGACTGAGCTTGGGGTTGATTATTAAGTAAATAAATAGGCATCAACTATGTTTACATATGATTAGAAAGTATTAAAGTAGATCTGAGTAAATTTGGATATAGGGCTGCTGTACGATTAGTTGGCTAATCTGCCAGCAGCGAGGCAACTGAGGAAGGAGACTATAGATGGTCTGCCTTCTCTGGGCTGGCGTTGTGGTGAAAAGAACTTCCTCCTCTCCTCCCTCTTGCTTCTCTATTTCTGTATCTAGTTACCAAGATAAGTATACTGTATTGTGTCCTCATTGTCTGGCATCGGCGTGTTCTAATGTGTAGAGTACTATACTTTGTATGAATTAGGTGTTCCTAGTGTATATGTGCCTAGTTATTCTAAAGGGGTCCCAGTGGAACCACGTGGTCTCCCTACCCTAAGCTGACTCAAGCTTCAAGTTCTTCACTAGTAGTACTTTACTCTAGCTTGTTCTCAGTGTAAACCTTGAATCCTGCTTATGTGGACCAAGGCTTTTAACGTAAGATAGTATGATAAAGTAATTATTATTGTTGTTGGTGTGAATGTATATTGGGGGTTGTTAAGGGGTTAATAAATAAGTAAGTTAGTTAATGGAGTATCCATTCTTCCTGTGTAGAAGATCTATGATCAACCTCTAGACTGACATTATCTGGTAGCCAATTAATATTCACTGTTGTTATTTTTATTTGGGGGCCGGGCCTTACTGATTTCCACTGCTAGAGATACATCTTTATTCTAACTACTGCTTCTACATCCATTTAATACTAGATCCCCCCATAGAACATACTCATATTTATAACAGTCGTGGAGCTCTATGTGGGAGAGTGTTGTAGCTGGATGCGGTCAATCCTAGTCTGCTGCCTGTTCTGTGTCGAAGCTGTAGCATCTTGGAAACGATTAGAACTGCCGACGCAGAGTGCTACATTCTTGACTGGAAATTGTACTGGTTTGCTATTCTCAAATCGCTTGCTTATATACGTTGACTGCACCTCACAATGAGATAGGAGGGTGGAAAAACCGTTACCTGTAAATAGGGATAGAATTATATCGTGGTGTAGTTAGTGCTAACTAGTTATGCCATTAAGATGATGAGATAATGGGGCGAGTATAAGCTTACTCCCTACATGTATTTTAAAACCCAGTAGTTTTGGCGTTTACCCTACCTACTCTTCGGCAAGTAGGCGGTTCCATGGGTTAACAACCTGTTATAAATTAAATTGGTTCTTGTTATGAATTTAGTTGCTGTTATGGGGAGTATCAAGTATTAAAGGGAAGGGCCAGCAGTTAGAATCAAGATGTATCAGAGTTAGTGGCACAAATAGGCCCGGCCCCCAAGGAACATAGGTTCCTGTTTATGCTTTAAGGTTTTAGAACAGATCTATCGTCTGGGATACAATCATCTATGCCACTACAACGGGAGTAATGGTTACACCTCAAAAACTAACTTATTTATTAAACCCTCTTAACAACCCCCATATACATTAATAAATATCAATAATAATAACTACTTTACCACACTATCTTATAATAATAATAATAAATAAATAATAAATATTTATTCAGGTAAAGTACATACATACAAGGTGAGATACAAAAGTTGATTAATTTCTAGATAGAGCTAGTACATACAATGCCTAAAGCCACTATGACGCAAAGCGTTTCGGGCAGGAAAAACACTAAGACTAAAAGTTAATACTAACTTAGATTAAAGTATAAACTGTGTTATGAAAAAAAAATGAACAAGGGGGGGGGAAACATGGCAGAAAAAGCAAAAATACAATTTGGTCAACAAACAGCATTGTTAAAAGTCGTAGACATGGGTTGACATTTAGGGGTGATGTAGGTTACATGGAGATAATTAGGTGGTACTTAGTTTTTATCTTAAACTGGTTGGGAGGGGTACAGTCTTTAACATAATTGGGAAGATCATTCCACATTCGAGGTCCCTTGATTTGTAAAGCATTTCTAGTTTGACTAAGTCGTAATCTTGGAATATCAAATAAGTATTTGTTTCTGGTGTGGTGCTCATGGGATCTGTGACAACCTTCTAGGAAGCTTTTAGGGTCAGGATTGACATTACAGTTCAGCGTTTTATATATATAAAATACACATGAGAGGATGTGCAGTGACTTAATATCTAACATATTCAGAGATTTGAGTAAGGGTACCGAGTGATGTCTGGGGCCAGAGTTAGAGATTGTCCTAATAGCAGCTTTGTGTTGGGTAATTAGAGGACGTAAATGATTTTGGGTAGTAGAACCGGAGCACAAATACCATAGTAGAGATAAGGATAGATGAGAGAGTAATAGAGTGTCACCAGGGCAGGGCGAGGTACATAATATCTGATCTTAGAAAGAATGTTAACGTTTTTTAAACTTTTTTTTATATACATTGACGCTCGAACGCTCATCCGCTCCTGACGACCCTGTGCTGCCCCTCCAACTTTATAAGCTGCTCCTTGAGCCCACAACATCCCAAACATGATGTAATAACCCCAGAAGGCAGCTAAGTACCCAGTGATCTAAATGTGATCGAAATATACGACAAAATGTAACCTACTAGCTCATCTCGACCTCATTAGAGTTGCTCCCTGGAGGAAGCTAACCTCACGTTTGCTGCTGCCACATCAACGAGTTTACCCCATCTGCCTGCGTACATCTCTGCTGCTACCATGCAAAACAATTCTAAGCTCGGTAAGGCCGCAAATAAAGATAGCACACCTATCAGGATGACCCAACCAGCCAAGCTAACAACAGGAACAACGCGGCTTTCTCCCCCTTAGTGGCTGCCGGGGGGGGGGGGGTACCGACCCTCCCTTCGACAACAATAACAAACCTTCCCAGCTGAGTGAAGCGTCGTCCCCGACTCGAGCCATGTAACAGTTATATAACCATATGGAGCAACTTAAACGAGCTGCCTCCCCATGTTCCGACTTGAAGCGTCTCGCTGATAATCCATGGCTCAAACTATTGACTCAGATACATGATGACCAAAAGTCTATAATCCGAGAGCAGTCGGACCTGATAATGAAGCTACAGAGTGATGCTTTGGCCATGCACAAGATTAACCAAGATCTGTCTGCCAGAGTCGGCCATCTCGAACAGGAATTAAGCTCTCTTCAGATCTCGGTTACTAACTTTAAATCAGCAGAAACCTCTACGAAGCAAGAAGAGATGTTACAAAAGTTAGAGAACCATTTTAACTCCCTACAACAGCAACACACTGCAACCCAAGATGAATCAGACCAACTTAAGCTCCTTGATTCTGTCATCATCTCATCACATGATTTTCCCCATGAAACTGACAGAGAAGACTGTACTGCCATCGTGATCCAGGTTGAAGCTAAGTTCAACAAGTTGAACGCATACTAAGTTGAATTATTCAATCGAATCAAGTGACATCAAGTCACCTTATAGAGTGGGTACGAAATCATCTGGTACAAATAATAGGAAAATTCGTGTGAAATTAGATAGCTGCTTCCGCAAGTCAGACCTTATCACTGCTGCAGTCGCTATGAAATCCAATGTTTATGTAAACGAATGTCTAACCAGATTCAGACAAAATCTCTTATTTAAACTACGTGGAATCAGCAAAAGATCCCTGCTATTTAACATTGTTTTGTGCGAGATGGTAAAATAATAGCTAGGAAGACTGACTCTGGAAAAACTTGTGTCATAACCACTGAGCCACACCTCACTTCTTTCCTGCATTACTGTGGGATAACAGCTGAATAACCAGAACATAATTTGTAGTCTCACATACTACCAAAGTGTACTTAAGCTCTGCCTTTACTTTCCAAAGGTTTTTTATTTTTATTTTTTGTTTGTCATCTTTGTTGTTGACATTGCTTGTTTTTTACATTTAATTATTTGGTCTTAGTTAATCCCACAGTAGTCTCTAGTTCTAATTACTTTTGAGCATGTTTGTTCTTGGTGGTAGTAAAGAGCAGTACCACCACCTCTCTGAATTGGTCGACATTTGTGAATTGCTGAGTAGTTTGGCATGTTAAAGAGTTGAGCAATATCCTCTTTTAACCACGTCTCAGTAAATATAATAAAAGAGAATTAGTTGTCATTAGTTTCAATCAAGGCACTAACATCATCGAAGTGTTTGCTAAGTGATCTTACATTCAAGTTAAGTACAGAGATACTGTGATTATGTGTTAATACATTGTTTACATCATGAGCTGCAAAATATCTGCAATTTTGATCATTAAAGTGATGATTGTCATAGATAGTGGATAAGAGGTATAGTTCTGGGTCTATATTAGTTTGCATAAGAAGGCTGCTTGTAGGAAAACAAGGCAAGAATAGCAATTACAAAACAAAATTTTGATATAAAAGGGGGAAAAATAAACATATAAACAAGACTATACAAGACAAACACAAAAATGAACAGAAAAAAAATGAGGTAGATTGCTTACAAGTACTCTCAGATACACTGTAAGAAATAATTTGCATTTTGAGACACAGGCAAAGCCAGGGGTACAATGGAGTAAGGGAGTATGGCGAGGCTAGGTAACCTAGGTAATAAATGAAAGCAAAGAAAAAAGTTGAATAATTAACATAGGCAAGTTTAATCTAATGATTATTAACCATAAATAGTTTAGTTATGATCCTATAATCAATAAGAACTAGAGAAAATATTAATGCACTCAATTAATTAAGTCCAATAACTGACTAATATAAATTAAATTAAAATTTACTTTAAAAAATGTGTAACAAAGAGACTTTGGATACCTAGTCTGCACTAGGTGACAAGGGGGTTAATTATGTTGACTCAATGAGAGGGATACTAAGGTGGGACAAACCACATTGGGAGAGGAAAGTGTTAAGGTTATCCTCATTAGCATTTGTAAACATTTTACCTTCTGAGGTCTTTCTCACTTTAATCACGCCATCTCTAGCGAAGCACTGATGAATCGCAGCTGGGTTTTGTTTATGGATTTGATGCCGGCGGTGGAGGAGTTGCTGTCTCTTTCTAGTGTCAAGCAACGAGTGCTTGACACTAGTCAAGCACTCGTTGATGTAGATTCCCTTTCGTTGGGATGCAGCTGTCCGGACAAGATACGATTTTGTGGACTGGGAAGCTAGTTTGAGGCGAAATTTTCGCTGGTTTGGACCTGATGGATTCTTTTTACCTACTCTGTAGGCAGCAATAATGTCTGTTTTATTTAGAGTGACACTCAATTCGTCTTTTATGAGAGCATGAGCTATTTCAATACACTTTTCACCTTCACGTTCCACAGGAACAACTTGGGACGACACAATAACAGAGTCGAGCAGGATTGATTGATTGATGAAAATTAAGTCACCCAAAAGGTGGCACGGACATGAATAGCCAGTAAGTGGTGGCCCTTTTGAGCCATTACCAGTATCAATAGCTGATATTGGAGATCTATGGCGGTGCGATTGCACCCTGAGTGACAGGAGATGTCTCCCGGAACAAATGGTGCCTCCAGAGAATTGATTGATTGATAAAGATTAAGCCACCCAAAAGGTGGCACGGGCATGAATAATCCATAAGTGGTGGCCCTTTTGGGCCATTACCAGTATCAAGAGCTGATACTGGAGATCTGTGGAGGTGCGACTGCACCCTGCGTGACGGGAGATGTCTCCCGTGCCTCCAGAGGGTGGAAGTCCCCCATTTAAACCTGCCCAGCTGTCCAAGTTGCCAGAGGCGGCGAGAGGAGAGCTGCCAACGTTCTCCAGATTATCTATTTCATATATTTTCTCATGTGTTATCCAGATATGATTAATGTAGTTTTCACATAGTAAACATCATATTATTTTACTGATGTGTTTATGTATGCCCTCCATCTTTCTGTCCATCTCTGCAATAATATCACTTGTAATACAAGTGATACTATTGCCCCACACCATTATCATTACTATATTGAAAATAGCAAATGACTGGTAACATACGAGTAACACTAATATTTATGGAAATGTGTCCTGGTCTGGTAATACTGAATCAACACTGTAATTGTGGTGACGTACCAGTGCCTGGCGATCCAGAGTTTAACCACTGAACTGCATTGCTGAGTTACAAACCCAAACCATACACTTTATGAGTAGAGAGACACAGGTGTGGATAAGTGACCTGTGACCCCTCTATTTCGGCGGGAAGGTTCAAATGAAGTGCTGAAGCCGCATGAAGCGACGTCTTGATTTTAATACTGGGTTCCTTCACTCTTCCGTGGGACAAGGCTGGAATCGCTAACAGAGATTTCACCCGTGGTTTGACTGAAAGGCTCCCAGGACAATCAGTGGCACCCAGGTGAGTGGGAGCAAAAACCTGCGGCGGTGGGTATGGTATGGTTAGCATCCTAGGGACCGACAGACACTAGTCAGACGAGTGAGTCAGTCATCCACCATCCACCCCACTCCCTGTAACAACATCTCAAAGTACCAGAATATAATTTACTGACATGACAAGAGGACAATGCAATGAACAATAATGAATGGATATTTCACAGTATACATGCTAGTAATACATCAGATACCTAAATGTATACATTCTACATCCTTATACCCAGATCATGTCCTATACAGCAATACGTAGCATTCCATGCTATAAGCATATAGTGGTGTTTTCCAAGTTACATGACATTAGGCTTCTGCTATTCACTACACTTCCAATATATCCACAAATACATGACAAATACCCTTAGTACTGGAATATAATATGCATAGGTATATTATACATACACTAGCAATACACAATGTATACTAGTATATTGTCGAAAGAAGATTAAATAGATATAATAATATTTGTGATACTAGGCTAATAAGCCAGGATATCATTATACAGTTTGAACGCATCATACACCAGCCACAGTATGATCATACTGGTGTATGTATAGTCATAACACTATCCTGTCCAGATCAAGCTGTCCAGAATAAAGGTCTCTTCAAGGTCGCCAACTAGGCTCGCTCTGCTCCACGGCCAAGTAATACTTCAAGACAGTGGTGAGTTTAAATTCCCCAGTCTAGTACCTTCACTATACTGGTGTGGTGCACAGTAACTCTCCCAACATAACACAATAACAAAATGGAGAGGAGTAAGTAAACACACTAAAAATCGATGGATTTACTCACTGGTAATCTACACTGGACATAGGCAAAAATCTTCCACAAAAATCGTTAAATGGCAACTCTCCTGCAATTAATAAATCTGGCAACTTACCAGATCTTCACTTCATCTTTGGGTGACTTCACCGTCACCCAAAATATAATCACTGATACTCCTTATTCAGTATATTATTGTAATGAGTTCTGATGTCACTTCACATATAAATCAAGGTTAACACCTTCTCTATGTTTTACCTTATCCAACACAATGGGGGAACGGGAGAGCAAAATTATCTACCTTATCATCCGAATTCTTCTGATCGTAGATTCCGCCACAGCAGGGTTTCCCAGACTCCTAGCGCCGCTTCCGAAGTTCTCAGGTCACTGTCGGCCTTTTAGCCCCTGGTGTCGTCCTTCATATCAACAAAGCTCTGCCCAAGATACTCCCGCAGGTGACGGCAGGTCTTCCACGTCGTGGGTGCACGTTAGCTGGCCAAATTGTATCCTTTGGTTGCCTATACGTCAGATGAGCTCTCGAGCTCACATCCACAGGGCTCAGAGTACTAGCAGCTAGTCCCTCTCCTTTTGCGCTTTCAAGCAAAGACGCATGTCGTCATGCAACCTTGCCAGGGGCGCAACGCCATTGGTCAACTTCGCCAAGCCCTCGCCGCTGCCCAATCACGTCCCGGCTGGCGCTGCTCCCACAATGCATCGGGCCGCCCAGGGGGGCGGCAAAGCTTTTTTCTCCTTGGGTCCGCTCCGCCATATTTATCCTGGAGTAGATGCCTGAATCCTTATCACAAACGGACAAAAATAGCAATTTCTCTCAAACGCGGTATCAGGCTTCCTCCTAAGTGTATAAAATCAACTCGCAATTTTCTCTAGTTATGTACAAATAGGGAGTCATGATTCTTATATGCGGGAAACTGGGAAATAAAGGACTGAACTTCGTCACACCATCTACACTATACACGACCATCATCACAGTAACCATCTACAGCACACACGACCATCATCACTGTAACCATCTACACCACACACCACCATCATCACTGTAACCATCTACACCACACATGACCATCATCACTGTAACCATCTACACCACACACGACCATCATCACTGTAACCATCTCACCACACACGACCATCATCACTGTTACCATCTACACCACACACCACCATCATCACTGTAACCATCTACACCACACATGACCATCATCACTGTAACCATCTACACCACACACCACCATCATCACAGTAACCATTTGCACCACACACCATCACAGTAACCATCTACACCACACACCATCATCATCACAGTAACCATCTACACCACACACCACCATCATCACAGTAACCATCTACACCACACACCCACCATCATCACAGTAACCTATCTACACCACACACCATCATCATAGTAACCATCTACACCACCATCATCATAGTAACCATCTACAACACCATCATCACTGTAAACATCTACACCACACACGACCATCATTACTGTAACCATCTACTCCACACACCACCATCATCACAGTAACTATCTACACCACACACCACCAACATCACAGTAACCATCTACACCACACACCATCATCACAGTAACCATCTACACCACACACCATCATCACAGTAACCATCTACACCACACACCACCATCATCACAGTAACTATCTACACCACACACCACCATCATCACAGTAACTATCTACACCACACACCACCATCATCACAGTAACTATCTACACCACACACCATCATCATAGTAACCATCTACACCACCATCATCATAGTAATCATCTACACCACCATCATCACAGTAACCATCTACACCACACACCACCATCATCACTGTAACCATCTACACCACACACCATCATCATAGTAACCATCTACACCACCATCATCATAGTAACCATCTACACCACCATCATCACTGTAACCATCTACACCACACACCACCATCATCACACTAACCATCTACATCACACACCCTCATCACAGTAACCATCTACACCACACACCATCATCACAGTAACCATCTATACCACACACCATCATCACAGTAACCATCTACACCACACACCACCGTCATCACAGTAACCATCTATACCACACACCATCATCACAGTAACCATCTACACCACACACCACCGTCATCACAGTAACCATCTACACCACACACCATCATCACAGTAACCATCTATACCACACACCATCATCACAGTAACCATCTACACCACACACCATCATCACAGTAACCATCTATACCACACACCATCATCACAGTAACCATCTACACCACACACCACCATCATCACAGTAACCATTTACACCACACACCACCATCAGCCAACCAGACACCACTCCAGGGCCTTAGCTACTGCAACTCGTGAACCCAGTGGACACTGTCCAAGAGTGGCGTTGCTTCCATGTTGAATCAACGTTGATGGATTTGCTCTTGAATATCAATGATTTGGTGTTGGGCTTAACGCCTATCAACCTGTGGAAGGTTATTAAGGCCGCCACAACTGCTAACTGACCAACCAGCGAGTGTACTCTAATGCCCACACTCAGTGCCATCCACCAGAGACGATCCTGTACCGCTCCCACCACATCCGCAAGATGGCACCAACACAAGATGGCAGGTGTGTGTAGTGTGACAGGTGTGGGGTGTGACAGATGTGGGTGTGACAGGTGTGTGGTGTGACAGGTGTCCCACCACAACACGGTAAAGCCAATCCCACTTTTCTAACATTTTCTTCCTTCACAAAATTGCCAGAAGTATTAAGGATAAACAGTAATTTCGTTTACTAATATATTCTACAAACAATGACGTTCCAGTGCATAAGAAAACTTTTCAGGAAAAAGACAAAACGCGACGATCGGCAGTCACCGTCGCCTCCATCGTCACCACCGTCGTCACCTCCATCGTCGCCACCACCGTCACTGTCCTCACTGTGGGAGGAGTGGGTAGACTTACACTGTCACAAGTGGCACCTCAAGTACCTGCCTGTCATCCTCCTGGTGACAGTGTTGCTGCTGGTCATACACACGCGGGTGATCTACAGGTTCGTCAAGCAGGTGCCCCAGCGAGGCTACTGCACCATGAGGGCCTTGTTCTCCCATGGCAGGACCACAAAGCAGGTCCCCCAGGGCAGGTGCAGGAGGCTGAGGGGCTGGTTGCCCTGTGGCAAGACCGAGCAGGTCCCCCAGGGCAGGTGTAGGAAGCTCAAGGCCTGGTTCCCCTGTGGCAGGATCGTCAAGGGACTGTTCTCGAGAGTAAAGACCTGTGTGTCCTGGGGGAAGTCCTCAGAGACCGTGGCCCGCAGGTCACTCTGGTCGAGGGTCAAGACCTGTTTGTCCTGGGGGAAGTCCTCAGAGACCGTGGCCCGCAGATCACTCTGGTCGAGTATGAAGACCTGTTTGTCCTGGGGGAAGTCCTCAGAGACCGTGGTCCGCAGATCACTCTGGTCGAGTATCAAGACCTGTTTGTCCTGGGGGAAGTCCTCAGAGACCGTGGCCTGCAGTTCACTCTGGTCGAGTATCAAGACCTGTATGTCCTGGGGGAAGTCCACAGAGACTGTGGCCCGCAGATCACTCTGGTCGAGTATCAAGACCTGTTTGTCCTGGGGGAAGTCCTCAGAGACTGTGGCCCGCAGGACACTGATGTCCACCTTGAAGACCTGTGTGTCCTGGGGAAGGAACACCAAGCAGG
>WNGS01163077.1:36784-49758 GCA_020271785.1 Procambarus virginalis | reverse complement strand
GTGGTGTCTGTGTATAGCTGAGATAGTCTTGGTAGTAAGGTTGATGTAAAGTCATTCCTGGTTACTGACTTTAATATAATAAACGATTACATGATATGGCTCCCAAGCTTGGCAGGCGTCCTGTGTGCTTTGTTTACCTTCTTCTCTAGTGGCGTCCAGCCGCCGCACATAGAAAACGGATGGTACCATTTTCTGTGAACATGACATCCCTCCTTTTCTTTAAAAAGAATGAATACAGGATGTCTACCATGCTTGTAGCACAAAGCAAAGTTATTGACACAAAGTAAGTTATTAACATATCAAGAGATATTGCATACATTTAACATTAATTAAACACACAAAGAATTTAAACAATCTTTACCACAAAGGATTTCAATGTTAAAAATACATATGCAATGTTAAACAAACATGAAAGAAACTGTAATACAAAGTTACAAAATATTGAATGAGAGATCTGCATTATTCAAACAATATTAAATTTAGTTCAGCATAACAAGTAAATACTTTGCATTACATAGGAACACAATTAATCATCATATCGTGTAGGGCGTTTAACATGACGTTTTGGACGAGAGTCCTTAAATACAAAATATCCCTCGATGAATTGTTTATCGAGTTATAACTCATTTTTTCTTTTTCTTTTGCACGACTTTGCACTTCATCATTTTCTACACTATTTGGAATCACTTTGAAATAAGCCATATTACGTGTTATACTATGATCTCTATTACTCGCTGTTACCATAGTTCCTTTTACACTAATCACTTTATATGGTTTTGTATCATACGGCATATCTAGCTTTCCCTCTTTTTTCTTTTTAACGAGAACAGTATCTCCAACCTTTATGAATTGTTCCTTTGCACGTTGATCATGAGCAATTTTCATTTTGCCCTTGGCTAGTGCATCCTTCTGAGCGAGACGTTTATCCGTTACCTTGGCTGGCATGACAGGTAGTGCGATTCTCATAGGACGTCCAAATAAAAGTTCGCCAGGCGACTTGCCCAGTGTTCCATGCGGTGTTGCACGGTAGTTCCTGAGAAAAGCATACATAGCTTGTTTCCAGGATCGTCCTTCGGCATGAGCACAGCGTACAGCTTTCATGAGAGGTTGCATGAATCTCTCTACTTCTCCATTTGCTTGTGGATGTAGTGGCATCACACGGCGGTGTTTGAATCCAATATGCTCAGCAAAGTTGACAAAGTCTTGTCCATTAAATGGCGGTCCATTGTCCGTCTTGACAACTTCAGGAATGCCAAAGTTTGAAAAGATCTTGTCGAGTTTCGGGATGACAGCCTTTGCAGATGTGGAAGTGATGATTTCTACTTCTGGATAACGTGAGTGATCATCAATGACTACCATCAAGTACTCTCCAGTTGGTAGCGGTCCACAGAAATCCATCGATACTTCCATCCATGGTGCAGCAGGTAGTGGTGAAGGTTGTAGAGGTGTTGGTCTTGAAGTATCCACTGCAGCTTGGCAAGGGACACAGGCATCATGCATGTCCTTAGCTTGACGATCAATGCCAGGAAACCACACCTTTTCTCGTAGCAGCTGTTTGGTCCTTACAAGACCTTGGTGTCCTTGATGTGCAAGCTTCAGAGCACGTTGCTGGAGAACAGCTGGAATGACGATACGAGTACCTCGCAGCACGGTGTCGCGTTGTTGCGTAACACTTATTCTGTCTGGATGCGTTCAAGTGCTTTGAATGCATCTTGGTCAACTCCTGAGGGTGGTGCTGGAATGCATCTTCTTAGATGCGTGGAAACTTTTTCTTAGTCAATGCATCCACTGTTGCTTGCAGAGTTGGGTCCTCTAGGGTTGCAGTACGTATTTCATCAAGAGTGAGAGCCTTAGGGACTGCATCACAGGTTACAGAGTGTACATATTCCTCGGCAACTTGCTGATGCTTGGTGATGGTGAAACTGTTGGCAGGATGTCGACTGATGTAATCAGCGGGATTGCCTGCACCTGGCTTGTATTTCACCGTAAAGTTGTATGGTTGCAGACGAAGAGCCCATCTCTCAATGCGAGCTGGTGGTTTGGACTTTGGATTATTGAAGATGGTCTCCAACGGTTTGTGGTCAGTGACTATCGTGGTAAAGGGTGCACCAAGCAGATACACATTGAAGTGTTCACAGCCCCATACAAGAGCAAGAGCTTCCTTCTCTGTCTGACTGTATCGTTGCTCAACATCTGTGAGAGAACGGCTGGCATAGGCAATTACTACTCTTGAATCTGGTTGACCAGGTTTGTGTTGGGCTAACACAGCACCTAAACCAACAGGACTAGCATCCACCGTTAACTCAGTGTCCATTGATGGATCAAAGTATGCAGCAGTCGCATTTTCTACTAGTGCATCTTTCACAGCATCAAATGCATTTTGCTCGACATCGCTCCAGTACCATGATGCATTTTTCTTCAGGAGCTCACGTAGAGGCTTCGTAATGGTAGCAAAATCTGGAATGAAGCGAGAACAGTAGTTTGCCATTCCCAGAAAACTATGTACTTCAGTGGATGTTGAAGGAGGTGCAGCATTCTTGATATCTGCAACTTTCTTAGGATCTGGAGATAGACCTTTGTCACTAAGTACATGTCCAAAGAATTCAATTTTATGTTGATTGAACTCACACTTTGCTCGGCTTAGCGTCAAATTCTTTTCTCGTAAGCGTTGCAATGTTGCACGAAGAGCTTTGTCGTGTTCAGCTTGGGTACGGCCATAAACAATGATGTCATCAGACATGTTGTCAGCATTAGGTATATCTTGCAATACCTGGCTGATGATGTGCTGGAATACTTCAGCAGCACTGTTAATACCAAAACTCAGGCGCTTGTACCTATACAGACCTCGATGTGTCGTAAACGTTGTGATGAATCGACTCTCATCATCAAGTTCAAGCTGATGATAGCCCTTGTTTAAATCTAACTTGCTGAATACAGTTGCACCATTCAAGCGGTAAATCATATCATCTACAGTGGGTGTAGGATGGCGTTCACGCATTATTGCCTTGTTGGGAACACGCATGTCTACACAAATGCGTATCTCATCTGGATTCTTCGGCTTTGGTGGAGTGACAATTGGGCTTACCCATGGTGTTGGGCCTGTTACCGGTTCAATGATATCTAGTTCTATCAGCCTATCCAGTTCGGCATCGACTTTCTTGCGAGTATGGAATGGTTGTCGGCGATGTGGTTGGGCAACTGGAATTACATCTGGGTTGATATGCAGATGTACCTTGCTATCAGTATAACAACCTATGGATTTAAACCGATCAGAAAATTCAGCAACAATAGCATCAACATTGTTTGCAGATTCCACTGCTACAGCATTAGAAAGCTGAAGTAGCCCCAATTTGGTTGAAGTCTTGTAACTGAGTAAAGACTCCTTTGCATTCCTAACAACATGGAATGTAGTAATGAGCATTGCATTCTTTGACTTAATCTCTGCAGTGAAAGTTCCAATCACTGGTAAGGCTACCTTTGAAGCATAGGCAGTGGCTTTGCCATTATAGTTTTCAAGCTTTGGGAATTGTTTTTTAAATTTTCATAGTGGCACTCAGCAATGGTGTCAATGTTTGATCCAGTGTCAATGAGAATTTTGAGACAAATGCCAGCAATGTATACTATAGTCTCTGGGTTGTTTGGAAGATCATTCCATTTTGTGATTGATTGTACTCCATAAATATAATCACATTCACTGTCATCTGAGACTGGTTGTAATGAAATGTTGTCTTGTATATTATTAACATTCTTGATTTGAGGTGCAATATTGTGTTTGCCACCTCGACTCCTATGACTTGATCCTCGTACATTGCTTTTATTTATTGATTGTGGTTTCTTTAGTGCGGAACGACACATAGCACCAAAATGATTTAGTTTTCTACACTCATAGCACTTCTTACCTTGTGCAGGACAAACATTATCTTGGTGTGGGTAGTCTCCTCCACAATTGTAACATTTATTATTGACAACCTCTGATGTGAGTCGTTGTGACTGCTTGAGTCTTGTTCCATGACTCCAGTTGTGATGTGGTTCTCGGCTCAATTTAATGTTAGGTTTGGCATGATATCTTCTATGATCATGGTGTACTCCCTGAACCTTACATACTTCTTGACTGTTAGTAACAGTGGCAGAACCGTTGTTGGCACTGCACTCCATGGCACGAGCATCACGTGCAGCATCTTCCATTCGACGAGCCATATCCAGTATCTTGTTAAGAGAACTTTCATCATCAACAAGTTCTAGAGCTCTTCGACGAAGACGTGTAGATGTGCATGTTTCAATTATTTGCTGTTTGATTTCTTTGTCAACATCAGCAAACTCACAGTGGGCTGCTAAACCCTGCAGACGTGTATGGTATTGATCAACAGTTTCATTAGAGAGTTGTTTTGCTCTCCTGAAATGCATAATTTCCATAGCAGTATTTTGCCTTGGTTTGAAATGCTCAGTTAATTTGGCCTTGGCAGTGTCATAATCTTTGGCACCACCAGTATCTTTCAGTGTATCAAAGATATCACAAACTCTATCACCTGCATAGTGAAGCAGAAAGGCACGCTTTCTTTCAGCACTTTTGATGTCAGAAACTATCAACAAATTTTCAAACCTTTTAAGCCATTTGACCCACCTCTGTGACAGGTTTGTCTGGTCACAGTCAGGATCAAATGCAGGAAACTGAGGTATATTTGCCATTTTTACTGAATAAATTTAAACTTATCACTTAAAATGTTCCTCAGAATATATAACACTTACTGCACTGTATATGTTATTTAAGAATTCACTGTAATTACTTTAATTTTGCAAAGCACACAAGCATTTTAATGCAAAAGTTCACAACAGTGCACAACACAGCAGCAACTGACTTCTTACCTAGCCCTTGTGTACATGTGTTGTTCCTACTCACAGCAACACAGCAGTTGTTAGCAGTTGGTACAGCAATTGGCAGCAGTTGGCAGCAGTTGGCAGCAGTAGGCAGCAGTAGGCAGCAGTAGGCAGCAGTTGGCAGCAGTAGGCAGCAGTTGGTACAGCGTGAAGAATTTTGTAGCACGGAGCGTCGTTTCGTAACCAAAACATCGGGTTTTGTACACTGCATCAAAGCGTCGTTTCGTACACAGCGTCGGCAGATTCCTCTCACAGCAACACTCAGCACAGCTTGGGTAGCACACAGCATTGGCCAGCACACAGCAACGGCCAGCACACAGCAACGATCAGCACACAGCAACAGTCAGCACACAGCATAGGGTTGCATACAGCATCGGGTATGGTGCTCACAGACAGCTTCTCCTTCTTCCTCTCGGCGAGACAGTATGCTCCTTCCTTGTGTTTTGTTGAACAAAATACCTGCATTCCCAGTTCATCCTCGTCGCCAATGTGGTGTCTGGTGTATAGCTGAGATAGTCTTAGTAGTAAGGTTGATGTAAAGTCATTCCTGGTTACTGACTTTAATAATAATAAACGATTACATGACTATGGCTCCCAAGCTTGGCAGGCGTCCTGTGCTTTGTTTACCTTCTCTCAGTCTAGTCTAGTGGCGTCCAGCCGCCGCACATAGAAAACGGATGGTACCATTTTCTGTGAACATGACACCCACCACAACAGCAGGAAGACCGCCGAGTGAGAGAGAGGGATTTGCCCGTCTTCGTGCCTAATGAGGCTAAGGGCTTCTTCGAGCATTTCGAAAGGGTCATTACATTGAAGAAGTGGCCGAGGGCAGAGTGGGCGGAGCTAGTTCAGGGAAGGCTCACTGGTGAAGCTCGTGAAGCTTACAATATGCTCGATCTCCAGGAATGTACCAACTACGATGCAGTAAAACGGGCCGTGCTCCATTCGTTCAAGCTGACGCCGGAGTGCTATAGAAAGAGGTTCAGAGAATGTACCCGATCGCCAGGAAAGTCGTATGCGGAGACGGCGAGGGACATGGAAAGGAAATTCTTGAAATGGCTGGAGTCAGAAGGAGCAAGATCGGCTGAAGACATCAAGGGGCTGATGGTCATGGAAAAATTCATGTCCGTGCTCTCTCCCGAGATTAGGGTGAGAGTAAAGGAGGCGGACATCAAGGACCTGAGAGCCGCGGCCGATCGAGCAGACATGCTAGAAGAAGCCTTCCATCCACGTCGAGAGGGACAGCACCGACCGCCCGCATTCTCCAGCTATGGGAGGAGTAATAGAAGGTCGGACGGTTGGAGGACAGGACCGAGTTATCCTAAGTCCTACCCCTCAGGTGGAGACAGCAGAGGACAGAAGAGTGCTGTGGAACCGCCGAAGAAGTCACCGAGGGAGAGCTCAAGAGATCTTGTTATCGTTACGGCCGGAGATGCTGAGCATGAGTCTTTGGAAGGCGCAAGAGAAGTCCGCGGAAGAAGAAGGATCCGCTGCTTCAACTGTGGGTTAATAGGACACATAGCGCGCGAATGCAGACGTCCTAAGCAGCGGGGTTACGTTGCTTTTGTATGGGTAGAGGACCAGTTAGCCGAAGGAGTGCGGGATGGACCCGTACTTAGGAAGGAAAAGGCTAACCCATTCGTGCGTGAGGGAACTGTAAGGGTGGGGGACGCAGACCCCATCCCGGTAATGATGCTGAGAGATACTGGGGCGGAATTTACCCTGGTGAGCAGAACCCTTTTCCCTGAGTGTCACGACAATACCTGTGTAGGTGAGGCAAGTGTGACCACTGTGGGAGGCCCAGTGCAGATGCCCCTACACCAGGTAACCCTGAGTTCGGATTATGGATGCCAAACCCTAGTAGTGGGGGTCTGTGCGACGATGCCCACGAGGGAGGCACAGGTCATTTTGGGAAATGACGCATGTGGAGGACGTGTCCTACCGAACCTCGTGAAGGACGAGGAGTGCTTGGAGCACTTCGAGAAGAAAGGCGAAGTGTTCGACGCCTGTGGGGACGAGAAAGGAATCGCCATGGAGGCGTTCCCTGTATGTGCCGTAGTTCCGAGGCAGTGCGACGGATGAGGAGGGAGTGGATCTGATGAGGCCGACGAGGAGACGTCCGCCGGCCTGGGAATTGATCACCTCGTTATGGAACCCGGAGAGCGAGTGGAGGGCGAAGGCAGCCCAGGTGAGGTACAGGTGACCCTCACCAGTTCTCACGGGGTGGATCGCACTCGTCTCGAGGAGATGCAGCAGGCAGAATCCCCCAAGTTGATTTGTAAGGTCAAAGGAGGACGTGTTGATCCCGAAAAAGCTACTCACTTTAACAGGCAAGAAGGCATATTAGTAAGACAGTGTAAACCTGTAAGGATGGAGGTCGGAAAAGCCTCTCCAGGTACGAGAGGCCAAGTAGCGTTGCCAGCCAAGTGCAGAGCGGCAGTGTTGGGTCCGTCACACGCTGTTGACTCTGCGGGACGCCTAAGGGTGACCACGATGCGACGTTCGACGTCGAGAGAAGTGGCTGGGCAACTGCAACATCTTCTCTCTTGGGTGAGGAGACCCGGGGAAAATCAGGCTGAAAGTGTAAATATATTCCGGTCTGAATGTGTCAGACGAACAGCGACGAATTGGGGAGTGATGCAGATTCGGTCGTCGCCCTACCGATCGCAGTCGAAGGGGGCGATCGGAAGAGTCCACTCCACCTCGGAGACAGCTCTGAAAATGTTCTGCGTAGAGCAGGAAGACGAGTGGGAAGAGACAGCGGACCCTGTTTTGTTGGCCATTCGCAAAGCAGTGGCAGAACCGTTAAACTTCTCACAGTTCCAGCTGGTGAACGGACGTGAGGTGTGGAGCCCTCGGTCCGCAATAGGTAAGCAGTGGACGCCCAGGATGACCTTGAAGACGGTCAACAGACACATGAGGAGTGTCACACATTGGCGGCTGCAATACTGGCTGGAAGTCAAGCTTTTCAGTGGCAAGGACGACGTAGTCGCAGATGCGTTGTCCCGCATGCACTAACCAGACATGACTCTTATTTTAAGGGGAGGGGTATGTGACGGTGTTCCCCCCCTTCTAATTCTCCCACGCCTGCTGTAAGAGTCATGTCCACTATTCCCGAGCGTTCTCTACATTGCAGGCATCAATTGAACATATGTGGGAGAGAGTAGTATTCTCGAAGAGCCGAGAAATTTGTGAAAGAAGAACATTTTGGCCTGTGGGATAGGCCCTTTAGGGAGCCAAAATGGCGCTGGCGAGTCTGTTCTCCCGCCAAAACTGTGTGACGTCAGTGTCGCCAGATTGGTCACCGTCAGCGACGTGGCACTGGGAGCCAATGAAAACCGACTTTGGAAAATGTGACGTCACATAGGCTGGGGGGTCCAGCCGTAGCGGCGCCTTGGCGCGATCAGTCTCACACGACTCGGACGTGCGACCGGTCATCCTGTCAGAGTGACGGATTTACCGAACTCCGGTGGATGTAAGCGTCTCCAGTTGTTAGCGCGCACTCTGTGAGGTCTTCCTGCAACCCGATGTGGCTCAGATAAGGAATTGACAGAATATTGAGCAACAAGTGCTCCGGAACAGGTGCGTTGCAAGAAGTGGGCCAGGCATCGTCGCGTGTGACGTCCTTGGCAGTTCACCAGTATAAGAGACAGCTTAGTGGCCTGGCCAATCCACCGTGAGTGAATCGAGTTGACCACCTTGTCAACTTGGTTGAACGTGTGATCGACGATCCTGTCAAGTTTGACAGTAACCCCACCTTCGTGGAACCCTACGAGTCAACAGTTGGATGCAAGCACGTCGAGAAGTCTTCCCAAATACCTAGCGATATATCTAGACGACGAGGGAATTGACAGTGAAGTGAGCTTCAAGTGCTCTGAAGTCGGGTGCTGTGCGTGTGGAGCTTAAGCAGTATCGTCTGGGACGGCTGATAACTTCACAGTGACTTCGTAGTGGTGAGAGGCAGTTCCTCTGGGAGTACAGTGACAAGGACTATTTGGGAAACGTGCGACGACCGCCGAGACGTAGGCTGGCTGCCGTAGTTGGGAGGAAAGTTGACGGCCAGGAGACCGACTTCAACCCTGCGACGTACTGTAGAGGAAGGAGCACGGACCTGCAGTGTACAGAAAGCGGCGAGACGCGAAAATCCTAAGGCGTTGGCTTGTGTTTCTGGAGGGTGTACGAGGCGAGAGCCTGGACCAGGAGCTACAACCCAACTGTCATCCTAGGATAGGTGAAGTAGGTGTTTACAGTTACCCTCCCATTTCCCCTTTAGTTAGCTATATATTTTCTTGTCAGGATATTTTATATGTCGTGAGCAAGTCTCACCTGAGTCTAAGTCACAGAGAGCACAGTGTGTGGTGAGGCTACCCAGAGCGCTCACAGTATCAGTTTACATATATATCTCTGTGGGTGTGTGCAAGCACCAGGATTCATTAAGGAATTTACTGTGACTATTATTAATTTCCTGTGATTATTATTATTATATATATTGGTAGTAAACCAGATATTGGTGTTAGGCTATGAGCCTAGAATTTATTGATATAAATGCCTGTGTATTGATCTCCATGATTTATATATATATATATGCCTGTGATTCGATCAATGATTTATCTATGTACATGCCTGTGTACTGAATAGTATCATATACGTGAAGTGATTGCCAGTGATAAATCTTTAAGAGAAAGTATAGATTTAAAGATAAGTTCAGTGATCAAGCGAGTGCACTCACAGTAAATATTATTAGGAATAGAGTAATCTTTTGGTACGGTGAAAAGTCACTGTGAGTGCAGTGTGAATAAGATATTGATCGTGAGGCCAGTGAAATCATAAGTATGCCATGTGAATGTTAAATACAGTGTTTTGCGAAAAGTTAAATAAACGGGGATCGTGATAGAATTAGAAAACAAGTACTAGTCTTTTCTCACGGTCGCGAGGGCCCCGGTCAGCTGATATCTGACAGGTGACGCAGGGGCTGCCGGATGTTGCCATATCGGTGCGCTCCAGATTATTCTGCTACGGATTGAGCAGTTGTCATACATTGTTCCTGATACATTGATGCATATATATTTATCGTTGTCTTTTAAGTAAAATACCAAAACTCTTTGGTGTTTGATATCATCCCCTCCATTTATCTTGTGACCGTGTAAGGAAGTAAAACAGAGTGACTTGCCTGAGACCACACTATTTGAAATTGCTCTTACCACAATTACCACAATTACACCTCACCACTGCAGTGTTACTGGACACCTAAAAACACCAGTTGGCGACCTTGAAGGCTGTGTAAGAGTTCTGTGTCGGGGCGGGCCACAGATTGAGGGAACGATCTGTGCCTCCACTCATCTTGCAATTAAGGCCGGTTGTGAGATCGACTGGGGTACTCTCCGGGGCGTGCAGTGGAGCCTAGAGGATCGAGGGAAGACCCGTAGAACGACGGTGAGTAAGGGTTATTGTCGGAGCAACCACCTGGAGAGGAGATCCAGTCTACCGTTGCTTTAACCCTTCACTAACAAGAACCGTGACACCCCGACATATATATATATATATATATATATATAATATATATATATATTATAATTATATATATATTATATATATATATATATATATATATCTATATATACATATATATATATATTATATATATATATATAATATTATATATAATATATATATATATTATATGTGTGTGTGTGTGTGTGTGTGTGTGTGTGTGTACATACAAAGAATGGGGGTGGTAGGAGAAGAAATATTAGTGTTCAGTGAGAAAACCACAAGGTGTCCTCTGAATACGTTTTATTTTCTTCTCCGAGGCTATGGTCCCCACATTGGCACCAGAGGTGGTACCCTCACAAACTTTTTATATATATATATAAATATATATATATATCTATATATATATATATATATATATATATATATATATATATATATATATATATATATTATAATAATATATATTACAATTCCCTTGGTTTTTCATAGATGATCACATCATTATAAGAAGCAGTTGGGGTCTTGGATAAGCTATTAAATCATAACTGTGACCTGCTTGTGTTCGGAGAGACACAAACACAACCAATTATAGGTGTGGTAGCTGCGTCCATTACAGTCCAACAAATAACTGAGTCCATTACAGTCCAAAATTAACTGAGTCCATTACATTGAATTCCATCGTAGTTGTCCTCTGTATGCAGGCGAACAAATAAAATTATTATAAAATTGCGATTAAAGTTTTAATTAAGATACGTTAAGTGTAAGATATGTATAAGATTGGATTAAAGAATAACCTCTTAATGTGTAAAAACAGCTTTAATCTTAATGCTGAAGATTAAAACCTTAATCTCGACATTAATGCGAAAGGAAGACTGCAAAAAAAGAAAACCTGCCCCGTAGGAAATTAAATCATGCCTGTGACATGCTTGTGTCCTGACGGCACGAACTCCATAAAATATAAGGATGATAAGAAATATAAGAAATCTAATGTCTAATACAGCGGTTTCCATCGTATGTTGGTCTCCGAATGCTGGGTACGTTTATCAGCCTCGTGAATTTGCTGATTGCAGATCAGCTGTAACAGCAGCAGTCAGAGCATCGTCACCTGTTGAGTAAAAGTTTGACTCTGGGGATATCAAAGAAATAATTATTTCTGGTGGGTGATAATGGGTCCATTGCGTCTGTCCAGGGAGATTTTCGGAGCAGCAATTTATAAAGTTAGTAACTGAGTCCATTGCAATGGTCTCCATCGTCTGATGTCGTTGTTGTTGAGACTTCCTGCTACACCGGCAGACAAAAGTCTGGTATAGCCAGCAGCCAGGGACAATCCAGCGGCCAGGGGCAATCCAGCAGCCAGTGAGGCTGCATAAAATTTCCTGGCTGCACCGGCTGACAAAAGGCTTGTAATCCATTAGTCAGGGAGGTTGCATAAAAATTCCGGGCTAAGCCGGCAGACAATAGTTCTTGTAATCCATGTCAAGGAAGGCTGCATAAAAAATCTGGGCTAAACCGGTAGACAATAGGTCTGGCAATCCGTAGTTCCGGGAGGCTGCATAAAAATCCGGGCTAATCCGTCAGACAATGTGTCTGGTAATCCAGCATTCAGGGAGGTAGCATAACATTCCGGGCTAAACCGGGAGACAATAGGTCTGGCCAGCCTTCAGTCAGGGAGGCTTCATAAAAAACCGGCAGGCATTTAGGTTTGGGAATCCAGCATTCAGAAAGGCTGCATAAAAATTTTGGGCTAAACTGGCAGACAATAGATCTGGCAATCCAGCGTTCAGGAGGCCGCATAAAATTCCAGCTAGTCCGGCAGACAATAGGTCTGGTAATCCAGCGTTCAGGGAGGCAGCATAAAATTTCCGGCTAAACCGGCAGACATAGGTCCGGCACTCCAGCAGCGAGGAGGCTGCATAAAAAATACGGCTAAACGGCAGACAATAGGTCTGGCACTCCAGCAGCGAGGGAGGCTGCAAAACAATTCCGGGCTAAACCGGCAGACAATAGGTCTAGCTAGGGCTGCTACACGGCCGCGAGGGGAACATCGCTGGGCACACGCCGACACTGGGAGGATACTGGCTGAACATTTGGAACATATGATACCACTTTACCTTAGAGAAAGTTGAGTAGGGTAGGCCGCCCCTAGCGGGTCAGTCTGGGAGGTTGAAGTGCCCGTGAAGTTAAACACAGCAAGGGGGGTCAAGGACCGAGGTAGCTTCAGGAAGTCCTAATAACACAGCAAAAGCAGACTATAAGAACAGTACAGACTATTGGTCCACGTGTCGGTTGCTTGAGGATTTTTTAGCTTGCGAATCGTTGAGTCCTAAGAACACAGCAAAACAGACTTTATCTCCACTACAGACGAATGTTCCATGTGTCGTTGCGTGAAGAACGTCTTCTTTTTTAACTTCCGAAGTGGAGCATGTCGGGAGCAGGAGAGAGCACATGACCTCTCCTCGCCCCTTATATAGGCCCCCGTTGCGCTGCGCACACTGAGCCCGCGGAGCCGCTGGGCAAATGTCTTTCCCCTCCTCAGAAAAACCTCCGCTTTCCTGTGTAATGCAGTGGTCATATATTTAACTTTCCTGCTGGAGCATATAGATTAA
>WNGS01163077.1:7094-35784 GCA_020271785.1 Procambarus virginalis | reverse complement strand
CCCAGGACACACAGGTCTTGACCCTCGACCAGAGTGACCTGCAGGCCACGGTCTCTGTGGACTTCCCCCAGGACACACAGGTCTTGACCCTCGACCAGAGTAACCTGCGGGCCACGGTCTCTGAGGACTTCCCCCAGGACAAACAGGTCTTGACCCTCGACCAGAGTGACCTGCGGGCCACGGTCTCTGAGGACTTCCCCCAGGACACACAGGTCTTTACTCTCGAGAACAGTCCCTTGACGATCCTGCCACAGGGGAACCAGGCCTTGAGCTTCCTACACCTGCCCTGGGGGACCTGCTCGGTCTTGCAACAGGGCAACCAGCCCCTCAGCCTCCTGCACCTGCCCTGGGGGACCTGCTTGGTGGTCCTGCCACGGGAGAACAAGGCCCTCATGATGCAGTAGCCTCGCTGGGGCACCTGCTTCACGAACCTGTAGATCACCCGCGTGTGTATGACCAGCAGCAACACTGTCACCAGGAGGATGACAGGCAGGTACTTGAGGTGCCACTTGTGACACTTTATGGCTACCCACTCCTCCCACAGTGAGGACAGTGACGGTGGTGGCGACGGTGGAGGTGACGACGGTGGTGACGATGGAGGCGACGGTGACTGCCGATCGTCGCGTTTTGTCTTTTTCCCGAAAAGTTTTCTTATGCACTGGAACGTCATTGTTTGTAGAATATATTAGTAAACGAAATTACTGTTTATCCTTAATACTTCTGGCAATTTTGTGAAGGAAGAAAATGTTAGAAAAGTGGGATTGGCTTTACCGTGGTGTGGTGGGACACCAGAGCGCAACTCCATAGTCTCCTGAGACTGATGGATGCCTACTACTACTACTATGGTGGGACACCTGTCACACCACACACCTGTCACACCCCACATCTGTCACACCCCACACCTGTCACACTACACACCTGCCATCTTGTGTTGGTGTCATCTTACTGATGTGGTAGGAGTGGTACAGGAGCGTCTCTGGTGGATGGCACTGAGTGTGGGCATTTAAAGTACACTCGCTGGTTGGTCAGTTGGCAGTTGTGGCGGCCTCAATAACCTTCCACAGGTTGATAGGCGTTAAGCCCAACACCAAATCATTGATATTCAAGAGCAACGCCATCAACGTTGATTCAACATGGAAGCAACGCCACTCTTGGACAGTGTCCTCTGGGTTCACGAGTTGCAGTAGCTAAGGCCCTGGAGTGGTGTCTGGTTGGCTGATGGTGGTGTGTGGTGTAAATGGTTACTGTGATGATGGTGGTGTGTGGTGTAGATGGTTACTGTGATGATGGTGTGTGGTATAGATGGTTACTGTGATGATGGTGTGTGGTGTAGATGGTTACTGTGATGATGGTGTGTGGTATAGATGGTTACTGTGATGATGGTGTGTGGTGTAGATGGTTACTGTGATGATGGTGTGTGGCGTAGATGGTTACTGTGATGGTGGTAGTGTGTGGTGAAGATGGTTACTGTGATGATGGTGGTGTGTGGTGTAGATGGTTACTGTGATGATGGTGGTGTGTGGTGTAGATGGTTACTGTGATGATGGTGGTGTGTGGTGTAGATGGTTACTGTGATGATGGTGGTGTGCTGTGTAGATGGTTACTGTGATGATGGTGTGTGGCGTAGATGGTTACTGTGATGATGGTGTGTGGCATAGATGGTTACTGTGATGATGGTGGTGTGTGGTGTAGATGGTTACTGTGATGATGGTGGTGTGTGGTGTAGATGGTTACTGTGATGATGGTGGTGTGCTGTGTAGATGGTTACTGTGATGATGGTGGTGTGTGGTGTAGATGGTTACTGTGATGATGGTGGTGTGTGGCGTAGATGGTTACTGTGATGATGGTGTGTGGCGTAGATGGTTACTGTGATGATGGTGTGTGGCGTAGATGGTTACTGTGATGGTGGTGTGTGGCGTAGATGGTTACTGTGATGGTGGTAGTGTGTGGTGAAGATGGTTACTGTGATGATGATGGTGTGTGGTGTAGATGGTTACTGTGATGGTGGTGTTGTGTGGTGTAGATGGTTACTGTGATGATGGTGGTGTGTGCTGTAGATGGTTACTGTGATGATGGTGTGTGGCGTAGATGGTTACTATGATGATGGTGTGTGGCATAGATGGTTACAGTGATGATGGTGGTGTGTGGTGTAGATGGTTACTGTGATGATGGTGGTGTGTGGTGTAGATGGTTACTGTGATGATGGTGGTGTGTGGTGTAGATGGTTACTGTGATGGTGGTGTGTGGTGTAGATGGTTACAGTGATGATGGTGGTGTGTGGTGTAGATGGTTACTGTGATGGTGTGTGATGTAGATGGTTACTGTGATGGTGGTGGTGGTGTGTGGTGTAGATGGTTACTGTGATGATGGTGGTGTGTGGTGTAGATGGTTACTGTGATGATGGTGGTGTGTGGTGTAGATGGTTACAGTGATGATGGTGGTGTGTGGTGTAGATGGTTACTGTGATGATGGTGTGTGGCGTTTATGGTTACAGTGATGATGGTGGTGTGTGGTGTAGATGGTTACTGTGATGATGGTGTGTGGTGTAGATGGTTACTGTGATGATGGTGGTGTGTGGTGTAGATGGTTACTGTGATGATGGTGTGTGGCGTAGATGGTTACTGTGATGATGGTGGTGTGTGGCGTAGATGGTTACTGTGATGATGGTGGTGTGTGGTGTAGATGGTCACTGTGATGATAGTGGTGTGTGGTGTAGATGGTTACTGTGATGATAGTGTGTGGCGTAGATGGTTACTGTGATGATGGTGGTGTGTGGCGTAGATGGTTTCTGTGATGATGGTGGTGTGTGGTGTAGATGGTTACTGTGATGATAGTGTGTGGCGCAGATGGTTACTGTGATGATGGTGTGTGGCGTAGATGGTTACTGTGATGATGGTGGTGTGTGGCGTAGATGGTTACTGTGATGATGGTGGTGTGTGGTGTAGATGGTTACTGTGATGATGGTGTGTGGCGTAGATGGTTACTGTGATGATGGTGGTGTGTGGCGTAGATGGTTACTGTGATGATGGTGGTGTGTGGTGTAGATGGTTACTGTGATGATGGTGTGTGGTGTAGATGGTTACTGTGATGATGGTGGTGTGTGGTGTAGATGGTTACTGTGATGATGGTGTGTGGTGTAGATGGTTACTGTGATGATGGTAGTTTGTGGTGTAGATGGTTACTGTGATGATGGTGGTGTGTGGTTTAGATGGTTACTGTGATGATGGTGTGTGGCGTAGATGGTTACTGTGATGATGGTGGTGTGTGGTGTAGATGGTTACTGTGATGATGGTGGTGTGTGGTGTAGATGGTTACTGTGATGATGGTGGTGTGTGGTGTAGATGGTTACTGTGATGATGGTGGTGTGTGGTGTAGATGGTTACTGTGATGATGGTGGTGTGTGGTGTAGATGGTTACTGTGATGATGGTGGTGTTTGGTGTAGATGGTTACTGTGATGATGGTGGTGTTTGGTGTTGATGGTTACTGTGATGATTGACGTGTGTGGTGTAGATGGTTACAGTGATGATGGTCGTGTGTGCTGTAGATGGTTACTGTGATGATGGTCGTGTATAGTGTAGATGGTGTGACGAAGTTCAGTCCTTTATTCCCCAGTTTTCCGCAACGGAGCGAACCCAAGGAGAAAAAAGCTTTGCCGCCCCCCTGGGCGGCCCGATGCATTGTGGGAGCAGCGCCATCCTGGACGTGATTGGGCAGCGGCGAGGGCTTGGCGAAGTTGGCCAATGGCGTTGCGCCCTTGGCAAGGTTGCATGACGACATGCGTCTTTGCTTGAAAGCGCAAAAGGAGAGGGACTAGCTGCTAGTACTCTGAGCCCGGTGGATGTGAGCTCGGGAGCTCACCTGACGTATAGGCAGCCAGAGGGTACAATTTGGCCAGCTAACGTGCACCGACGACGTGGAAGACCTGCCGTCACCTGCGGGAGTATCTTGGGCAGAGCTTTGTTGATATGAAGGACGACACCAGGGGCTAAGAGGCCGGCAGTGACCTGAGAACTTCGGAAGCGACGCTAGGAGTCTGGGAAACCCTACTGTGGCGGAATCTACGATCAGCAGAATTCTGATGATAAGGTAGATAACTTTGCTCTCTCATTCCCCCCCTTTTGTTGGATAAGGTAAACCGTAGAGGAGGTGTTGACTTTGATTTATGTGTGAAGTGACATCAGAGCTCATTACAATAATATACTGAATAAGGAGTATCAGTGATTATATTTTGGGTGACGGTGAAGTCACCCAAAGATGAAGTGAAGATCTGGTAAGTTGCCAGATTTATTAATTGCCGGAGAGCTGCCATTTAACGATTTTTGTGGAAGATTTTGCCAATGTCCAGTGTAGATTACCAGTGAGTAAATCCATCGATTTTTAGTGTGTTTACTTACTCCTCTCCATTTTGTTATTGTGTTATGTTGGGAGAGTTACTGTGCACCACACCAGTATAGTGAAGGTACTAGACTGGGGAATTTAAACTCACCACTGCGTTGAAGTATTACTTGGCCGTGGAGCAGAGCGAGCCTAGTTGGCGACCTTGAAGAGACCTTTATTCTGGACAGCTTGATCTGGACAGGATAGTGTTATGACTACACATACACCAGTATGATCATACTATGGCTGGTGTATGATGCGTTCAAACTGTATAATGATATCCTGGCTGATTAGCCTAGTATCACAAATATTATTTATCTATTTAATCTTCTTTCGACAGTATACATTGTGTATTGCCAATGTATGTCTAATATACCTATGCATAATATATTCCAGTACTGAGGGTATTTGTCATGTATTTGTGAATATATTGGAAGTGTAGTGAATAGCAGAAGCCTAATGTCATGTAACTTAGAAAACACCATTATATGCTTATAGTATGGAATGCTACGTATTGCTGTATAGGACATGATCTGGGTATAAGGATGCAGAATGTATACATTTAGGTATCTGATGTATTACTAGCATGTATATTGTGAAATATCCATTTCATTATTGTTCATTGCATTGCCCTCTTGTCATGTCAGTAAATTATATTCTGGTTCTTTGAGATGTTGTTACAGGGAGTGGGGTGGATGACTGACTCACTCGTCTGACTAGTGTCTGTCGGTCCCTAGGATGCTGGCCATACCATACCCACCGCCGCAGGTTTTTGCTCCCACTCACCAGGGTGCCACTGATTGCCCTGGCAGCCTTTCAGTCAAACCACGGGTGAAATCTCTGTTAGCGATTCCAGCCTTGTCCCACGGAAGAGTGAAGGAAGACCCAGTATTAAAATCAAGCCGTCGCTTCATGCGGCTGCAGCACTTCATTTGAGCCTTCCCGCCGAAACAGAGGGGTCACAGGTCACTTATCCACACCTGTGTCACTCTACTCATAAAGTGTATGGTTTGGGTTTGTAACTCAGCAATGCAGTTCAGTGGTTAAACTCTGGATCGCCAGGCACTGGTACGTCACCACAATTACAGTGTTGATTCAGTATTACCAGACCAGGACACATTTCCATAAATATTAGTGTTACTCATATGTTACCAGTCATTGGCTATTTTCAATATAGTAATGATAATGGTGTGGTGCAATAATATCACTTGTATTACAAGTGATATTATTGCAGAGATGGACAGAAAGATGGAGGGCACACATAAACACATCAGTAAAATAATAGGAAGTTTACTATGTGAGAACTACATTAATCATATCTGGATAACACATGAGAAAATATATGAAATAGATGATCTGGAGAACGTTGGCAGCTCTCCTCTCGCCGCCTCTGGCAACTTGGACAGCTGGGCAGANCGCTGGCGAACCCTAGATTCAACACTACCGAACCTAGCATGTGTCTTAGGCTACCTAGCTAGCTAGCCTAAGATTTACGGTAGCAAAATACTAGGTGCCTGGGTGGGCGGTCAGTATTATCATCCTCTGGAGAGAATCCCCAACGGGCGATCCATTGTCTAATGCGCATCATTAAGGCATTATAGTCATGTACATGGCTGGTTGGGTGTCCATCGCCGGATGGGTTGTCGTGTGTTCGTCATGTCTGACGCAGGGCACCCCTGGGGTGATGGAGGCAGAGTGGCTGTAATAACAGCCGGGGAGGACGTGCAGCCACTCGGGCAGCCTGTAGGAGGGGCGCCTCCAGCCAGACCTCTCACCCCACGATGGGCTGTACATCTCTCCTGATGAAGGGTCGCTGGGCGGAGTCCACGTGGATTGCTGGACTGTCCTCTGTACTGCCTCTGGACTGTCTTCTGGCTGTCTTCTGGTCTGTCTTCTGGTCTGTCTTCTGGTCTGTCTTCTGGTCTGTCCCTCCGTCAGCACCTGCTGCAGTCTGCGCCGGCGGGAGGCAGTGTACCGCCGCACCAGCAGGAAGCAGATTTTCATCAGTAGCACCACCATTACCAGCAGGCAGATCCAGTGCTGACCCGCCCAGGTCAGCAGGCCCTGTGGGACCTGCTTGCTGCTCCTTCCCCAGGACACACAGGTCTTCAAGGTGATCCACAGTGTCCTGCGGGCCACAGTCTCTGTGGACTTTCCCCAGGACACACAGGTCTTGACCCTCGACCAAAGTGACCTGCGGGCCACAGTCTCTGTGGACTTCCCCCAGGACACACAGGTCTTGACCCTCGACCAGAGTGACCTGCGGGCCACGGTCTCTGTGGACTTCCCCCAGGACACACAGGTCTTGACCCTCGACCAGAGTGACCTGCAGGCCACGGTCTCTGTGGACTTTCCCCAGGACACACAGGTCTTGACCCGCGACAGAGTAACCTGCGGGCCACGGTCTCTGAGGACTTCCCCCAGGACAAACAGGTCTTGACCCTCGACCAGAGTGACCTGCGGGCCACGGTCTCTGAGGACTTCCCCAGGACACACAGGTCTTTACTCTCGAGAACAGTCCCTTGACGATCCTGCCACAGGGGAACCAGGCCTTGAGCTTCCTACACCTGCCCTGGGGGACCTGCTCGGTCTTGCAAAAGGGCAACCAGCCCCTCAGCCTCCTGCACCTGCCCTGGGGGACCTGCTTGGTGGTCCTGCCACGGGAGAACAAGGCCCTCATGATGCAGTAGCCTCGCTGGGGCACCTGCTTGACGAACCTGTAGATCACCCGCGTGTGTATGACCAGCAGCAACACTGTCACCAGGAGGATGACAGGCAGGTACTTGAGGTGCCACTTGTGACACTTTATGGCTACCCACTCCTCCCACAGTGAGGACAGTGACGGTGGTGGCGACGGTGGAGGTGACGACGGTGGTGACGATGGAGGCGACGGTGACTGCCGATCGTCGCGTTTTGTCTTTTTCCCGAAAAGTTTTCTTATGCACTGGAACGTCATTGTTTGTAGAATATATTAGTAAACGAAATTACTGTTTATCCTTAAATTTCTGGCAATTTTGTGAAGGAAGAAAATGTTAGAAAAGTGGGATTGGCTTTACCGTGGTGTGGTGGGACACCAGAGCGCAACTCCATAGTCTCCTGAGACTGATGGATGCCTACTACTACTATGGTGGGACACCTGTCACACCACACACCTGTCACACCCCACATCTGTCACACCCCACACCTGTCACACCACACCTGCCATCTTGTGTTGGTGTCATCTTACTGATGTAGTAGGAGTGGTACAGGAGCGTCTCTGGTGGATGGCACTGAGTGTGGGCATTAAAGTACACTCGCTGGTTGGTCAGTTGGCAGTTGTGGCGGCCTCAATAACCTTCCACAGGTTGATAGGCGTTAAGCCCAACACCAAATCATTGATATTCAAGAGCAACGCCATCAACGTTGATTCAACATGGAAGCAACGCCACTCTTGGACAGTGTCCTCTGGGTTCACGAGTTGCAGTAGCTAAGGCTGGAGTGGTGTCTGGTTGGCTGATGGTGGTGTGTGGTGTAAATGGTTACTGTGATGACGGTGGTGTGTGGTGTAGATGGTTACTCTGATGATGGTGTGTGGTATAGATGGTACTGTGATGATGGTGTGTGGTGTAGATGGTTACTGTGATGGTGGTGGTGTGTGGTGTAGATGGTTACTGTGATGATGGTGGGTGTGGTGTAGATGGTTACTGTGATGATGGTGTGTGGCGTTGATGGTTACTGTGATGATGGTGGGTGTGGTGTAGATGGTTACTGTGATGATGGTGGTGTGGTGTGTAGATGGTTACTGTGATGATGGCGGTGTGTGGCGTAGATGGTTACTGTGATGATGGTGGTGTGTGGCGTAGATGGTTACTGTGATGATGGTGTGTGGTGTAGATGGTTACTATGATGATGATGGTGTGTGGCGTAGATGGTTACTGTGATGATGGTGTGTGGCATAGATGGTTACTGTGATGATGGTGGTGTGTGGTGTAGATGGACTGTGATGATGGTGTGTGGCATAGATGGTTACTGTGATGATGTGGGTGTGGTGTAGATGGTTACTGTGATGATGGTGGTGTGTGGTGTAGATGGTACTGTGATGATGGTTGTGTGCGTAGATGGTTACTGTGATGATGGTGTGTGGCTAGATGGTTACTGTGATGATGGTGGTGTGTGGTGTAGATGGTTACTGTGATGATGGTGTGTGTGTGGGGTAGATGGTTACTGTGATGATGGTGTGTGGTGTAGATGGTTACTGTGATGATGGTGGTGTGTGGTGTAGATGGTTACTGATGATGGGGTGTGTGGTGTAGATGGTTACTGTGATGATGGTGGTGTGTGGCGTAGATGGTTACTGTGATGATGGTGGTGTGTGGTGTAGATGGTTACTGTGATGATGGTGGTGTGTGGTGTAGATGGTACTGTGATGATGGGTGTGTGGTGTAGATGGTTACTGTGATGATGGTGGTGTGTGTGTAGATGGTTACTGTGATGATGGTGGTGTGTGGTGTAGATGGTTACTGTGATGATGGTGGGTGTGGTGTAGATGGTTACTGTGATGATGGTGGGTGGGTGTAGATGGTTACTGTGATGATGGTGGTGTGTGGTGTAGATGGTTACTGTGATGATGGTGGTGTGTGGTGTAGATGGTTACAGTGATGATGGTGGTGTTGTGTAGATGGTTACTGTGATGATGGTGTGTGGTGTAGATGGTTACAGTGATGGTGGTGTGTGGCGTAGATGGTTACAGTGATGATGGTGGTGTGTGGGTAGATGGTTACTGTGATGATGGTGTGTGGTGTAGATGGTTACTGTGATGATGGTGGTGGTGGCGTAGATGGTTACTGTGATGATGGTGGTGTGTGGTGTAGATGGTACTGTGATGATGGTGGTGTGGTGTAGATGGTTACTGTGATGATGGTGGTGTGTGGCGTAGATGGTTACTGTGATGATGGTGGTGTGTGGTGTAGATGGTCACTGTGATGATGGTGGTGTGTGGTGTAGATGGTTACTGTGATGATAGTGTGTGGCGTAGATGGTTACTGTGATGATGGTGGTGTGTGGGTAGATGGTTACTGTGATGATGGTGTGTGTGGCGTAGATGGTTACTGTGATGATGGTGGTGTGTGGCGTAGATGGTTACTGTGATGATGGTGGTGTGTGGCGTAGATGGTTACTGTGATGATGGTGGTGTGTGGTGTAGATGGTTACTGTGATGATGGTGTGTGGCGTAGATGGTTACTGTGATGATGGTGGTGTGTGGCGTAGATGGTTACTGTGATGATGGTGGTGTACCTTGATACCTTGAGGATACCTTGAGGTGCTTCGGGGCTTATCGTCCCGCGGCCCGGTCATCGACCAGGCCTCCTGGTTGCTGGACTGATCAACCAGGCTGTTGGACGCGGCTGCTCGCAGCCTGACGTATGAGTCACAGCTGGTTGATCAGGTATCCTTTGGAGGTGCTTATCCAGTTCTCTCTTGAACACTGTGAGGGGTTTGCCAGTTATGTCCCTTATGTGTAGTGGAAGCGTGTTGAACAGTCTCGGGCCTCTGATGTTGATAGAGTTCTCTCTCAGAGTACCAGTTGCACCTCTGCTTTTCAACGGGGGTATTCTGCACATCCTGCCATGTCTTCTGGTCTCATGTGATGTTATTTCTGTGTGCAGGTTTGGGACCAGCCCCTCTAATATTTTCCACGTGTAAATTATTATGTATCTCTCCCGCCTGCGCTCAAGGGAATACAGATTTAGGCTCTTTAGTCGGTCCCAATAGTTTAGATGTTTTACCGAGTGGATTCTAGCAGTAAAGGATCTCTGCACGCTCTCCAGGTCAGCAATTTCACCAGCAGTGAAAGGGGCTGTCATTGTGCAGCAGTACTCCACTCTAGAGAGCACAAGCGTTTTGAAAAGTGTCATCATCGGTATAGCATCTCTAGTGTGAAAAGTTCTTGTTATCCAACCTGTCATTTTTCTTGCAGTTGTGACGGCTACTTTATTGTGTTCTTTAAAGGTAAGGTCTTCCGACATGAGTACACCCAGATCCTTTACATTGCCTTTTCGTTCTATGTTATGATTTGCCTGAGTTTTGTACGTGGTTTCAGTTTTTATATTTTCATTTTTCCATAGCGCATGAGCTGGAACTTGTCTTCGTTAAAACCATATTATTTTCTGTAGCCCATAGAAAGACCTGATCTACATCTGACTGGAGGTTCGCCGTGTCCTCTATGTTGCCTACTCTCATGAAGATCCTAGTGTCATCTGCAAAGGATGATACAGTGCTATAGGTTGTGTTCTTGTCTATGTCCGATATAAGGATGAGAAAAAGTACTGGAGCAAGCACAGTACCCTGGGGGACTGAGCTCTTAACGGTTGACGGGTTGGATTTATTTTGTTGACTATTACACATTGGGTTCTGTTGGTCAGGAAATTGTAGATCCATCTGCCTACTTTTCCGGTAATTCCTTTTGAGCGCATTTTATGGGCAATAACACCATGGTCACATTTATCAAAAGCTTTTGCGAAATCTGTGTAAATTACATCAGCGTTTTGTTGTCTTCCATAGCATCTATGCCATATAGTGGTCCAGCAACTGCGACAGGCAAGAGCGCCCTGTTCTGAAACCATGTTGTCCGGGGTTATGGAGATGCTGTGATTCCATGTATTTTGTGATCTTACTTCTTAGCACTCTCTCAAAAATTTTATGATGTGCGATGTTAGTGCTATCGGTCTGTAATTTTTTGCCTCTGCCTTATTTCCTCCTTTATGAAGTGGTGCTATCTCTGCTGTTTTTAGTATATCAGGAATAACGCCAGTATCTAGGCTTTGTCTCCACAGAATGTGAAGGGCCTGCGATAGGTTTTTTACAGTTCTTGATGAATATGGAGTTCCAAGAATCCGGGCCTGGTGCGGAGTGCATAGGCACTGTTTATGGCTTCTTCAATCCAGTGGGGATAGGGGGATAGGGGACGTCTGATATATGATTTGATGTTGGTATCATATCCATGAAAAATTCATTTGGGTTATCGATCTTTAGTGCGTTTAATGGCTCGCTGAAGACAGAGTCGTATTGCTTCCTCAGTAGCTCGCTCATTTCTTTGTTGTCATCAGTGAAAGTTCCATCTTCCTTTCGCAGGGGCCCGATACTAGATGTGGTTTTTTATCTTGATTTTGCATAGGATGTGTGGTGTAGATGGTTACTGTGATGATGGTGTGTGGCGTAGATGGTTACTGTTATGGTGGTGGTGTGTGGCGTAGATGGTTACTGTGATGGTGGTGGTGTGTGGTGTAGATGGTTACTGTGATGATGGTGTGTGGTGTAGATGGTTACTGTGATGGTGGTGGTGTGTGGAGTAGATGGTTACTGTGATGGTGGTGTGTGGTGTAGATGGTTACTGTGATGATGGTGTGTGGTGTAGATGGTTACTGTGATGATGGTGTGTGGTGTAGATGGTTACTGTGATGATGGTGGTGTGTGGTGTAGATGGTTACTGTGATGATGGTGTGTGGTGTAGATGGTTACTGTGATGATGGTAGTGTGTGGTGTAGATGGTTACTGTGATGATGGTGGTGTGTGGTGTAGATGGTTACTGTGATGATGGTGGTGTGTGGTGTAGACGGTTACTGTGATGATGGTGGTGTGTGGTGTAGATGGTTACTGTGATGATGGTGGTGTGTGGTGTAGATGGTTACTGTGATGATGGTGGTGTTTGGTGTAGATGGTTACTGTGATGATTGTCGTGTGTGGTGTAGATGGTTACAGTGATGATGGTCGTGTGTGCTGTAGATGGTTACAGTGATGATGGTGGTGTGTGGTGTACATGGTTACTGTGATGATGGTCGTGTATAGTGTAGATGGTGTGACGAAGTTCAGTCCTTTATTCCCCAGTTTCCCGCATATAAGAGTCATGACTCCCTATTTGTACATAACTAGAGGACATTGCGAGTTGATTTTATACACTTAGGAGGAAGCCTGATACCGCGTTTGAGAGAAATTGCTATTTTTGTCCGTTTGTGATAAGGATTCAGCCATCTACTTCAGGATAAACATGGCGGAGCGAACCCAAGGAGAAAAAAGCTTTGCCGCCCCCCTGGGCGGCCCGATGCATTGTGGGAGCAGCGCCATCCGGGACGTGATTGGGCAGCGGCGAGGGCTTGGCGAAGTTGGCCAATGGCGTTGCGCCCTTGGCAAGGTTGCATGACGACATGCGTCTTTGCTTGAAAGCGCAAAAGGAGAGGGACTAGCTGCTAGTACTCTGAGCCCGGTGGATGTGAGCTCGAGAGCCCACCTGACGTATAGGCAGCCAGAGGGTACAATTTGGCCAGCTAACGTGCACCGACGACGTGGAAGACCTGCCGTCACCTGCGGGAGTATCTTGGGCAGAGCTTTGTTGATATGAAGGACGACACCAGGGGCTAAGAGGCCGGCAGTGACCTGAGAACTTCGGAAGCGACGCTAGGAGTCTGGGAAACCCTGCTGTGGCGGAATCTACGATCAGCAGAATTCTGATGATAAGGTAGATAATTTTGCTCTCTCATTCCCCCCCTTGTGTTGGATAAGGTAAACCGTAGAGGAGGTGTTGACTTTGATTTATGTGTGAAGTGACATCAGAACTCATTACAATAATATACTGAATAAGGAGTATCAGTGATTATATTTTGGGTGACGGTGAAGTCACCCAAAGATGAAGTGAAGATCTGGTAAGTTGCCAGATTTATTAATTGCCGGAGAGCTGCCATTTAACGATTTTTGTGGAAGATTTTGCCAATGTCCAGTGCAGATTACCAGGGAGTAAATCCATCGATTTTTAGTGTGTTTACTTACTCCTCTCCATTTTGTTATTGTGTTATGTTGGGAGAGTTACTGTGCACCACACCAGTATAGTGAAGGTACTAGACTGGGGAATTTAAACTCACCACTGCGTTGAAGTATTACTTGGCCGTGGAGCAGAGCGAGCCTAGTTGGCGACCTTGAAGAGACCTTTATTCTGGACAGCTTGATCTGGACAGGATAGTGTTATGACTACACATACACCAGTATGAGCATACTATGGCTGGTGTATGATGCGTTCAAACTGTATAATGATATCCTGGCTGATTAGCCTAGTATCACAAATATTATTATATCTATTTAATCTTCTTTCGACAGTATACATTGTGTATTGCCAATGTATGTCTAACATACCTATGCATAATATATTCCAGTATTGAGGGTATTTGTCATGTATTTGTGAATATATTGGAAGTGTAGTGAATAGCAGAAGCCTAATGTCATGTAACTTAGAAAACACCATTATATGCTTATAGTATGGAATGCTACGTATTGCTGTATAGGACATGATCTGGGTATAAGGATGCAGAATGTATACATTTAGGTATCTGATGTATTACTAGCATGTATATTGTGAAATATCCATTTCATTATTGTTCATTGCATTGCCCTCTTGTCATGTCAGTAAATTATATTCTGGTTCTTTGAGATGTTGTTACAGGGAGTGGGGTGGATGGTGGATGACTGACTCACTCGTCTGACTAGTGTCTGTCGGTCCCTAGGATGCTGACCATACCATACCCACCGCCGCAGGTTTTTGCTCCCACTCACCAGGGTGCCACTGATTGCCCTGGCAGCCTTTCAGTCAAACCACGGGTGAAATCTCTGTTAGCGATTCCAGCCTTGTCCCACGGAAGAGTGAAGGAAGACCCAGTATTAAAATCAAGCCGTCGCTTCATGCGGCTGCAGCACTTCATTTGAGCCTTCCCGCCGAAACAGAGGGGTCACAGGCCACTTATCCACACCTGTGTCACTCTACTCATCAAGTGTATGGTTTGGGTTTGTAACTCAGCAATGGTGTTCAGTGGTTAAACTCTGGATCGCCAGGCACTGGTACGTCACCACAATTACAGTGTTGATTCAGTATTACCAGACCAGGACACATTTCCATAAATATTAGTGTTACTCATATGTTACCAGTCATTGGCTATTTTCAATATAGTAATGATAATGGTGTGGTGCAATAATATCACTTGTATTACAAGTGATATTATTGCAGAGATGGACAGAAAGATGGAGGGCACACATAAACACATCAGTAAAATAATATGAAGTTTACTATGTGAAAACTACATTAATCATATCTGGCCTAGTCATCAAGGGGCAATGGGAGGGAAATAATTATCTACGTTAATCACTCCTGCCCACGACGCCTGTCCTCCGATAGTAGAAGGTACACGATTCCCCTGGTCACTCCTCAGCGTTCCAGTTGTGTGTCACAGGTTCTCAGGTGTCGTGAAGAAATCGCGTCTTTGCCGTATCTAATCCCGTGGGTTCAGGTTTTTCCAAGCTGGTCCAACCAGTGGTCACTGAGTATGTCACTGTACACACTCGCTCCTTCAACAAGACGTTTTCTCTTGGATCCGGATGCAGTGTCTTCCTTCCACAACTTCAGTAGATTTGACCCAGTCACTGGAAAAGTGTACGTCGTACCAGGGCGGACTCGCGGGCGCCAGAATTGTCGTCCCAGATTCGCCGCTCACCTTCCGTCGACTAAATAGCTTCAAGGTTTGGCACCTCCTTCCCCACTAATCTTTGCTTCTTTGTACTCCCCAGGAGCACACTGTTTTCTGCGACATTGGTAGACTGCGATGGCTGCTCAAATTCACTGAGCAAGACTCCCAAAACCTCCAATCTCGGGAGCTCGAGGACGCACTTCCACTCACATCAAAGGTCTGCCAAGCTGCTGCAGCGCCTCTGCTAGCGTTGGGCCAGGTCTCCCGGTGACTTCACGGCGGGCTGTGATTGGTCAGTCACATCACGTGACCTTGGCCAGCCAATCACCGGCCAGCTGGCACCGTCACCTCAAGGCGCCAAAATGATAGAGAAGTCGCCATTTTGTATGTACAAGGGGCATAGCCCTCCTTACCTGCAAAACTTATAAATGAGAATTTCTCCATAAATAAGTAATTTATTCAGTAGCCTCTTATATCAAATGACTCTTGCATCTCAGGGAACCTGCAAGGTTAGTGGATATGACTCTTAACGCTGGCACTGGGAAGAAATTCCATCTCCCAGGATGAACAGGACCAGCAAAAGCTACTTGACTCTGTTATTGTGTCGTCTCAATTTATTCCTGTGGAACGTGAAGGTGAAAAGTGTATTGAAATAGCTCATGCTCTCATAAAAGACGAATTGAGTGTCACTCTAAATAAAATAGACATTATTGCTGCCTACAGAGTAGGCAAAAAGAATCCATCAGGTCCAAACCAGCGAAAAATTCGCCTCAAACTAGCTTCCCAGTCCACAAAATCCTATCTTGTCCGGACAGCTGCATCCCAACGAAAGGGAATCTACATCAACGAGTGCTTGACTAGAAAAAGACGGCAACTCCTCCACCGCCTGCGTCAAATTCGTAAACAAAACCCAGCAGCGATTCATCAGTGCATCGTTAGAGATGGCGTGATTAAAGTGAGAAAGACTTCAGAAGGTAAAATGTTTACAATTGCTAACGAGGATAATCTCAACACTTTCTTCTCCCAATGTGGTTTGTCCCACCTTAGTATCACTCTCATTGAATCAACATAATTAACCCCCCTTGTCACCTAGTGCGGGCTAGGTATCCAAAGTCTCTTTGTTACACCTTTTTTAAAGTAAATTTTAATTTAATTTATATTAGTCAGTTATTGGACTTAATTAATTGAGTGCATTAATATTTTCTCTAGTTCTTATTGATTATAGGATCATAACTAAACTATTTATGGTTAATAATCATTAGATTAAACTTACCTATGTTAATTTAATTATTCAACTATTTTTCTTTGCTTTCATTTATTATCTAGGTTGCCTAGCCTCGCCATACTCCCTTACTTCATTGTACCCCTGGCTTTGCCTATGTCTCAAAATGCAAATTATTACTTACAGTGTACCTGAGAGTACTTGTAAGCAATCTACCTCATTTTTCTTTTCTTTTTTTTTTGTTTCTGTTCGTTTTTTATATCAAAATTTTGTTTTGTAATTGCCATTCTTGCCTTGTTTTCCTACAACCAGCCTTCTTATGCAAACAAGTATAGACCCAGAACTAAACCTCTTATTCACTATCTATGACAATCATCACTTTAATTATCAAAATTGCAAATATTTTGCAGCTCATGAAGTAAACAATGTATTAACATATAATCACAGTATCTCTGTACTTAACTTGAATGTAAGATCACTTAGCAAACACTTCGATGATGTTAGTGCCTTGATTGAAACTATTGACAACAAATTCTCTTTTATTATACTTACTGAGACGTGGTTAAAAGAGGATATTACTCATCTCTTTAACATGCCAAACTACTCGGCAATTCACAAATGTCGACCAATTCAGAGAGGTTATGGTTCTGCTCTTTACTACCACCAAGAACTAACATGCTTAAAAGTAATTAGAACTAGAGACTACTGTGGGGAATATATCTTCGCCAGTTTCAGAGTCAAGGGTGCTGAGTCTGTCCTGACTGTGGGAGCAGTCTATAAAATTCCTAACACTGATGTGTCCGAATTCAACTCTAATCTTAGAAAGCTTATACTAGATAACAGACTGAACAAAATCCATCTAATTATCGCAGGGGACTTTAATATTGACCTCTGCGAGTCTGAAAACCCTACTGCTGCCAGCTTCCTCAACTGTATGAATTCTTGCTTCCTCATACCCTTAATCACTAAACCTACTAGAATACTAATCATTAGTACTGTAGTAGTACTGCCTCAGCTCTTAATCACATCTGAACCAACATAACCTCTCAGCTTACTTCAGGGATAATCGTCGATAGCACTACAGACCATTACCCCACATTTCTCCTAGCTAACATTAACAATCCACCTCTAGAGACAAGAGAGATAAGCTTTAGGCTGCACAATGAAACTGCCATAGGCAATTTTATAGCTGCTGCTGCTAATGTCAAATGGGAGTCCGAATTAGGTAACATAGAGGACATCAACCTAGCAGTGCAATCTTTTCTACAAAAAGCTCTCAGCCTTTATAACACCCACTGTCCTATGCTAACAAAACAAGTCACAACTAAAAGGCTCAACAATCCTTGGCTTACAAAGGGGATACTTAAATCCATTAATAAAAAACATGACCTTGAGAAGAAGTATAGGTTAGGAATCGTCTCCAAAAAAATTTCAAAGAATTACTCATCATTTCTATCTAAAATAATTAGGAGAGCCAAAATTAAATACTACGAAGATAAATTTACCCACACAAAGGGCAACATTAAGAAAACATGGAGTACAATTTCACAAATATTGGGATCAAAGAAAATTTTAAATAACAAACCAATACTCCTGTCAAATAATAATGGTCTGCTTTCAGCCTCTGACACTGCTTTTGAGTTCAATAGATTCTTCTCTTCCATTGGGTCATCCCTTGCAAATGATATTCCATCTTCCAGTACTAATATTCAGGACTATCTTACAGGTAACTATCCACAGTCTCTGTACCTAATGCCTACTAATGCCACTGATGTTACTGACATAATCCTTTCCCTTAAAACCAAGTCTAGTGGCGTTGAGGAGATACCATCTCTTATTTACAAAAAAGTCTCCAGATTATTAGCTCCTGCCATTGCATTGCTCTTCAACAAGTCACTTGAACTCCAAACCTTTCCAGATATTCTAAAAAAGTCAGAGTAACCCCTGTCCACAAATATGGTGATCCCACTGATGTTAACAACTTCAGACCTATATCAATTCTGCCAAACTTGTCTAAAATATTTGAAAAACTTATCTACAAGCAGCTTTACTCTTATCCAGCCAAACACAATATACTTAGCTCTTGTCAATATGGCTTCAGATCCCAAAAAAGCACTAACGATGAACTTATTTTTATGATTAACTGGCTACATGTAGCTCTTGATAAAAATGAGTTCCCTATTGGGTTATTTGAGGACCTGCGTAAGGCTTTTGACACTCTCAACCACCAAAACCTTCTTCTTATATTACAACATTATGGAGTCAGAGATCACTCTCTGCAATACCTTAAGTCTTACCTTACTGAGAGGCTCCAATATGTTTCTGTGAATAATTCAATTTCTCCCAGCTTACCCATGAACATTGGTGTTCCCCAGGGCAGCATACTTGGCCCTCTCCTCTTCCTCATCTACATTAATGACCTCCCAAATGCCTCCCAACATCTCAAACCAGTTATATTTGCTGACGACACGACCTTCATTTACTCCAGTCCTGACCCCCCTTGCTCTAAATGTCACAGTGAATACTAAGCTAAATAAAGTCCATCACTGGCTCACTGCCAACAAACTCACCCTCAATATTGACAAAACTTTCTATATTTTGTTTGGCAATAAATCCTCAAATCAAATAAATCTCAGGATTAACAATACCCAAATTTGTAACAAAGTAAATGGCAAATTCCTTTGCGTTCTCATTGACCACAAGCTGAATTTCCAGAGACACATTCTAAATATATCAAAAAAAGTTTCAAAAACTGTTGGCATTCTTTCTAAGATCAGATATTATATACCTCGCCCTGCCCTGATGACACTCTATTACTCTCTCATCTATCCTTATCTCAATTATGGTATTTGTGCTTGGGCTTCTACTACCCAAAATCATTTACGTCCTCTAATTTCCCAACACAAAGCTGCTATTAGGACAATCTCTAACTCTGGCCCTAGACATCACTCGGTACCCTTACTCAAATCTCTGAATATGCTAGATATTAAGTCACTGCACATCCTCTCATGTGTATTTTATATATATAAAACGTTGAACTGTAATGCCAATCCTGACCTTAAAAGCTTCCTAGAAGGTTGTAACAGATCCCATGAGCACCACACCAGAAACAAATACCTATTTGATGTTCCAAAAGTACGACTTAGTCAAACTAGAAATGCTTTACAAATCAAGGTACCTCAAATGTGGAATGACCTTCCCAATTATGTTAAAGACTGTACCTCTACCAACCAGTTTAAGATAAAAACTAAGTATCACCTAATTAACTCAATGTAACCCACCTCACCCCTAAATGTCAACCCATATTTACGATTTTTAACAATGCTGTTTGTTGACCAAATTGTATTTTTGCTTTGTTTCTGCCATGTTTCCCCCCCCCCCAGGAGGCCTGGTCGACGACCGGGCCGCGGGGACGCTGAGCCCCGGAAGCACCTCAAGGTAACCCCCCCTCCGCCCCCCCACTTTTTTATTTTTTTTACATCACAATTTATACTTTAATCTAAGTTAGTATTAAGTTTTAGTCTTAGTGTTTTTCCTGCCCGAAACGCTTTGTGTAATAGTGGCTTTAGGCATTGTATGTACTAGCTCTATCTATAAATCCATCAACTTTTGTATTTCATCTGGTATCTATGTACTTTACCTGAATAAAAATTTGTATTTGTATTTGTAAATAGGAGAGGGCACCGTAACAATGTATACCACAGAGGCAGGGTTTTGATACTTATGTTGATACATGATGCTTTTCTTTATTTCATGTATACTTATGTATAACGGCTGGCTGGTAACGTCTTGAAATCCTCCCATAACCGCCCCCCCCCTCCCCTCTACCCCACTTGTGTACTGTCTCCAGCCAGTGTTACCATGTTTTGCTAATATGAATTCCCTGTTGCCTTATTTGTATATCATGATATATTATATTATGTATTGATTTATTGATATTATTCTTATGTAAGGTTGTGTATTATAACCCTTGTTTAGTTATTGTATGAATTAGAAGGCATTGATTGAGAAATGTCTGTATATGAGCTGGTGATATTTAAATGAGGAGAGTCAGCTGACTTGTAGATGTGGAAACAGGCTCCTGAGCGATCACAGCTTTTTGATCTTCCCTGTCGGGCGGATGTGTTTCGCCCCGGGTCTGGTTTAGTGGCCTTATTTGTGTTAATTGACTGCTAGGATATTAAGATTATGCAGTAGTGTTTATACATGGATCATTTCTACCGATGTACATCATTTATGCCAGGTGGTAGATGCTTTTATATGTATTATTGAGGTGGGTACCTGAGGATCTTAAGTGATACTATTGTGCTGTGTATGATATTGATTCCTCAACCTCACTTGTTAATGATTGTGACACCGCCATCCTGTATTGGTATTATCAGCATAATATTCGCTAGGTCACACCTGGATCGAGTATGGTGTCAGCTAGTGCCGAATGTATGCAGTTTTGATGATCATGCAAAGCTTTAAGGTGCTAGATAATGTGATAGAATGTGAATTGAAGAGACTTGTAGTTTTCTTATTATTTTATGGTGACCTATGTTATATGCCCGAGTAAACTGGAATATTTTTTGCAAGCCGTTGTATACCCTAGACTTATATTGATTTTTTTTACCAGGCTATGGTGTCCAGCGATGCTGTGGAGCACTAGGTCATTATATATATATATATATATATATATATATATATATATATATATATATATATATATATATATATATATATATATATGCGAACAAGCCTGAATAGTCCCCAGGACTATATGTGAATTAAAAACTCACACCCCAGAAGTGACTCGAACCCATACTCCCAGGAGCAACGCAACTGGTATGTACAGGGACGCCTTAAACCACTTGACATCACGACCGGACATAAGGAAGTGATAGCCTCAGCTATATGAACCACTTCCCCGCCGGCACTTGGATGGTTATCTTGGGCATAGCATTTTATCAAATCACCTCATTTTTTGGGGGCAACACGTGAGGAACACAATGCGAACAAGCCTGAATGGTCCCCAGGACTATATGCATTGATAAAATGCTATGCCCAAGATAACCATCCAAGTGCCGGCGGGGAAGTGGTTCATATAGCTCAAGCTATCACTTCCTTATGTCCGGTCGTGATGGTCAAGTGGTTTAGGCGTCCCTGTACATACCAGTTGCGTTGCTCCTGGGGGAGTATGGGTTCGAGTCACTTCTGGGGTGTGAGTTTTCATTCATATATATATATATATATATATATATATATATATATATATATATATATATATATATATATATGTATATATGTATATATATATGTATATATATATATATATATATATATATATATATATATATATATATATATGTATATATACATATATGTATATATATATATATATATATATCTATATATATATATATATATATATATATATATATATATATATATATAGTAGGCATCCTTCAGTCTCGGGAGACTATGGAGTTGCGCTCTGGTTGTCAATCCTGGTGCAGCGTCTGGTGTGACTGATGAGGCCAATCCGAGAGTGGCAGTCCATCCCACACCAAGCACAAACGAAGTCCGATTCTGGTCTGTCTTCCTGGCTACCGGCTTTCCTTCTCTGTCTCTTTGCCTCCGATTTCTTGGCAAGTGACTCCTCGAACTTGGAGAGACCTCTTTGAACAGACTGCCTCCAGGCTGAATGGTCTGCTGCCAGTGTCTCCCATATGGCAAGATCGACGTCCATGGCTTTCAGGTCCCTCTTGCATACGTCTTTGTACCGTAGCTGGGGCTTGCCTATTGGACGCTTTCCCTGCATCAGCTCTCCGTACAGGAGATCCTTGGGGAACCTTCCGTCGCCCATTCGCACAACGTGCCCACATATTAGAATACAAACCTGGATACGCGTATGGAAATGTCAAGACACACAAGCCTGGAAACCCACTTCGGCCAATCATCAGCCAGATACCCACACCTACGTACAGACTGGCGAACGACTCAACGGCTTGCTGACTCCTTATGTCCCTTGCGCCTTCAGCCTGAAGTCTCCAAAGGAATTTGTTGACTTACTGCAGGGAAAACGGGCCACAGGGATAAGAGCCTCGTTGGACGTAGAATCACTGTTTACCAACGTAGCTGTGGATGAAACAATCGGGATGATAGCGGACAGAGTGTATCATGATCCAGCCTGTACTCCTCTTGACATATCAAAAAACATTCTAAGGAAACTACTCCAAGCTTGTACTAAAGAGGCACCCTTCTTGAGCCTGGATAGGCACATGTATAAGGAAGTAGATTGTTTCGAACCCAAATTCCACGCCCGAGCACGAAGCCATGAAGTCCACGCCATCTGTGAGTCCGCTCCCGAAAACCCCACACCATGGACAATGCCATCTAGAGATGACGGGAGATACCTGCCATAAGTGCTGGATGCCTGTCCTAGTCGGCTCGTGACATAGCCGCTGCTGACCTCTGGTGAGGTGGCGTTTAGACAGTGAACGCCATCTATGGAGCGAAGAGGTGGACGTTTGTGTCTAAGCTAGTAAGTGAAGTTTCCTAGTGGCCTTATGTAGTGTCCCAGTATTGATGACGTGTCTACTTTCAGGGTAAACCTAAGATGGTTGGGAGGTACGTTGAATCAATCTACCCAAGGCAGCCAAGGTCTCTTCACCAGTCTGCTTTGTAGAAGCTGTGGGCCACCCCCGGGTGAACTCTGCTGAGTGTGTGATTGCCTGCCTGAGGAGTGGCAGTAACGGGATTCGCCGTATCCGGGGCTGGCCGGTGGAAGAGACCACCCACTGAGGTGCCGACTGAGGAGGGTGACCAGCGAGTCACACGAGGCTCCTGCCTAGGGCTCGCAACCCTATTATTAGTCGTGGAGTGGCCTGACGGCGAAACTGACTAGTAGGCTGGACTGTGGTTGTAGGCCATAACGAGGCACCCAGTGGGATTGTGATTTGGCTGGCCTGTGGCCAGGGTGGATTCATCGTGCATTCTGGGCCACGGAGGAAGAGACCAGGAAAGGCTACCCAGAGTGAGCGTCGCCGAGTGTCCAGTGTCTTCGGAGGAAGACGAAGCTGTATATAATTGTGTAGTAATAATTTCCGTGGGTGACTTTTTACATATGGTGGTGGGAATATATATATATATATATATATATATATATATATATATATATATATATATATATATATATATATATATATATATATAAGGAATATACATATAACTTAGAACACTAGCGTCTTCACTGTACCTTCCCCGTTGTTTTAACTTGCGTTACGGAACACACCTCTTGAAAGCCTCTACTAACTTGGGGCTGGATACCCAAACAACTATTACCATCGGAAAAGAACCCGGTTGCGTCCCAGTAGGGTCGTAACATAGATGGGATCGCCATGGGTTCTCCCCTAGGTGTCCTGTTTGCGAACTGCTTCATGGGTACCATCGAACAAAAGGTCTTAGTTGATATGAACTTCAAACCAGCCATATACTGCAGGTATGTTGACGACATTTTTACACAGGTTCCTGATGTCAGACATCTGCAGAAGCTGAAGGAGGCATTTGAGCAGAATTCTGTGTTCCATTTCACTTACGAGATGGAGAAGGATGGGAAACTACCCTTTCTAGATGTAACAGTCATGGAATTGAGCGGAGGTTTCCACACTGCAGTCCACACTAAGGAAAAAACTTAGGAATGTGCCTCAATGCCAACAGTGACTGCCCAGACAGGTACAAGATTAGTGTTGCTAACGCTTATGTCGACCGTGCTCTCAGCCACAGCTCAGGATGGAAGCAAGTCGATGAAGAACTCTGTAGGGTAAGGCATGTCCTAGTCAACAACGGCTTCTCCAATGGTTTCGTTGAAGACATCATGAAGAAGGAAAGTGAAACGCCATGCAACCTCTGAAGAGACAACTAACACAACACCTGTACCCCCTATTAGACTATTTTACAGGAACTTCTTTTCCACAGCCCATAAAATGGAGGAAAGGGTCCTGAAATATATTGTTAATAGAAACGTTATTCTTACAGACAAAAATCAGAAGATACAATTGACGATTTACTATAAAACTAAGAAAACTGCCAACCTACTCATGAGAAACTCTCCAGACCCAAAGCTGAACGCATTGAAAGAGACCAGTGTCGTCTATGCCTTCAAATGCCCACTTGGGGACTGTAAGCCTCAAAGAACTCAGTATATAGGCAAGGCAACAACATCTCTTTCCAGGCGATTAACGATGCTTAAGCAACAGGGCTCCATTAAGGAACATATAATCTCTTCCCACAACCAGACCATCACCAGAGAAGTCTTAACAAAAAACACGGAAATCATCGATAGATACAGCGATAGCAGGCGGCTTGATATCTGCGAGGCACTACACATTACGAAGTCAACAGCAGCAATAAACAGCCAATTAATACTCAACTATATTCTACCCACTTCAAGACTCCACACCAATATAGAAGCATCAAGAAATATGGGCCAATAGGCCCTCTGCAGTTACTTCCATTCTTCCCCTTTATCTTTACCCAAAATATTACCCCATATTTCGTGTTCTATCCTGTGTTGAAAGTTTGTTTTCACCTCATCCAAAACTGTTGTAACATATCACCTCACCCAAATGCAGGTATATAAAATGAAAAGCCGTTTGAATTATAGCATAGTAAGAAATCTGTATAGTGTTTGCAGGTTATAGTTGTGTGTGTGTGTAAGCTAAAGTCTTTGAAAATGTAATAAGTTATTACGAAACGCATTCAAGTGTCGCGTCAGACTAGAAATAAAAATGAATTTTGGAGAAGTGATTTTTCAATTACCATCGACAGTGAAAAGAAACATCAGAAATATTGAGAAAATTCGTGTTAGAAATATTACTCTTACTTTCTCGGTCATATTCAATAATATATGTCTAAAGGAAAGACTGCTACCAAAATATACTAATATAAATATATATATTTATATATATATATATATATATATATATATATATATATATATATATATATATATATATATATATATGTCGTACCTAGTAGTCAGAACGCACTTCTCAGCCTACTATGCAAGGCCCGATTTGCCTAATAAGCCAAGTTTTCATGAATTAATTGTTTTTCGACTACCTAACCTAACCTAACTTTTTCGGATACCTAACCTAACCTAACCTATAAAGATAGGTTAGGTTAGGTAGGGTTGGTTAGGTTCGGTCATATAACTACGTTAATTTTAACTCCAATAAAAAAAAATTGACCTCATACATAATGAAATGGGAAGCTTTATCATTTCATAAGAAAAAGATTAGAGAAAATATATTAATTCATGAAAACTTGGCATATTATGCAAATCGGGCCTTGCATAGTAGGCCGAGTACGACGTTCTGGCTACTAGGTACAACATTATATATATATATATATATATATATATATATATATATATATATATATATATATATATATATATATATATATAATATTGTTGGGGTATGTCGTGGTGAGTAATAGTAACAGTACTTAATCCTGTCAACGGTCACCAATGTCAGGGTGTCTCTCTCTCTAGTCACCACCAAGTAGTATTAGCGATAACCGTCACTTACTGTAGCCCTGCAGGTCTTCACTCAATCCTCGCGGCGCCACTGTTCGCCCGGAAAGTCTCCCAGTCAATCTCCAGCCAGCCTTATAGCCAGATGACGAGTGAGAACACGAATTATTCTCTTCCAATCATGTGCCTGCCCCGACAAGGGCCCTACTGCTAACTGAAAGGTCGCCAACTGGTGTTTCCCGTGTACAGTAACACATCAGTGGTCTTTTGGAATTGTGGTAGAAGTGCCAGAGAGCTCACTCATTAAATCTGGTAACAGGCAGGTATATGTTTCTATCACTCTCACTCTTTCAATGAATTCTATAGCAACAAGAAATGGAGGGATAATACAAACGCGAAGGTAGTTTTGTATTTTTACTTAAAAACTTCAAGGTATTATATCTATATCATCAACGGCAAAGCAACAAGTACATGGCAGTAAGTCACTCCCTCTTCAAAAAACTGGAACTCATCAAGAGAGCAACACTCCCCCTCCTGTCATTCTCAGCCGCCATGCCCCCGCGCTGTAAAATCTCTCTGCACTTGTTTCCTGGCGTTAAGCGCCTGTTTCTTTAAATTCACAGTAATCACAATACTTGCAATCGACACAATAAATTGCTATAACGGCGATAAACGATAATAATCACTGCACCGGCCTTAAGCTCAATAAATCATTTCTATAGCAATAAACACAGTATCTCACAGTAATGGCCTTAAACACCACATATCACAGTAATGGTAATAAATGCAATAAATCACTGTACCGGCCTTAAACATCCTGAGTCACTTCAATGACCATAACACATTAAATCACTGTACACATGAATATGTTATTCAATACTCCAGCATATATATATAGATCATTTCATCAATTTCAATAATAATATAATACTGGGCACACAGCCTAACACTAATAACTTTTATATATTACTATTTAATATATATATTGTTGCGGTGGTCGTGGTTTGGTGGTGTTACCGCTGACAGACCACCCAACCCACAACTCGATAGAGTGCTTATATTCCACTAGGAGATCACACCAGGCACTTCAGGCTCTAGGAGAGGGGTTCAACGTCACACGTTTAGGGGATGCGGCTCCAGCACTCAGCCATGTTGTCATGTGCACACACCCACTCGAGCCGCTGTGACTCCCCACTCTCTCCTTATGGCATATGACCTCCTCAATCCCCTTTGTCTTACTAGACTTCCATCTTACCCTGTCCACAGCAGTGGTTCCTGTTTCTTGCTCTCTCTCTCTCCTTCTTTACTATTTCCTGGGAAGCCTCACTGGGACAAGTGCAAACACCAGCAAATTTGGATACATATACTGGACGAAGTACATATACAATACACGCATACATATAATAATAATGAATCCTATACACTATACTATTATAATCAGGTTGCACTCCAACACCATCAGAACTCTTATCATCAACTTGTTAGGTGGTAACCTATCTCTTGGTATTACCTAATATTATCAACCTCCTCAAGTAGATTAAGTCTTACAACATAATGTTACACTACCAGCAAGAGAATGTACACATGTATATATACCTATAAACATGTACAAGGTAAATCAGCATATGAATGTAATAACATACATATACGTATCAGTATAAATGATCCGTGCCACTCGACGAATCAATCGATCATTCTATCAGTCTTAGAATACATATATATATATATATCTGTAGGTACTCCTGCCTACGTCTGTAGCTCCAAACTTCAATATACACTTCGTGGCACATAAATGGCAAACGATCACTCGCCTCTCACTGCGTCGTTCACGCTAATGACAAACACTCTCACCTCCATACAAGTGATCATTTAGAACTATTTCACTACCCTGACAACTTCAGGTTCTTCCGGGCTTAACCACCAGGATCCTCTGCAGCTCCTCCAGGCTGCTACCATGAAGTTTCCTTGAACAATTATGGTGCTTCTCTACTCCCACTAGGGTCATCCACAGCTCTCCTGACTGCTGCACCATAAAGTTTCTTCGAATAACTGTGGCACTTCACCACCTCTGCAGAAGCACGTGACACTCCTCCTCACAGCTCGGGGTCCTCTCCTCCACTGCCTTGGAGTCTCATCAACTACTCCCTGTGCTGTCTTCGAAGTCCTCAGCAACTTCTTCCCCAAAGACAAACCTGCAACCCATTTGCACTCCAATAAATTGTTTCCCCTTAACACATAACAAATTAATCACACAATATCTTTGCCTCCAATCTCTATCTGTCTTCTACATTTAGTGAGAGTGGACTCCCCCGTGGGTGGGTCCATGCGCCACCTCGCCTGGTGGGCCTCACTCACTCTGGGAGGTCCTCCAGCGCCAGGACCTCAGTCACCTGCCAGCGCCCAGAGGAGATGGACGTCGCTCCGCGCTCCTCCCACTTCACTCCTTATTTTAGCTCTCTGCCTTACCAAAACATTTCTAACTTGTAAATAAACATTGCTACTGTCGCTGGGCACACGACCAACTACAAGCAAACACTATGAACTGGCTTAAATCGGGCTTACCACAGATTATCTGGTCGAGGGCGCTCCTCCCTCTGACGAGTCTGACCAGGGCGCTTCCCACAGCCCACAAAACTGTCACTGGGCGGCTTAAATACTCTTTCCTCGCCGTCCAGGACTTGAGACCACACGTCCTCAGCTCGACTCCACAGCTGGAACGTCTGCACCTTCTCTCTTCTTGGAGATAATATCGCTAGGGGTTCCCTTCTGGCGGGAGCTCGACGAAGCGCGGCTTTCCCCCTGCGATATCGGGCCTCAAGTGAGGTCAAGGCTCTACCAAAGCGAGCCTCACACCTCCAGCAACTTGTCCACATCTTCTAACCAGTCATTTATCTGTTTTCTAGTTCATTGCCCATAATCTCAAATTTTTATTTTAAATCGACCAAACTATCTTACCTAAGTATATCGCCTCTATGATTCCTGGACCTTCCAGTTAGGCAGCTTGCTGAATAACTCTCAAGGGGAGACTCGTTTCTCCTGCTGGCCGAGATCATAACAATATATATATTACTATTAATATAACCAATAAC